>JAPXFQ010000315.1:0-331147 GCA_028564705.1 Apricaphanius iberus
GGTCATTCCATGAAAATAGTGCATTTTGAGTCCCTCTCTCCTCTTTAGGTATATTTTATCTACTGGGTCACAAAAATCTATATTTTAATAACTTTACATATACATTGAAATGTCCCCTTTAATACAGTGTAAAAAAATTAACAACGTTTTATCTTTTTATGAGAAATTGTATTGTTTTTTTGTTGACACCGCCTATTTTCTCATGTCCCTCATGGCCTTCAATGAAAGTGTATGTAGAATATTCCAAATAAAACTATAAAAAAGTCCATACATTTTTTTATAAACCTAAACATCTATCTGGGCTTATTTGTTGGTGATATTTCTTTTCAAAATTGATTGATAATTATTAATTAAAATCACATTATTTAGTTCTGTCCCTGAGTAACCCCTCAACCCCGTTACACAAATGATTCTCCCCCCATAAAAACAATGGCACGATCCATATGAGCATGTACATCAGGAAGTGACATCACTCAAGTCTTTTGGACAACAGGACACCAAAGAAAGGCAAGTGTCTCCCTTCTTTTACTTTATTTTGGTAATTTAACTTGTGATATTGTGGTCGTCAAACTCAATGACTCAACACCGTAACATGAAAAAAAGAGAGAAAACTATTACTTACGAAAAACTTTTTTTAAATTTTAAGAACACATAATTCTGAATCTCATTCATGCCATGTGCTCTCCCTCTGGTATACAGTATGTACAAGGGCGGCCATTTTGTGCAAAAAATCACAACCCTGTCACACTCAACCCCGTTACACGTTTGATTGTAACGGGGTTGTTAGATTGTGACGGGGTTGTGATTTTAAGACTCAGGTTGTTAAGTTATTCAATTATTTAAATGAATTATCATTATATTTGGTAAACCTCTTTTACCTCATGCATGCTGAATTTAATCTATGTTTTATGTTTATTCTCTGAGTAAGATGGCACCAACAAAAGCAGCAGAAAGGCAGAGAAAGTATCGGGCACGTCTTAAAAGTGATCCAGAAAGAAGGGAGAAATACCTGCAGAGTGAACGTGAGAGATGGCAAAAGAATGTAGAGGAAGGGAAAAAGAAAGCAATTAAAGACTTGAGTGAAAGAGAAAAGCGGCAGAAAAGAAAAATGTGGAGAGCAGCTTACAAAAGAAGCAAGGAGAGGAAAGCAGCGCTCAAGAATTTATGCACTCCTCCACACAGTCCAGATCAGGGAGATCACCCAGAGCAGTCTTCGCAGCCAGGATCTTCAAGGTTAGGGCAATGGGCAGTTAACAGTGTTAGAAAATGGCCAAATTACACAACTTGATTTGAGAGAAAGGGAGGGGAAGAGGGGGGAAATGGCCTAATTCTCCAGACCCAAATCAACTTAACTTTTTTCTTTTGTAGGCAACGCCTGGCAGCACAGAAGATGAACAGAAAAGAAAGAAACAAGCTCAAGAGGGAAATAGAAGAACTTAAGAAAAAAGTCGAAAAAGAAAGAACAAAGAAGGAAAAATACAAAAAAAGGTGCCAACGTTTTAGGAAACAATCTGATTCCCCACGGTCAAAGGTAAATAAACTGACAGCAAATTGGCCCATTAACCCCCAAATAAAAAAGACATTGCTTTACCACCAATCACTAATTCAAATCATCAGTAATAAATACAGACAAGCCACCAAGGATAGGGAAAGACAGCTGATTGCGAAAGTTACAACAGGGAGGATTGTAAAAAAATACAGATTCCAAAAATTTGCCAGAGAGTCACTTGGATTTTCAAATAAGCATTTTAAATATCATGAGAGTCTTCATTTTGAAAGAAAGAAGACCAGCAGGTTCACTGATAACTTCAAAAATAGAGTGAAGGCATTCTATTTAAGGGATGATGTCAGTAGGATCACCACTGGAACCAAACAAACCCTCACAAGGAACAAGGTCAAAATGCAGAAGAGGTTCCTGGTGGATACACTACAAAATATTCACAGAAGATTTTTAGCAGAAAATCCAGAACAAAACATATCGTATTCCCTTTTCTGTCACCTTCGCCCTTTTTGGGTTGTCAATCCAACAATCTCTGAACGAGACACATGCATGTGTAAATTGCATGAAAATCTGAGCTTTGTGGCAGTGAAGCTTAGTCAGCTGAAAATTATTGAGACTGCCAATCTAGAACAGTTGGTAGAGATGGTGTGCTGCAACTCATCCAACAAAAGCTGTATGTATGGAGAGTGTGTCCACTGCAAGGACAAGAGTGTCCCGATCTCAAGTGCTTATAACAGCATTTCAAATGCATCTTTTACCCAGTGGGTAACAGAAGAGAAGGAAATGGATAAAAAGAAAGAGGGAGAAAAGGCAACTGTCAAGGTGACGTTTAAAAAATCTGTGGAGGGCACACAAGAAGCCCTCATGAAGCTCTTCCACAGCTACATTAAGCGATTTAAACAGCATCACTTTAACATTAAGCAGCAATATGCTTTCTGCCGTGAGCTGGAAAAAAACATGTCAGGGGATGAGGCTTTGATACATGTTGACTTTTCAGAAAATTACAGCTGTAAATACAGCTCTCAAGTTCAGGCGGTCCACTTTGGGGCTTCACATCAGCAGGCCATCCTTCATACGGGTGTGTTGTATGTTGGCAGACACCCAGAGCCTGTGTGCTTCAGCACCATCTCCGCCAGTAGACACAAAGGCCCTCCAGCAATATGGCAACACCTACATCCTGTGCTGGATTACCTTCAGGCCCAACATCCACAAGTGTCTGTGCTGCACTTTTTCAGTGATGGCCCCTGTACTCAGTACAAACAACGAGGCAACTTCTTCCTTTTCGCCACACAGCTGGACAGAAGAGGATTCAAGGCTGGTACTTGGAACTTTTTCGAGGCTAGTCACGGAAAAGGAGCACCAGATGGGGTGGGGGGGGCCTTAAAAAGAGCAGCTGATATGATGGTGGCAAAGGGCCATGACACCCCAGATGCAACAGAGTTGTTCAAGGCCTTGACTGGGACAAACACAACAGTGAAACTGTTCTTTGTGAAAAGTCAAGATGTCGAGGAAGCAATGGAGAAAATGCCAAAGCTGATAGCAGCAGTTCCTGGCACCATGAAAATTCACCAGGTCATTACTCTGGCTCCAGGAGAAGTGCTATCTCGAGATGTAAGCTGCATGTGCACAACACGGAAGCAGTTTAACTGCAAGTGCTTCAAAACCCAGTGTTTCAGTTTTGGCCAGAAGGGAACAACCGCTGTGCCACAGCCAGCCAGTGCAGAGAATCTGAAAAATGAAATCCAATGGGAAAGTCCAGAGCTGATGGGGAAATGGTGTATTATCAGATATGATAATGATTTGTATCCAGGCATCATTCTGAACATACAGGAAACACACGTCCAGGTCAAATGCATGCATCGTGTCGGGTCAAACAGATTCTTCTGGCCGCATCAGGATGACATCCTCTGGTACCTGTTTGATGATGTCCTTGAAGTCATTCCACCCCCACAGCCTGTGACAAAGCGCCATGTGGAGGTCTTGAAAGAGGTGTGGAACCGACTTACAGGCGGAAGTCCATGAAGCAAAAGGCTCATGCATACACCCTCAGATACAGACACAGGGAAATCATTAACAGATTAATGTTATTATCAGTTCACAAGTTTCACTGTATGTACAGTAACAGGAATAAGGTGTCTTATTACACCACTCATTAGTTCTTTAAAAGTATTTGACAAGATAAGGCTTGGTTCTTATACCTGAAAACACAGGACATGCATACTCATACAAATGCCCACACACACTCCACATTATGTTGACATTTGAGCTTTTCGTTTACAATGCTTTGATGAATTATATATTGTTGTAGTTGCTGTTTTTCATTTGGGTTATTTAAACTCAGTTCAACTGCAATTTATATCTGTTGTTCTTGTCAAGAGAGTAGGTTTGATTTTGACTTTGTTGGGGACATTAAAGTGCTCCAAGGCAGCACTCCTGGAAGTTGATGTTTTTTTGCATTTGCAATCATAATTTCCTTTAATGTAGAGCTGATCAAACAAACAAGCTTGTAATACATGATGAGGCCTCTTAGAACACCAGTCTTGATATAAAGCTCTGTTTCAAAACCACATGGGTGAAGCGTTGTTATTCAGATCATCATCACACTAATATTTGTCACAACGTTGAATTTCATGACTAACATATCCATCATTATTTAAACTCACCTGTGAATTTCCAGCTTCTCCTCCATCTCAGCCTCCTCCACCTCCTCCTGCCTATCTACTGTCTGATTCTTGTGGTTGCACAATGAAATACAGTGTTCATAGAAAATCCTATACAGTGAGTTTGAGAGTTAAAAAAAACAACTATTTATATGTTTAAGTGTATTTGTCCCTTCAACCCCGTTACCATATTCAACCCCGTTACCCTAGTCTCAACCCCGTCACGCCTACATTTTCATACATTATTTTAAAAAATGCATTAAAAAGTCATTTAATGATTGTTGACATCTGTTTAAAATGTTGAGAGCTATTACAAGCTTATTGATTTTGGTGAAAATTCTTCAGTTAAACTACACTTTTGAGGAAAAATGACAAGAGCCCTTTCACGAAAAGGGACATTTCAGGCTTTAGTAAACCAAAAAAGTGAGATTTTATATAATTTTTGTATTTACAATTAGTTTATTAGTGTGGGGGACATGTAATTAATATGAAAATATGTATTTCTTTAGAAATACATTTTATGATCATATTCAGAGAGCTTCCATTTTGTACATAACGGGGTTGAAGAATAACATTGCCCAGATCTTGAAATAATGAACAATAATGATAGAGAGCTGGTGTGTGAGGTGGGAAGATATGTTTTTCTGATAGTTAAAATATCCTTAATGCAGTGGGGTATACATACAAGTGATACATTTTAGTAAAAAATATGAAGATGTCAAAGTCCAATTTGAACCATTCTCGTGGAATGACTCATATTACATTTTATTTATGTGATATTTATCACAGACTGCTGATATCCAAATGTTATGTTTATTCATATATTTGGCTTAGTTCTGCCTCTATTTGTTATTATTCATATGGGACCACAAATAAATTATGAATGTGACTGTGGAGTAAAAAAAAAAAGTTAATTGATCTCTTCTATATATTTTTTTTTTTAAAGAGCAACTACATCTAGATTTGTCCCTTTATTTACACAGAAAGTTCTAGTTAGTATTTTTGGGGGTCATATTTAGCAGTGGTGATTGATTCACAGCTACTGTGATTAATTAGATTAAAGATTTTTATAGTTTGACAGCCCTGCTAAAAATAAAAATTAAAAATAAGAGGGTATTTGGACCATGTTTGTATGTTTAACATTCTTTAGGCATCATTTCAAGCACCGTTTAAGCACCGGCACCGTTTCAAAAGTACCGGTTTGGCACCAGTATAGGATAAAACCTATACGATACCCATCTCTAACTATAAGTGAATTCAAGCTGTTTGTGTTGCCTGGATACAATTTGGACGGACTGAACCATTTTATGATTATCGAGAGGGGATAGGAGCCCACGGACATTTGTGTTTCCTAAACAAATACATTTTTTGACACCAGGAAACAGCAAATAGAAGGATTTAAAGTTAATCATTTTTACAATCAAATATTATTTTTTAGCACCACAATTTTATTTGGGGTTTCTTTGGGCCCCTGTAGTCATGGGCCCCGAGAATCGTCATCGTTAACCCCCGCTTTGCAGCGCCCCAGGGAGTATCCCCTTTGACCACTTTGGCCAGAGCGATAAACAACATTCCTTTTCTGTCACCACCCTGCTAAGACACTTAAGCAGGACAATTACAAAACACAGCACAAACACATTAACCTGTTTTTTAAGGCAGAATAAAAAATATAACTCATATATATATATATATATATATATATATATTGGGGTGTCACAATCTCGATTTTGTATCAAAATCGATCGAAATTCCGTTATGACCTTGCACAGGGAAAACAGCATCACGATCACCTCCTGCCATGTTTACATCTTGTAACCACTCAGGACTCCATAGCAATATTTAGCAGACTACCGTCTCATCACAAGGAACCACACATTGCATTTTCCCTAACAAGTAATGCTCACCAGTCCTCATACAACACCCGGTAACAAATTAACTGCCCGTTTCAAATCCCCCTCGACCAGAGCACATGTCTACACAGCACATTAGCTAACGCTAGCAAGTAGCTATTGGCAAAGCTAACACTCGACCACGGCTTGGATAGATGAAGCAACGGAAGCGGAGCTAAAGCAGCTCCTTCTACTCTCAAATCACCGGTGATAAAATTTTGAGTTCCGGCTTGTTAAGTTCACATTCGCATTGTAAACAAGAGGACCACTGTTAGCTGCATTTTGCTCGCTCCTATCTGGAGCATATTGTATTTCTATAAAGAGTCACTAGATGGCAGCAAGCCTCCCTTAGCATTAAACAAAACCGTCACTGTAAATAAATTATTTAGAATTAATGCCTAATGTGATACATTACACAAGAAGAATAAAAATTGCATTAATTTTGTCTTTTAAAACAAGATTTAGTGGACAAAATTTTATGAATAAAAGCAGTGTAAAAATTACATACCGTTCAATACTGTAAAAGTTTTTAATCGAGAATCGAATCGAATTGTGACACTAAAATCGAAAATCAAATCGAATTGAGGATTTGGAGAATTGTAACACCCCTAATATACATATATATAGGGCTGAACGATTAATTGCATATGCAATTAAATCGCGATTTGGTAAAATGCGATTTCCTAATCGCAAAGGCTGCGATTTGACTTGATGTAAACATATCTGCTAAAGTCATGTGACTTGCAAACAATGCAGGGAGAGAAGGAAACGCTGCACTTTAACCAGTTATAAAATGACCAAAAGCTTAACAGAATCCAACACTACACAATATTTGGTACCAAAGAGGAACAGTACATCAGTTGTGAGAAATTATATCTGCTATGAAAACGTTGATGCTGCGCAACGCCAGGTATTATGCAGAACCCGTCTTGGTATTGTTGCTGCCTCACGAGGTAGGCTACAGTACGAACCTTTATCAACACCTAAAAACATCACACCACCATATATGAGAGTTGCACGGCTAAACTGACCGCCACCAGTGTTTCAGTTTCCAGTAAACAAACTTTGAGGCGACAGGGATCGCTGACCGAGCTGTTTGAAAGAATCGCTCCTTACGAACGTAAAAAAACGGCACACTAAAATAATTCGTGCTATAACGGGTTTTATAGCCAAAAGTATGCTTTGATAACCATGATGAATAAACTAGGATTCAATCTCACAAACACATTTTAGCCACATTTTACCTACGCTGTATAAAAAAATGCCGACAGAAAGTTAAAGCCGCACCGAAAACAGCGGAGTATTTTGCAGCAACTGACCTGAGATCAAACCGCTCTACGGAGTCATACCAGAGTCTGAAAATGCATTAGATCGATGGAGAATTAAAAATCAGAGCTTGTTCCTTCAAGCATCCTACTTCCTGGATAACCACACGAGGAAAACATTGCAGCCGGAGGTAATTACTAGCTGGGATCAAAAGGAAGAAAACCTTGATTGCAGAACGACATCGATGACCATCGAGTGTGATGATTAAAAGTAGATAAAGTTGTTAATATTTGCCTTCGTCTTAAAATAAGTAAATAATCTTATGGAATAGAATAAATTATGTATAAAAATCTGTTTATAATACACAGTATTTTTGATTGCATTAATTAAAAAATGCTTGACAAAAGCCCCCAAAAAATAATTGCAAATTAAATCGCAATCGCAATATTGAAGAAAAAAATCGCAATTAGATTATTTTCCAAAATCGTTCAGCCCTACACACACACATATATATATATATATATATCATATATACATGAATCCCTAAATACATGTTATTCTTTTATTTGTATGTTCACTTTCATCTAATTGTAACAATACTCTCTCTCTCTATATATATATGCATATGAAAACAAAAATGTAATGATATATATATACGAATCGCTAAATACATGTTAATCTGTGTATCATTCGTCCTTTCCATTTTCAATTGATTAACGAAAATCATTTAAAAAATTTATTTGATTTTGAATAAGAAACGAAAAATGAAAATTGTGTTGTTTTTCATAATTTAAAATGTTGTTTTGGATCAAAAATACAAAACTGAAAAAGGGTCCGCATAACAAAGTTTGTTTTTAATATTTATTTGGTGGGTTGTGCGTGAAACCGGACATTTTTCTGCGAGCAAATAGGTGGGCTTATGGCAGTTTTTCTGTTATTGTATTACGCTATAATTTAAGCTAAAATTGTTAATAACTCTTTAAAAAAGGAAAAAAAATTATGGAAACAATGGCCAAAATCTGTTCTTTTTTTATTAGAATTGATCTGCTATGGCCACAGCTACGGCGTACGGAGCCCGGCAGGGGTCAGGTACCCTCTGGGAACTGCATGCGCAGGGATTCATAAAACGTTCCCTCCGTTTATTCAACCGTGGGGTTGGATTCATAAATCATATGTGACCGTGTTGGGATTGATAATGTCCAATTGATAATGGGCCCTGGCGAGATAGTATATGTTGCTCCTTTGGCAGAGTGGTTAACACCCACGTTTGGCACTTGGTTATTGTCGGATGGAATTCGGTCTTTTGAGCACGCTATGATAAAAAATGGCTTGCAAGCAGGGGATTTCAAGTTGGCTTGCAACATTCTCCTCTCTGAGAACAACTACAGCAAAATTGCCCTGTTGTTCAAGTTTATGAACATGGGGATGGTAAATGCTGGGTTGTTTTATGCCATCCAGCACACCTACTGTGTGGACACAATTAAGGACTGCTGGGCAGAGCAAAGGGCAGATGTCGTCAAACATCTTAAAGACAAGGATGTTGTGGAGGGTGGTGAGACAATTTTACATGTTATTTAGGTGTATTTTAAACACAGGCCTTACTCTACACATTATCATTTGAATATCCTTATTCATCTCAGTCAAAAGTATCAAAGGTATGTTTTTTTTCTTCCACCCAGTCAAAGGACACTTCCCAGCAGTCATGTACATGTGACATCGATCTAAGAATCTGCCGTAAGTATTTTATTATGGGAAGAAGACTTGTGACAAACAAAAATAGCTGGCAGCACAGATCCCCGGACATTTGGTTTTGCTGGTTTGGTTACGATATGTTATTTATCATTTTTGGGGGACATGCAAAACATCAACATTTAACAAGTTCATGGTAATTTACAGTACACAGTTACCTAATAGTTATACTCATCTGCATTAGTAGACTTTGTATTATTTTCTATACTTAACCTCTCATTCTGTGTGATAAAGTTTTCTCATTTCATAATTCCAAATTATTTTCTTCAGAAATTGTGGATGGGCCTCCTCCACCATGTTGGAAATTAGCATCATTGGGTGAAAAAAATACATACGACCACATTCCAGCTCTCCAGGCACGCATTCTCCCAAAGAGACTAGCTACAAAAGCAGGGCTGCCTAAACAGAGGACTTTACGGCCAGGCGACCCAAGGAGACTTGGCCTTCTCCTTCCTGTCAGGCGTTGTGTAGGTATGTAAAAAAAATGTAACCTAAATTTATACGTGATATTGTCTAACACTTTATAACAGTATTGCTAAATGAAAAGATACATCTAGAGATCATGCACATTAAAAATGTTTTCTTCCCCGTCCTCAATCTGTTACTTTCCACCCAGCATGGGCCTTGACCGCCAAACCGACCCTCCTCTCCATCCATGAGTTTTGACCTCTTTGTCTGACTGGGCTGTCATAATGTGAATGTGGACCAAAGATCACCTTATGTACATACTTTAAGGATTTGCTTATTTATTTATTTTGGTGGGAGTTTTGGTGAAAGCTTTTTTCAGTATTTAAACAAACTTCTATCTTCTAGTTTACAAATTACGTTTATTGTAAAGTGCCTTGAGATGACATTTGTTGTGAATTGGCACTATATAAATAAAAGTGAATTGAAAAAAAATTACAAATAATGTTTTTGGTTGTTCTTCCAACTGCTAGGAAAGCAAATAATCAAAATTTTGTTCGGAAACAATAGCTAAACTACTTTGCTATATTTCTGAGTGTCTGTAGTTATATTTTTTTCATGTGTAAATATTTTGAATTGTGAAATTGTTACACAGCCAGGACTGCTATGACACTATGATGGAAATGTTCTAATTTGGAGATGGGTAGCACAAACCTGGCACATTAATTACCTTCCCTCTTTTAATAACAAAAAAATAAAATAAAAATGTTTTACATGGAAAAACTGTACTTATAATTTACATAGAACTTGTGTTCGGATTGTTTACATAGAACTTCTGCATTTATTGTCATCAACTGAATTTTTTTTACGAAGAGCTGAGTGATGTTTTTAGCAGACTCAAAATTGTGTAGATAATGGTCAGATTCCAACTTTGTGGAACACTTCATCTGTAATCCTGATTCCAAAATCAAGCACTTCAGATGATACTGTCTTGATGCTACCTTCAGGGTCTGAAATTAACCATGGCCTTGCGTTGTCAGAGTTTGTTGAATTGTGAGACAGCAACTCTTAAAGGCACAGTGTGTAATTTTTGGCCAGTAAGGGGGAAGTGCATACCTAAATTATCATAAGCATGCGGTGTCTTCGAGTAAGAAACTCAACAACGGAGGTCCAACTAGTGCTGTTTTCAAACACTCAATTCCCTGAGAATTATCTATTTGCAGCAACATGACGAGGACATCAGTCTCTCTTTCATCGCTAGGAACTATCGAAGAGGTAAAAATGTATTTAAGGCAAAACTTTTTGCATTTTGACTGGAAATCAATGTTTTAATAGCTGGCGTGTTCCGTGCACTTTGTCCATCCGGGCTCTTGTAGAAGTAAAGATGTCATCTAATATGGCTTTCCCCTGAAAAGAGGACTCGCGCCTATGTATTTTAAAACAGACTTTTAAAGTCAAATTTTACAATATTGCCAATATTTTGCAATTAATGTGCTTTACGTAATTATTATTACATAATATTTTAATGGCTATTTTCAAAGATGTACTGCAAAAACTACACACTGTCACTTTAACTAAAACATTTCAAAAACCAAAGACATGGTCAATGATTTTAGATGCCACATTGCCCTTTCTCGGCAGCAGTGTAATTCAATGTGAAGTGGTTCAGGTGGTGAAGTACAAATATCTTGGTTCTTGGATTGACAACAAGTTGCAATTTGATGCAAATACACTCCATTTTTAAATGTCTTTTAAGGAAACTGGATTATTTTAATGTAAATAAAAGGATTCTCAGTAACTTTTACTCTTCCTTCATAGAGAGCCTCTTAACTTTGTCATTTGTTTGCTGGTACAAGGGTTTGTGTATGAAAGATAAAACTAAACTGCAAAACATTGTTAAAATCTGCTCTAAAATCATTAGAGTTAAACATGGGAGGAACAGGCACTAAAGGCGTCTCTCCACCGGTACAATTCGACTCGGATCGACTCGGCCGCAGTACCTTTTACTCTCCACCAGCAGAAGTCTGCCTGAGCCGATCCGATACTATTTTTCGTACCACCTCAGCTGTGGTTCCATCTGTGCTGAACTGGTACTGAAAAGCGATGTCAGACGGCTGTCGGACACTGATTGGCAGGAGGGCGGAGTCACTGGAGAGTAACTTAACTTTAATAACAAACCGACCACCATTTTGAAACCTCGCTACAGCGAGTGGATGTGTTTAGTGTTTGCTGAAGAACAATGACAACGTTAAAAACCAGTGCTGTGATCCAAATGGAGTTTCAGCATTTCTGAATTTGTTGGCTGAAGAGAAGATTCTGTGTGAGTTGGATGGAGCTGCTCGCTGTGAAAGGGTTATCAAGGAGGAGTCGGAGATGACCGTGGTTTTTAGCCGATGGCTCTCACCTGCAGGCCGAAGTAGAGAAACGGAGAACGCAGAAGTCCTGAACTCGCTGTCTCTTACTGTCGGTAAGAAGCAAATTTCATGCCGCTTGTATATTTTATTCACAATATTAAAATGTCTAAGCTATACACTTGTATTATCATTTGCAGTTTCATTACACGGTGGTTGGTGGAATCATTTTACAGTATTATATCCGGCATCAGGGTTCAGCAACATTTTTAAAAATCTGATAGCAACATTTGCTCTGGCTGTTAACAGTAAAAAAGTCTTGCGCTGCTAAATAAGTAAACTGATACATTTGAAAGCTGATGAAAAGCCTAAGCCTACTCAAAGATGGAATATTTTCTGTAAAACACATTGTAGTGGTGCTGATTTTAAAAAACTGAAAACATTTTCAAAGCACACAGCTTTATTATAAAACATACAGTTGTGGTTTGTAATTCATAGAATTCGTAGCTTGTATATGGCAACTCCTTTCTTTAAGGGGACACAGCGGCAAAACGCTGCGTCGCTCCAGCGCTGGACGTAGTTCGCTGCACATGTAGATGAATTTGTTCCCACATCCTGAAGTTTTGTAGCACTGAGCTTCAGTGAAACACAGAACAATGTCTCATCACTGCAAGGCCCAGTTAAACAACCAAACTGACGGTTGGCTGTGACAACGTCACAGAGCAGTAATCTGAAACACGCACACACACAATAATTACTAATGAAGCCAACTTGTTAACATAGGTTTTTACTTCTCACACTCGTTTGTACCGGTGTACTACTCCACCGTGTTTTTCCTTGCAGCGTGTAGCTTTTCAGGGATCTGTATTCTTCGATAAGAGAGGCTTTCTCTTCGACGTGGGACAACAGAAATCCACGAACTGAGCAAAAAGCTCACGATCGCTAGTGAGGTTGCCATTGTTCTTCTTTCCTCTCCAAGCCTTTGTTTACTTCTCGCTATGTACTCTGGCACCGGCCACCATATGACGCACCCGCTCACTTCAGACGCTCTGGTTTGTTGCAACTGTGAAGCAACACTTAACAAGTCGAGCCGTGCCGAGTCGCGTTACCGAAGTACCAGCTTGGCAAAAGGTACTAGTGAAGAGACGCCTTAAATTTATCAGTGGTGAACCTCTCCATGCTCTGCAGTCGAGAGTTTTTGCTCATGCCTTTGGAACGTCTTTTTTATATACCGTTTTGGAAAACAAATCGTTTCTCCATCTCTTCGTCATTGAACTGTTAAATTCTGAAGGAATTGTATTTATTAAGTAACATAGACCTTTTAAAATATGCCCACTTTCGATGATTATTGCTCCTTGGAGCAGGACTATACTGGCCATCTGGCATAATGGTGCTGTAATGATTTAACTAGTAAATGTTATGAATTAAACAATCGACTGAGAAGGCCTATTGGCCATTTTCTCAAAGGACATTGGGCTGATGCAATGAACTCTTTCAGCCCTCATCAGCCCCGTAGCTCCTTGACTGCAGCGTCTACTTATATCTGCTGCACACCCATAGACTGTATATAAATTAGACAAACCCTCGTTGACGTCACCCATAGGTTTCTGAAGAGCAAAAATGAAGCCAACTGGGCGGTTCCCACCGCCGGCATCTTGTCACTTGCCTCGTCACTCTCAGAAAGTCCAATAATGGGCAAAGAGGTGAAGCTGAGAGTGGCACTGTGAGACTGGGGGCGGAGGGTTAATGCTCCGAGCCGACTTAGCTAGAACCTAGTCAGAAGCTAGTCGGGAGCTAACTGAAGCTAACTTAGGCTGCAGCTGGTTTCAGCCAGAAAACCGCGGTTAAGAGACTTTTGCCCCGTTTTTCAACAACGATCACTTTAGACCCAGAAACATCTCGAGTAGAGAAAACATATCGATATAATTAGACCCAAATGGGCTGGGTCAATACTGCTCAATATGGTGGTATTTCCATGACCATCGGTGGAGGGTAAGGACATAGATGGGCTCATCTTAACAACACATCCATCAAAAAGCAGTCACAAAGTCATCATGAAAACTCAGATCCTCTCAAAAAATAAAAGGCTTTTGACTCACCTCACATCGCAGACATCCATTAATTCATGCCTCCAGCTGTGTTCCTCACACCAGTACTGATCTAACCCGCGATCATCCAGTCTGTCTAGAGTCCAACTCTGTAGTCTTCCAGCCTGATCTAGCCGTCTCCCGCTCGGGATGCTGCGGTTTATCGGTCCTGCCGACTTTGCTGCTCTGCTGTTACCTGACCAATCGCCTTCTCCAACTCGTGTGTAGAAACAAATGAAAGCTCCGACCAGAACAGCATTCCTCTCGGCCACCTGACAGAAACCCCCACAGCTGGTGAAGCAGCAGCCGGTATGAAGCCTTCCCCCAAAGCATAAATTTCTTGGACGGTCTGTTACTGTAATCAACACCAAAGCAAGCCCTGTTTTTCCAATAATTGCAGATTAACATCCAAAACGGAATAAAAACTGCAGAGGTAGCTGATAGTGGAGTTCAGAAACACCAAATGACTGAAGTCTTTACGTTAGTCCCAGGCTGTGAAGAACTTTCCCACAAGCAGAGGGGGACAGCAGACTATGGAGCAAGATATTAGCTACCGTTAGCCACCAGCGTTAGCCTAGATGGACCTGTCAGTCAAACGGAAATGCCCCTAATTATTTATAATTTCAAGATTAAATTACAAATAAACAGAGAAGTTAGAAAAAAATTCACCCCCCTCAGAGTTATCATGATGGTAAACCTGAACTATCTAACCTATAATGGTTTTTTTTAACCATGCTGTAAACATGTTTATTTTTGCTGTAAAGTTGGCCTTTTTAACATGGGAGTCAATGCGAAGTTGCTGCTTTTTGGAGCCAGCCCCCAGCGGATGAAGGCTGAACTGCAATTTTTGATACTTCCGGGTTTGCTTCACATTCTGCGGGCGGAGTTTGCCCCATATGCACACCGCAGCTTCTACCTGCTGCTCTCTCAGTCACAGTCTGACACAGAGCGGGGGCAGGTAAAGAAACAAAAAGAAGACTTAGTTTGATATGGTTCAGATTTAAAGTTTCAAAGGAGAAGCAGACTATAGTTAACTGCAAACAAGCATGAGTCTTGACTTTCTTTTTTTTCTTCAAACAAGACCGCAATGAAGTTAGTTTCAGCGGTGTGGGTTAGGGATGGTCAATAAATGACTGAGTCCAGAGTTTTACAACACTTTTACATATCCAACCCACAGACAAAGATATATATATATATATATATAGTACAGACCAAAAGTTTGGACACACGTCATTCAACGCATTTTCTTTATTTTCTCAATTAAGGGCATCAAAACTGTATGAACACATGATGTATGGAATTACTGTATGTACTTAAACAAGAAGGGTGATATAACTGAATACATGCCTTATATTTTAGATTCCTCAAAGTAGCCACCCTTTGCTCCGATAATTGGTTTGCATTCACTTGAGCTTCAAGAGGTGGTCACCCGAAATGGTTTTCCAACAGTCTTGAAGGAGTTCCCAGAGAGGCTTAGTACTTGTTGGCCCTTTTGCCTTCAGTCCGCGGTTCAGCTCACCCCAGATCATCTTGACTCGGTTCAGGTCCGGTGACTTTGGAGGCCAGGTTATTTCACCATTGTTATGGATTTTTTTAGTTTTATGATTCATCTGCACTTGACAGGTCAATATTTCAATAAAACTCCCTTTTAAAAGGAAGAAACCTCCAGCAGAACAAGACTCAGCATAAGTGGTCATCTGCCGAGACCGCCTGGGGTTTGGAGAAGGCAGAAGAGACACAGAAAGAGCAACAGAACTGATGCAGAAGCAAAAGTTGGTAGCAGGATGTGGAGAACGTTCCTCCTCTGGAATGCCATCTTAGTCAGGCTTGCCAAGCAGGGCGGGTCAGGAGCACCTACTGTAGGAGACTAAGAGAAAACAGGTTAGCGCTTGAATTGACAGCATATCATGCAGTTGGGGAGAAGTAGGAGAGAAAGTAGGAACTGACTCTAATGGCAGCATAGCTACTAACATTAACCTGTCTCCTAGCTACTAGGAGACCTAGCTACTAACACTCTCTACCTGGCTTAATATCTCTACCTAGCTACTCTACCTCTTCCTAGCGTTTGACACTCTTCCTGACTACTAACATTAACATGTCTCTTCCTAGCTACCTGTCTCTAACTACCTATTAAGCTGTCGCTAACTGTAAGCTTTGTCAAAGAGGAAGGTTCTAAGCCTAGTTTTAAAGATAGACAATAACAGCAGGAAAAAAAATTATCTGGAGAGTGGTAGAAGAGAAAAGTAGAGGAGAGAAGAAAAGTGGTCAGTCTGTCCTCCAACAGTCTAAACCTATAGCAGCATAACTAAAAAAATAGCTCAGGATAACCTAAGCTTTATCAAAAAGGAAGGTTTTAAGCCTGGTCTTGAAAACTGACAGAGTATCTCCCTCACTGACTAAAACTGGGAGCTGGTTCCACAGAAGAGGTGCCTGGTAACTAAAAGATCTGCCTCCCATTCTACTTTTAGAAATCCTAGGAACTACCAGTAGACCTGCATTCTGAGAACGAATTGCTCTGTTAGGAACATATAGAGCAATCAGATCTCTGATTTACGATGGAGCTTGATTATTAAGGGCTTTATAAGTAAGGAGGAGGATCTTAACCTCTATTCTGGATTTAACAGGAAGACAGTGGAGAGAAGCCAAAACAGGAGAAATGTGATCTCTCATTTTAATATTCATCAGAACTCTTGCTGCAGCATTTTGGAACAAACTGAAGGCTTTTAATTGCATAATGTTCCTGGACAATGACACTGGTTTAATACGGGAAACATGAAAAGTGGGATGTACACGCATGGTAGGGGGGAGTCTTATTCGTACAGCCACTGGGTTTATTATCTTGGTCACAGGAAAAGGACCCACAAAACGAGGTGCCAGCTTGCGGTTCTCCACTTTAATTGGCAAGTCCTTTGTAGAGAGCCACACTCTCTGCCCAACCAAATATCTTGGGGCCTGAGAACGATGACGGTTGGCTGACCGGATATAAACTGCCGATGTCTTGCATAGAGCTGCTCTGGCCTGTCTCCAAACTCGCTGACAGCGTCGGATAGCCACATGTGCAGCTGGAACCAGGGTGGGCCTCTCCTGTACAGAAAAAACAGGTGGCTGATATCCATAAACCACATGGAACGGCGACAAACCTGTGGCGCTAGATGGCAACCCGTTGATTGCATACTCAACCCATGGGAGGTTCTGCGTCCACCGACTAGGGTCATCTGTACAGAGAGCCCGTAGCTTGGTCTCCACTTCCTGGTTCATTTGCTCGGTTTGTCCATCTGTCTGAGGATGGAAGCCAGAGGACAGACTTAAGTTGATTCCAAGTAGAGAGCAGAATGCCCGCCAGAAACGGGAGATAAACTGAGGCCCCCGGTCAGAAACTATATTGCGAGGAATACCATGGAGTCTGAAAATCTCCTGCGCCATTACCTCTGCAAGTTCAGCAGCCGAGGGGAGCTTCTTGAGGGCAACAAGATGTACCATTTTAGAAAATCTGTCAACAATGGTTAGGAGAGCAGTCTTACCCTGGGATGGTGGAAGACCAGTGACAAAGTCCATAGACAAATGTGACCAAGGTCGACGAGGAATGGGTAGGGGCCTGAGGTAACCTGCTGGGGGTTGCCGTGAGGGTTTGACTCGAGAGCAGACCGGACAAGCAGCAACAAACTCCTTTGTGTCCTTCCTAAGAGAAGGCCACCAGAAACTGGACTGAACCACGGACAGTGTCTTAGTGAGTCCAGGGTGGCAGAAGAGTTTAGAACAATGACAGAATTGTAGCACCATAGAAATCATTGATTCTGGCACAAACAAACGGCCCTTAGGACATTGAGCCGGAGGGGGATATGAAGCATAGCGTCGCTTGAGCAATCTCTCCAGTCTAGTTACAGCCAATCTGGTCTTGGGTGGTAGGATAAAGTCCGGCACCTCCGAGACGGATGATTGTGAAGGAGACTGAAAAAGTCTTGATAGAGCATCAGGTTTTATGTTCTTACTCCCAGGGCGATAGGACAGGGAGAAGTCAAACCTGCTGAAAAACAGCGCCCACCTGGCCTGGCGAGGATTTAGCCGTTTAGCAGTCTTGAGGTATTCGAGATTCTTATGGTCTGTCCACACAGTGAAAGGGTGTGTGGCTCCCTCTAACCAGTGTCTCCACTCCTCAAGGGCCAGTTTGATTGCCAACAGTTCACGACCTCCAATATCATAATTGCGTTCTGAGGGGGAGAGACGGCGAGAAAAGAACGCACAAGGATGCAACTTGCCATCATCAGCATGCAGCTGAGACAACACAGCCCCCACCCCGGTATCTGAGGCATCTACCTCAACAATAAAAGGTCTAGAAGGATCAGGGAATCGTAGCACGGGAGCAGAAGTGAACAAGACCTTCAACTGGTCAAAACTTCTCTGGGCATCAGGGGACCAGAAATACCGAGTCTTGGAGGAGGTGAGTCTGTGGAGGGGCGCTGCAACTGAGCTGTAGCCTTTAATGAACCGTCGATAGAAGTTCGCGAAGCCCAAAAATCGTTGAAGCTCCTTTACATTAGAAGGAACAGGCCACTCCAGTACGGCAGCTACTTTGGATGGATCCATGCTAATGTTTTCTGGGGAAATGATGAAGCCCAGAAAAGATACAGAGGAACAGTGAAAATCACACTTCTCAGCCTTGACAAACAGATTATTCTGTAGTAATCTGTGGAGAACCTCTCGAACATGTTTAACGTGTGAAACAAGGTCTTTGGAGTAGACTAATATGTCATCGAGATACACAAAAACAAATCTGTTTAGCATGTCTCTCAACACATCATTGACTAGGGCCTGAAAAACTGCAGGAGCATTAGTAAGCCCGAAAGGCATCACTAGGTACTCATAGTGGCCTGACGGAGTATTGAAGGCTGTCTTCCATTCGTCTCCCTCCTTAATACGAACTAGGTGATAAGCATTACGCAAGTCTAGCTTGGTAAAGACTGTGCACCCCTGAAGGAGTTCAAAGGCAGAAGACATGAGGGGCAGGGGGTACCGGTTCTTTATAGTAATGTCATTAAGGCCGCGATAGTCAATACATGGTCTCAAAGACCCGTCCTTCTTGCCAACAAAAAAGAAACCAGCCCCAGCGGGAGAAGAAGATGTTCTAACGAGGCCAGCTTTTAAAGAATCAGAAATGTAACTTTCCATGGCCACTCTCTCTGGGCCAGAAAGAGAATAAAGTCTGCCCCTTGGGGGTGTAGTGCCGGGCAGCAGATCAATCTGGCAATCATAGGGTCTATGGGGAGGCAGCGAAGTGGCCCTAGATTTATTAAATACCTCATAGAGGTCATGATATTCGTGGGGAACCTTGGATAAATCAGGGTATTCAGATTTATTCTCCCTTGAACCGGCTTGAGCCTCCAGTAAACAAACAGAAGAACATGAAGAGCCCCATGACTGTACCTCACCAGTACTCCAATTAATGACTGGGTTGTGTTTAACCAACCATGGACGGCCTAAAATAACTGGGATATCGGGCGAGTGAACGAGAAGGAAAGAAATCACCTCACGATGATTTCCTGAAATTAACACAGAAATTGGTCTAGTACAAAGGGTTACCTGGGCAATCTTGTGACCATCAATGGCAAAAACCTCACGTGGGTGTTCCAGACGGGTTACTTCTATTTGCAGCTCGTGAGCCAGTCCTTCATCCAGAAAGTCTCCGTCAGCTCCAGAGTCTATAAAGACAGGTGTCTCTCTTGTGACAGGCGAGTCTGTGAACTTGATGGTACAGCCACCCTGAGGGGCATTTCTTGAGTTAAACATTGGGCTCAGTAAAGACCCCTGCTCCTTTACTGAGCCTGACCTTTTAGTGAACAGTTCTTTGCCTGATGATTCCCCCCCCCCCCCCACAGTAGAAGCAGAGGCGATTTCTAAATCTCCTCTCCCTCTCTTGAAGAGACAACTTGGTTCTTCCTAGTTGCATAGGTTCCTCAGAATTTTCAGATGACCTAGTGGGTAATGAGCAAGCCTGACCTAGAGGGTTGACCTGTGTTGTGTTATGGCTCCTCTGCTTGGCAGAGAAAGTCCTCTCTCTCCTTCTCTCTCGAAATCTTTGATCAATCCGAGTAGCTAGCTGTTCGAGTGCCTGAAGAGATTTGGGGGGGGTCTCGGGTGGCTATCTCGTCCTTGATCTCCTCAGACAGCCCCTGATAAAACACATCATATAATGCATCATTATTCCAATGACAACTTGACATAAGAGAGTGGAAGTTGATTATATAATCAGTCACTGGTTTTGATCCCTGTTTGAGAGACAATAGTTTACGTGATGCCTCCCTCTCAGGACGAATAGGGTCGAAAACTCTCTTCATCTCTTCTGAGAACACGGCAAAGTTGTAACAAGACCCAGCATCACTCTCCCATTCAGAAGTCCCCCACAGCTTCGCCCGACCAGACAGTAGTGAGATGGTATAAGCTACCTTGGCCTGTTCAGAAGGAAAAGAAGAGGGTTGAAGCTCGAACAGCAGGGAACATTGTGTCAGGAACGGTCTGCACTGATCAGGGTCGCCATCGAAGCGTTCTGGAGGCGGCAACTTGGGTTCATTGGAGGGAACACAGATGGAGGGAGAAACTGTAGAGACAGAAGTAGGAGGATTAACAGGAGAATGGCTTTTACTTAGTGCTGAGAGTCCGTGTAATATTTCCTGAACGCTTCTCTCTAGTCCACCAATGGTATTCTCTACTTTGGTGCACCACTCAGAAGTTGGTTGTGGGTCCATGTTGGCAAGATCGTACTGTCAGGTTACTGAACTATCTGAACCCAGTACTCAACCAACAAGGCAAAGGAAGGTTAGATCTTTTATTTAAACAATGATGAACCAAGGGATCCTGAGAAGAGGGCCCCTCTGGTCTCCGATTCCAGCTTCCAGGGAGGACAGCAGCCTATGTTCAATAGCCAGGATCACTTCTTCAACATGAAGAAGAAGAGCCAGAGGAAAGGGATTAATCCACAGTAGAACAAAAACTTAACTCTAGGGCAGTGAGGAATTCAACTAAGGGTCCCAGAACTCTCAGGGGGAAGCACGAACAAAAAATCCCACAGATCAAAACAGCATGGTCAAAAAACTGTCCAGGGCAAAACACATGGAGTCCATACTAGAAAAAGGTCCAAGAAAAACCAACAGGCCAGACCAGGGGCAGATCTTCTGGTAAAAAGTCAGCACAGTGGAGGAGGAAAAATTGCTACTCACAGAACCAGCAAGTTAAGGGCAGAAACAGTGGTTGCATAAACCTTGGCTTGGCTTGGCTTGAGAGCTGTGGCAGGAGGCAACAGACGATCTTGCACTGGCTCAGAGTGTGAGAGGCATCTAAATAGAGACCTAGCAGGTGGAAGCAATCAGGGCAGCAATGGGGAAATGGGGTGTGGCCAGAGGGGGAAAGACAACAGGATGATCAGACAGGAAGATCTGTGACAAATGTGAACTTCCTGATAATAAGGAATTACAGTACTTCAGGCTTGAAGTAACAAATTCATGGACTAGTTTCTCTGCATCACTCCTGGACAGGATGTTTCTAATTTTAGCAATATTCCGTAGGTGAAAGAAAGAAATCTTAGAAACCTGTTTAATATTGGATTTAAATGTAATGTCTTGGTCAAAAATTACACTGAGAGTCTTTACATTATTACCAGAGGCCAAATTAATGCCATCCAGACTAAGTGATTGATTTAGCAGTTTCCTTTTTAAAGGTTCTGGTCTAAAGACAACAACTTTTGTCTTCAGAGTCATCCAGGTTGTTATGCCTTCCAGGCCTGCTTGTAATCTACCTAAAAGATTGGTTTCATCAGGTTTTATGGATAAATATAATTGTGTATCATCAGCATAAATGTGGAAACTCATTCCATGTCGTCTAATTATTTTACCAATTGGAAGCATATATATAGTAAAGAGAATCGATCCAAGCACAGAACCCTGTGGTACTCCACAGGTAACCCTTGAGTATGAAGATTTATCATTGACATAAACAAACTGGAATCTGTCGGACAGATATGATTAAACCAGCCTAGTGCTGTTCTCTTGATCCACACATGTTCAAGCCTTTCTAAGAGAATATTATGATTGACTGTGTCAAAAGCAGCACTGAGATCTAACAACACCAGAACATTCACAAATCCATTATCTGAGGCCATTAAAATATAATTGGTAACTGTTACCAATGCTGTTTCAGTGCTATGATGATCTCTAAAATCTGACTGAAATTCTTCAAACAGATTGTTGCTGTTTAGATGCTCACGTACTTGATTAGCAGGAAGAAAGGAAGGTTGGATAAAGGTCTGTAGTTAGCTAAATTATCTTGATCCAGGGTTTCTTAAGTAAAGGTTTAATTCGTTCGACAGAATCAAAACGCCACAGACACAGACATGGTTCTACAGTTCTGTCTGATACGGCATCATTTACTGAAAGAGAGTTAATCGTGTTTGGAAGAATGCCAATGATTTTATTTTTAATAGAATTTATTTTATTTATAAAGAATCCCATAAAGTCATCACTACTGAGAAAAGGGGAATAGTTGGCTCAACAGAGCTATGACTCTGTGTGAGTTTGGCAACTGTACTAAAAAGAAACCTAGGATTGTTTTTATTTACCTCTATTAATGATGAGAAATAAGCTGGTCTACCTTGTCTAAGGGCGTTTTTATAAAGTAGTAGAGTATTTTTCCAAGTTAGAAAGAAATAATTTAATTAAGGGTGTAGAGCGCCATTTACTCTCCAGTTTCCTAGTATTCTGCTTTAAAGTACGCAGCTCCGCATTAAACCAGGGAGCCAACCTCCTATGGCTGATTACCTTCTTTTTTAAAGGAGCTACAATGTCTAGTGCCAAATGCAGTGAGGAAGTAATACTTTGAACCAGACCATCAATTTCTGAAGGATTAGTGTTGGAATTACTGCCATCCACTGTGGTATTCTGAGACACAAACGGAAGCAAGAATGGAACAGATTCTTTAAAACTAGTTACAGCACTGTCTGATGAAGTTCTACTGTAGTGAAATTTTCTTTCAGATTTTGGAACGTTGGGTAAACTAAATTCAAAGGTTATCAAAAAATGGTCAGATAGGACTGGGTTATGTGAGAGGACTATTAGTTCATCACACTCAATGCCATATGTCAGTACAATGGCTAAAGTGTGTTGACCAGAGTTTGTGGGTCCCTTCACTTACTGAGTAAAGCCAATTTAGTCTAAGATAATATTGAAGGCTGCAGTTAGGCTATCACTTTCAATGTCCATGTGAATAATGAAATCCCCTATCTTGATTACCTGAACAGTGTTTAAAACTAAATCAGATAAAAAATCTGAGATCTGGTCCAAGAATTGAGAGGGCCTGATTGTCTATACAAAACCACAAACAAAAGTGGTTTTAATGTTTTGCATCTTAGATTAAGAAAACTAAGGATTAGATGTTCAAAGGAGCTGTAGTTAATAATTGGACTAGGGCGAATTTGCAAATCTGAATGAAAGATGGTTGCAACTCCTCCTCCTCGCCCGGTACTTCTAGGAATGTGAAATTTTTGATAATTGGAAGGTGTTGACTCATTTATAATTACAAAATCCTCCTGCTGCAACCAGGTTTCTGCTAGGCAAAATAGATAAATTTTATGATCACATATCAAGTCGTTTACTAATGAAGTCTTTGAGAAGAGGGATCTTATGTTTAGTAAACCACATCTAATTGCCCTAGTTCCTTGTTTGGTCCGAGTTGTATTTATTTTAATGAGATTTTCATAGTTTGCTTTTGTCAGGTTAACTTTTAGTCTATTTGATATTGGCCATGGGCAAGACACTGTTTCAATGGGGTATTGAGTGGGTACCAGTACATAAGCTGCAGAGAGGTGGGTTGAACTACGACTCTGCTTCCTGGTCCAGACCCTGGTTTGTCAGTGTTTTGAAGGACTAATACATACCAGGTTTTCCCCAAAAAGGTTTTCCAATTATAAATGTTGCCCACGTGGTTTTCTGGACACCACTAAGACAACTATCGATGAAATCCCAGCATGCGGCTAAACATGTCGTCACTAGTTCGAGTTGTCAGGGGACCAGAAAGATCACACAGTCCAACATCTTTTTAGCAAACTTACACACCAAAGCAACACTAATTTTAGTGACCGGGTGTCATTTCCGCCAGCGTGAATAACAATCTTACTGTATTTACGCTTATCCTTAGCCAGCAGTTTCAGGTGGGATTTTATGTCGGTTGTTCTAGCCCCTGGAAAACATTTGAATATGGTCGATGGTGTCTCTAATGCCACGTTTCGGACTATGGAACTGCCAATTACCAGAGTCTGTTTCTCAGTGGGTGAGTCACTGAGTGGGGAAAATCTGTTAGAAACTCAGACAGGTTGGTGGTGCCCTTTTGACTGGGAACTATGCTTTCTACGTACCGTCACCATGTTGGCCTGAGATCCCAGCTGTGTGGGTTCTGTTGGAGGACCGCTAGGTGATTCTATCCTTGGCTCTGCACTGGCTAACGGGCTTCGACTATTTACTGGACTCTCAACAGCGTGGAGCCGGGCCTCTAACTCTGAAACCCTCGCCTCCAAAGCTACGAAAATGCTACATTTATTATACTTACCATTATCACTAAAGGAGGCGGGGGAGTAACTCAACATCTGACACAGAGAACAGGAGAGAGGAGCCACAGAGGGAGAAAGAGACGGAAGAGAAGTAGCCATAGCTGCTACGAAACTAAGCTAATGAGCTAGCAAGATCTTAGCACACCAAGAACAACCGTGTGAAACACAAAGGGTTCCTTCACCATGTCCTGTATATATCCAGCTAGAATGCCAACAGAACAACATACCATGAACTTCAGATACACTCTTACACACGCACCCACCCACACAGGCATGTAGAGGGTTACGCCCAATTTGTTCTTGATGCAACGCCAACATCACACTCACACCTATCAGCTGCTGTCAGAATTATTTTAGTTTAATAACTTGGAGTTCTGATGGAGTCTTGGAATCTGGTTGAGTCACATTGCAACCACAACCGTTCAATTTGTTGAGGTCCGATGATTTCTATTCATCCATTTCCTATAGACACGTTAAATGTTATTGTTTCATCCGGATATTTCATGGGTACAACAGTGAAGGGCAAAACGTTTCCACACCTCCATGCAAAGCCGTGCGGTTTTGGTCGAACACTTAGACAAACAAACCATTTTTGTGCAGATAATCAAAAAAGTCCCATCACAAAGCTCACTGTATGTAGCGCCAAGCTTCCAGACCCTTTATGACCGTTTGGTTACAAGCTAGAGGAGGACACTCCTCATATATGACTGCTGCCGGTTCAGTATGTATATATGTACAATTATATGATCAACATGCCTTGACTTAACACAGCAAAAACAAAGAATGGATACAATTAATAGGACAACTCCCGGCGCTCAACTCTTCAAACACCTATTTATACCGATTGATCATCAACACAGCAGTTTAATTAGTCACAGCATCTGAGTTATACTTTTCAGCCAGTTTAACCCCCGACAGTCTGCAATTTATAGCTTCTCCAGATTACTGAAATGTCATAGACATATTAACAACCCAAAGAGAGCAACACATTACGGAGTTATGAAGCAATTTCACAGCGAACCGACAGCTTACACTGTGCAGCACTCTGTGTAGAGAACAGCATGCTAATTACATCACCGTTAGGCTGAGCGCAGCACCACGGATTATACTATAGACAGGCGCCCATAAAGAAAAAAAAAAATAAAATAATTGTACAGCCAACATGTAAGTGGCAGCCGTTTGTACAACCAGTAAGATGTAAGAAAGCTTAGATTGTTAGGAGCTAACCCCAGTAGTTACTGGGGCGATCTGTCTTTCTCCCCTCGTGACAAAAGCTGGGAGGTCAGGGCAAACAGCCATGCACACACTCACACCCTTAAGGACCAATTAATCTAACAGTCATGTTTTGGGACTGTGGTAAGAAGCCAGAGTACCCGACGGTAACTCACACATGCACAGGGAAAACATGCAAACTGGGCCTGGAACTGGATTCAAACCCTAGATGTTATTGCCGCAAGGCAACAGTGCTACCCACTCCCCCACCCTAATGGAAGAAAAATATATTTATCCGTAAAAGAAAATCAATATATTACTTTTTTTTTATTCTGATAAATGACACGACAGCAACACGTCAGACGACGCTCTGAGGAAGACTGCAGCGAGCAGTCGAAACTGTTATCAGGTATGCTCCATCCTTTGAAAAAATACCTTGTCTTTAAAAACAAAACCTATATACTGTTTGAAACGAAGACAAAAATGAACATAGTCAACTTAATTTGGTAGTTATTTGAAATTCTTCAATAAGAATTTCCTCCATTCTGGTGTCAACAACTAATAATAAGTTACAATTACCTCTAAAAGATAATACATTTCACAATGTTAAAAATATATGGTAATATATTGAAAACTATATTGAGTAAATATATTGCAATATATAAGGATAAGATATATGATAAATATATTGTTACATAATTTACATGTTCATACATATATGGGAACATATATGACAGATTTTTAGTAAGAATAGATTTAGTCATATATGTAAATATATTTTTTATATTTGACATACCACCCACTGACCGGGTCATCATATAATCTGTTTCCTGAAAAACAATTGAAAATATCCCTAATTGTTTTGATGGTCACAACGAATATATATTTTGGTTATTACATACCAAGTAATGCATTTGTAAAATTCATAAATAAAGATACAAACATATTATTATAGACTTGAATACACTTGCTGTTTGTTTATTAGTTACAACTCAACAAACAAAACTATGAGACCAATGAATTGCTCACATATACTGTATTATTCCCAGAATAGCATGAAAAACTCGAACATTTCAGAGAAATTCGATGGCTGCCAGCGACTGGCTGCTCCCCAGACAGCGGCTGCTGTGTAACAAAGACAGACCATCCTTGTGTCTGTATGATGATGAACTGATGAGAAATAGACAGCCAGACACCTGAGTAGTTGTGGTAGCATAGAAGTCCTGATGGGTCTGAGGGGGGAGTTCAGACAGACTCTGACATGTAAAGACACCTACAATATTATTTATGTAGGGTTGTGTGCATGTGTGTGAAATGATGATGGATGGATGCTAGATAGCTTGATGTTGGATGGATGGAAGCTACAGGGATGGATGTTGAATGGATGTTGGATGATGGGTGAAGGATGTTGAATGGATGGATGAATGGTGGATGATGGATGTTGGATGGATGGATGTTGAATGGATGTCAGACTACTAAAAAAGTCGGGGTGTGTTGATGATAGTCTGGCTGGACAATCTGGATCTAGTCAGCGCTGCTGCTGCTTCTGTGCTTTGCCTAGTACCTTAATTCACAAATCCTTGTGTTGAGGGATTTCCTTAGTTCTTATACCTTTGTCCCAGGATGGTGATTTAGGACAGCATCTATAAATAAGCATTCACAAAAAGAAAGTAGAATTTTTAACTTAGGATTTCAACCATAATCTCTTAAAAAGAATAAATCAGATTGATAAGTGAAGAAATGTGGGACTGATGTACTGCTAGAATAGCATGTTCCACTTAGTTGGAGGGTGCTACTAATGAACATGTTACAAGGTCATCACATTTACCAATTTTTCACAAATACCAAATTGTCCACTCAAATTCAAATAGTTTGATGCTAGAGGAAAAAAAAGCTACAAAATTTCAGATGCCAAACAAGATGAAACAGAAAATTCAGCAAATTAGTTAATGCCTTGAATTGTTCCCAGAAATCAAAAGACTGGGTTATGACTGATAGTGACTGTCTCTGAGCCAGGATAAACTGACTTTCAATGATAGATTAATTTCTGTTTAACAGCAATTTTTGTTATTTTACTGAAAATTGTTGATATGCAATTTGTGATGTTTGTACTGCAATTTTGAGCAGTATTGTATATACTCAGCTGTCTGAGTAGACAAAAAATGACCAGTGGTTGCTGACAGTTACTTTCAAGCACTGGCTCGGAGTGTCACTCAAAATAAGACCAGTCTTGAATCTTTGTCAGTTGGGTATTTTCCTTCTATTGAATGAGTGAATGGCATTCAGCAGAAAGGACAAGTATGATATTCCATCTATAAACCCTATTTATTCTTTACCCAGTAAAGCTTGCAGCTTTTTCCCATCAAGAGCTAAGCGTCTCTCTGCAGTGGGATCGACTTTGTTTTTTTCCTCCCGTCAGGTTGGACTTCAGCAGGATGTCAATGGTGAAGAGACCCATTAGCAACACTGTTGCCATCCCATTTGCTGTCTTTTTGGGCCTTTGCAGTCTCCCAACAGTGGGGCGATACAGTGACTCCAGATGTTCCAAATTTTACCTTATTAGTAACATAAAACCAACAAGCTCACCATAGGAACAGAAATCTTTTTTTTAAACAAACACAAACACAGACATACCAATTGAAAACGACTTACTTTACGAGGTGTACCTTCTGCCTCAAATTCAGCCTCAGGGATGGTGGGATCTTTTGCAGGTTTTTCGTTCTGCAGAACCTTTCTGATGCCCGTCAGTACATCCGGAATTTCTGGAAAATTATTTGGATAAATGGTCATTAAAAAGTAGTCGAAGGAAGAAAATGTCGAATGTACAAACAATGACCATATTTAAAATGCAGCTCTATAATAATTTAAAAAGTATGTGATATAAATTTTTTTTTAACTTTTTCTATCTATCTATCTATCTATCTATCTATCTATCTATCTATCTATCTATCTAAAGATCCCAGCTCACATTTTTAGACAAAGATCCTACTGTATCAAATGTAAAATGAAATACTCATCAAGAAATTTATTAAATACTTGCCTTGTACTACCATGTTGCGCAGTCTGGCATTTTCCTTCTGCAAAGCTTGACCTGGCTCTGAAGGTCTCTGATTAGGGAAGCATTCTCATTGATCAGACTGTCTCCTGGATTCTGGAGCCCCAGTGAAAGTTGGTCATCAGAAATAATTTCTTCCACGCCTCTGAGCTACAAGTTTGTCCTTCTTCTGTTTCTGTAAAAAACATAAATTTTATGGTGAAATGTCATTTATATTTGAGTTTGCAATTCTAAATCTGGTAAAACTCAAACAAACAAAAGCATAGCAATGTTAAAATAATTATTTATCAATATAATATCAAATTTGTATAATTTCCAATAGATGATTGAAAACTTTTTTTGGTTGCGAGTACCGTATATATATTGTAGTCTGACAGAAAATTGAATGCAAAACATAAATAGTGCAAAATAATGCACGTCGGTAAAATACGTATTTATGAAAGCAATACTTGATTTTCATTAATAAAAAAACAAATTTGTTACACGCTGGACCTTTAATGACTGGAAAAGGTTGCAACAGCTCAGGGATCAGCAAATCTGTATCTCTTTGGAGAATATCCTAAAGGTGATGTTCCCCTCCTACAACAAGCCAGACCTAAATGAACAGATCAAGCCATCAGAGAACCATTTAATTTAAATCAGGTATGTATAGTCCTTGACCTTTAGTGTGTCCATCTTCAGAAGGGCTCGTTCGGCAGATTTCAATGTGGACTCTTTACCTGATACCCATAAAAGAAGTCAAAATTTGGCATTCTAAAATCATATCATTAAACGAAACTCCATTCTTAAACTGATGTAACCTAGCAGCACCGGAGTGTCATATTGAGATCTTTTAATTGAGTATGTTAAATCTCATAGATTAGCAATGGAATCATCATACCCATCATTTCCGCCTATAGGATGAACTAATCTTTTGGCACTCAGGTTGAGGGATAATAAAGTTCCTTATGTCTCATGTCTTTCTTATAAACTGCTAGGCTATTTTCTGTGTATCTAAGGCCACGTCCACACTAAGCCGGGTAATGCCTTAAACGTATAATTATTTAGTCTACACCCCCCTATCGTCCACACTAACCCGGCGTCGTTTAAGGTCTGTGGCCGGATAACTATTAGCCGGGTAAGAGAGCTGTGTAAATATTATCTCAACGGCTAAGCGAGCTAGTGTGGACAGCTTCCCCGGATATACCCATCTGATTGGGCAATGAATGTTGCGTCAATAATAATACAACACTACAGACAAAGACAACAACGAAGAGTAATAAATCGATCTCGTCGTCTGTCCGCACCGATATTATCTTCGGTTAACGGGACAAGCAGATATGTACTGTGCTGTAGAGCTTCTTGTATACATTATGTAGGCGCTGGTGTCACGTGGATTATACGCGTGTTCAGTGCGTCTTTTCGCGCATGCCCAGTATTTGCACAGGTCGGTATGGGATTGCGCAATCATGGGAATTTAAACGGACCTTAAACGGGGCGTAAATGCTCGTGTTAAGTGGATAACATTAGACGTCTAACTCCCCGTATAACCTTATCGGCTTAGTGCGGACGTAGCCTAAATGTGTATGGAAACCAGCAGCCCAGAGGGTTAACTCCCTCCTCCCTCTCATCACTGCAACTCATGACTACTGATTAGCCTATACACTTGTCAGCAGATGCAGACCAGAGGACAGAGGAAGTGCCAGAAGATTGCCTACTGTAAATAACATGTATTGTTTTTAAGATGTGGTAGATCTTCACGTGTCAGAGCAATAAGACACGACCCACCTTAGAGAGCAGCATATATATGTGATGACTGAACAAATGTTTGTCAGATTTGGGTCTTGAGATTTAGGAACTGAGATTTTGTTGTGACTTTCAGACTTTGAGACTTTAGTTTTTGGGCTTAGATCTTTTCAGATTCTTTGAGACTTTGACTCTTAGCTGTTGCTATTGTAAGCTTTTGAACTTTGTATTGTAATCCCTTTTGAGTTAAGATTAAAACTTTTTGAATTTACCTTCTTTTCTAAGCAAGTCTTTTTAAAGGGTATTAACTTAATTCTGTAAGAAAGCCTCGTAAAGAGCCCCTGCTTGGGGTCTCTAGTAAGAGTGCGGCCTGTGGGTTGATCGGCATTCCAGGTATCGACTTATCCAACGGCAGTGATAGCAGTGATTATCAGTCACGGGGGGTCAGGAATGCTCAAATTCGGGGACAAGATGGACAGAAGAGACGCTTGACTTGTGGGCCTGGCTGTGTTTAGGTGACAAGACGCCCACCCCGCGACCTATGTAGCCTGCATCCCGTAACCTTGACACCGAATTGGTAAGTCCAGCATCTTAAATTTGCTCAAATCTGCACGGGCTCCGGTTCTGAGGAGATTTGCGGGCATCTGTCTTCATATTGTGACGGTGAGATTGATGTCTGGGTCCCATAATCAGCTGGAGAGGTGACGGAGCGACCCTAATACCTGCCTCAGGAATTTCTCAGTGAAACCTCATTAAACAAAACATCTGTGATGAATAGAAGCATGGTTATATAGAAGGTTGTTAGATCATCTTTAAAGTTCAAGTGACACGAATTGGACAATCTCTGAAGAGATCAATCAGATGAGCAGAACTCAGGGAAGTTTCTTGGCTCCATCTATTGTATCTGCATATATATAAGAATAAATGTATGTGTTACTTAGAAGGTTGTAAGTCTAGGCTGTTCTCAGTATCCGGAGCTGAAACGAGTTGTAGCAAACTGTATAAGTAATCAGAACAGAGAAGTTTTTACTATATTAGGGCAGGGAGAATGTAAGTCAATAGACCGAAGGAATTAGAGGGTATTTACGCACATTTTCTAATTAAGTAGGTTGAGACTGAAGGCTCTGTTTCTATATAGGGCGTATGCAAAATTACATTCATTATAGAATCTATAATATATGCTTTAACCTAAATAAGAGGCTTTTAGCCGGTGACCGGCCGGGGGGAGGTAAGCCAATATAGACTGCAGAAAGAATCGGGGGGTATTTATGCATATTCGCCGATTGAGTACGCTGAGGCTGAAGTAGACCTACTCCGTACGTTTATGGGGACTGGAGGTGTGTAAGTAAGCCTGTTGTATGAGCTGAAATATCCTCTAGTAAAATAAAAGCGCAAACCTAAACAAGCCGACTGATTATAGCCTATTAAAAGGTTAACTCAAAATAGTTTCACCTTATGATAGTGGCGTATAATTAACGGTATTTGTTTAACAAGTATAAAAAAGAAAATCAAACTTTTGAAGTATGCAGTTAAAGTTTAATTTCCCCATTATGGGACAATAAAGGTGTTTCATATCTTATCTTAGTTAAACAAAAGTCCAACATTTAAAACATTTTTAAAGCAAACTTTTTTTTTTTGACTGCTTAGCATTGAATTTCTTCATTTTTTGGACAATCTCTATCTTTCTGTTGGCTCCTAAGCCACTTAAGTCTTCAGGAGGATTTTGGAGCCCCATCATTTCAAGTGATGTCACACCTGAACTGCAGCGGGTAAAACCATTGGGTACTATATACTGTCAATGGGTAAAACACATAATACTATAGTTTGGGTAAATACTCGGTTCTGATTGGATGGCTCAAATGCCAGTTGGTAACTGTAGCAACACAAACTCAGACCTTACATAAACATAACATTGTTTCACAGTTTATCACAAGGGCAAGTCAGTAGACAAAACATAAATAATTTTCTTGTATCCTTTAAAATATTTGCTGAATTGGATGATTTTGAAGACTAGGATGCAATAGAAGAGAAAGAAAAAAAGAGAAAATAAGAAGCCTGGGCCAGCCGAGCTGTAGGGTCGATTGTCCTACAGCTCGGCTGTAGAGAGAGTGGCGACAACTGGAAACATGGACGCCATATTCGCTACCATCTTTCAATTCAGTTTGTGTTCATTATTTTGAATTACTGTTATTGCTTTTTTGTGTTTTTACCTTTCATAATTTTAATACTGTTGTTGCTATGTGTTTAATATTTACATTTCTGTAATCATGTGAAGCACCTTGAATTGCCTTGTGTTGAAAGAGTACTATATAAATAAAATTGCCTTGCCTCGGTAACAACCCAACCTGCAAAGGTGTACGCTCAGTGGAAGGGCAATAGTAGTGGAGTAGGCCCACCAAGGCTGGAAACTGAAAGATACTGGAAAAGCATATGGGAAAACAAGGCAGCACATAACAGCAGTGCTTAGTGGCTGGTGTCTTTTCTTTTTTTTTACGTGTCCTGTCTAGCAGTTTGCTCCTCACAATTGGTCTGAGTACCAAGTACAAGCCCAACAGATTTACTTTCCCAAGCAGAGCATTACAGCTTTGCTGTAGTACTCCACTTGATATATATGTATGAGAAATCCAGCAGCCGCAATTTAGCCGCATTGATCCTGACCAGGGATCGGCCGACAGGGGTTCCCCACAAGGTAGAAACGACCACACATGCCACTTGAGCCTGGGATTCGCCAGGCCAGAGCGCAGCCAAAGACACAATCTGACAAGTAGACATAGACATAGAAAGACTTTTCTATTAATAATTATAAGTATAATTATACGTACCCTCCCTCTTACACACAATCAAAAAAGGACGCTGTACACTAATTCACACGCCCCATACATACTCTATACTCCCAGGACCAGGGACAGACGCCCCAATAGAGCAAACTGCCCCTGCACCTGGGAGACAAACCCCCTGCCCTTCTTCCATCCTGCAGCGAATTAATGTTTCTGTAGCTTCTAGATGTTCCCAACAGGGTGTAGCAAAGAAACTAGTGCCAGAAAAAGAGATTGAAACAAGAACTTTCTGTGATTAATGCAAAGTAAAAATACATCAAAATGATAAAATGCCAGGAGTAGAACATGATGGGGACTTTAAGACTGGAAATGCAACAGAAAGTGATGCTTTATTTATAAATGTTTTGTTTGAGATTTTTAACTGCAGAAAACTAAATTTAAAAAGGAAAGAAACTCTGAACCATTTTGCTTCCATCAGGAACTCATGTAGTTTAAGATATAAAATAGTCTATATAATAGTCTAAATCTGAAGGGAGTAGTTAGAGGTGGAGCTACACTGGAAAGACAAGTTTAGCGACATTTTCCAGAAATTAAAACCAAAGTTAGAGAACCGTTGAGCTGCAGACGAGACTAATTCCTCTGTGCTTGAGTTCATCTTCTTCAGCAGCTGAGATCATCATAGGTCAGTATAGCTGATAATATTCTCTGTGTATCTTCATTGCTGTGCCTGTTTGGTCCATGTTTGTCCCTCTGCCGTGACAGTCTGGCTAAAGTTAATGTCAGGATGTGTGCATGGAGGTATGGACCCAGACGCAGAAGCAAGGTGCAGAGTTGTTTATTGGAGAGTGCGGGTGAAGTGGAATTCTGACCAGTCTGGTCTTGACGGCAGGAACACAGGTACAGGAGAGAGTCGGCAAGGAAGCATACGGTGGGCATCGGTGGTTAAGTCCTTTACTGATCCGGCGCTGACTGTAGGGAGGTGACGGGTTATAAGGACGTGAGGTGAGTTGCTGAAGATTGAGGACAGGTGCGTGTGATGATGAGGGAGTGAGAGGAGCTGAGTGTGGAATCATGACAGAACCCCCCCTATAAAGGCGGATTCCAGACGCCGTGCAGGTAAAAAGAAACAAAAAGAGAAGCACCCTTCCAGGCTGGGTGGATGGGGCCTAAGGCAGGAGGGCCCGAGTGTCTGTATTGACGCCCTCCGGCTGGACGGGAGACAGGCGGGCGGCCCCTTGCGGGACGTCAGTTGGGCGGACGGCCCGAATGGCGTCCTCTGGCCGGACGAAGGACTGGCGGACGTCCCTTCCTGGGACGCGGGACGGGCGGACTGCCCGGAGATCCTCTCTTGGGGACCCGGAGATCCAGCGGCAACTGGATGGACATCCCTTTGCGGGACGTGAGACTGGCGGATGTCCCCTCCTGGGACACGGGACGGGCGGACTGCCCGGAGATCCTCTCTTGGGGAACTGAAGATCCAGCGCACGGCTGGATGGACATCCCTTTGAGGGATGTGAGACTGGCGGACGTTGCAAGGAGGGTGTCGTCGGCTGCCTCCTCCAACTCCTCCGGATCGAGCGAGTTGAGGCTGGAGCGGAACCGGGGAAGGAGGTCCAGGACATAATCCTCCAGGGCAGTGAGGCGAGCAGAGGGACTGGCGTAGCCGGAGACCTTGTCCAGCCTACACCAGAGCGACTCCAGGATGTCTGGATCGGAGGCTTCTGCTGGGTCCATCTTTCTGGGCCGGATCATTCTGTCAGGATGTGTGTATGAAGGTATGGACCCAAACGCAGAAGCAAGGTGCAGAGTTGTTTATTGGAGGTGCAGAGTGATGGTGATGATGGTGGTATGGATGGCAGGAACGAAGGTGTAGGACGACAGAGACGGCAGGCACACACACGGTAGACATCTGGATTGAACTCCTGTAATGATCCGCCGCTGACTGAAGGGAGGTGACGGATTATGAGGATTGGAGGTGAGTGGCTGAAGATTGAAGACAGGTGCGTGTCATGATGGTGTGAGAGGAGCTGAGTGTAATCATGACACATCCCCCAGTAGTTTGAGTAGAGACATCAGTTGGGTTGCCATACAGCTGGGAAGTCTGATGGAGGGGTACCATATGAATGATATAGCAGGTTGAACATCCGACTGGGGTCATGGGTCAAGCAGAGCTCCAATGGAGGAAGACTCTAAATTCAGCAATGGAATCCTGGGCAGTAAAGCATCAGAAGCACTAAAGAACAGATCTAATGCAGTTAAACTATTATGCATGCAAGGTCAATATATTTTTTTACTTAATCAGAGATAAGATATATTTAAAAAGAATGAAATAAATACCTGCTAATCAGTAATCCTCTTGGCGGTAAGTATACTACTTATTCTATACTTAGTTACATTTACTTGAGACATTACATTTTAATTTGAATTAAGTAATATTTGTAAACTATTTATACTCTTCAGTAAAATTTCTGGATGCTGTTCCTGCTGGACAAATTCACTTAATGAAAAACAAGCATGTTTTACCAGAAAATACACCAGACCCACCTACAGTTTTTTGAAAGAGACAATCTGTTTCTACCAAGCTCTGTTTGTTTATTGTAGTCAAAAAAAAAAAAACTTTTAAATAAAGAGGTGAGAAAAGATTCCTTAATTTCTTGGAGGTTTAATTTAAACTTGTTTGCACAAATAAGGAGGAACAGGTTACAGAGTGTACGCAACAGCTGAATCCTGCCTTCCACCAACTGACTGACCAATTCATAGATTCAGACAACCTTGCTATTGTTTTTACCCTATCAGTAAACATTTCTTCATGGTGAACTTTCCGGACTCCCATGCGCCTTCGTCTGACAGGATACGCTCAAACTTAGGACATGTCAGGACATCCAGTGCTCCGAGGGTCGTTTCCATGGCAACACTAGATGTAGGGATTCTAATATCAGTTCATTCAACCTAACCTAATAGTGTCACACAATCAGACTATCGCTATATCATGAAGAAATGGTACACAGTTCTCTCAGTATGTAAGAATACACAGAAAATATCATTCTTAATATAAAATTTTCAATATAAACTTCTCAATATAAATTTTTCCATAACACAAATGTAATCTGTTGAGCTTGTTGCATTTTAAAGTCAGGTGAATATTCAGTAGACACCATAAATTGTCCCTGGAATTACTTTTTACCTTGTTTAAAGATATATTTACCTACTGTAAGTGACGGTATCATATTGAAAAGTATAACTAAAGTTTTCCATAGAATAATCCTTTATTGTCCCACAAAGGGGAAATTCATATGTAACAGCAGCAAAGTGACAGATTATAGATCATTGGATTCACACAAGTATCAGACATATAAAAACTGAATTTTAGAATTAAGAGTAATATGGACATTATGGACAAAAATTACTAAACTGAGTACTGTGCAGTTTTATAAATGAAGTGGCGCGTTCTCGTTAGATTCTGCAACTGAGTAGAATACATTTTTTAAAGTGATATACACATAATGTGCTTGAGTTCTTCTGCTTAAATTTTATTTTGTAATTAAGTTATATATTTGTATTGATTTTCTATGTTTTTTTAGTATTTGAAATCACAGAGTTTTCCCATAATTGTATTTTTGTCTGACATTTAAAAAATATTAGTGGTTCGTCTTTTCGATTTGACAGTAATAGTGTGATAGGATACGCTCAACCTAAGGAGGCTCTGAGGGTCGTTTCCATGGCAGCACTAGACATAGGGAATCTAATATCAATTAATTCGACCTAACCTAATATTATACAATGTCACATAATCAGACTATCACTATGTCATGAAGAAATGGCACACAGTTCTCTCAGTATGTAAGAATACACAGAAAAGATCATTCTTAATATACATTTCTCAATATAAACTTTTCCATAACGAGCCCTTAAACTGTGGGCCGATCAAACCTGCAGAGCACGAGTGGAACGAGTGCAGTGCATATTCCTGTGTGTTGAAGGCGTGGCTTAGTAAGAGAGGCTGAAGAAAGGGGGTTGGACTTTTTTTCAAACTACACCTTGCTCAATGTCTTTTCCAAAATGACCTACTCTACCTTTAAAGTGGCATGGCTAGAGCTGGTCAAAGAGGAACAGGAGAAGGCACAGCCTCATCTAGAAAAAAAAAAATGTTTTTTGGCACTGGGGTAGTTATTGTCCATTTATTGTTATCATAGTGAAATACTTAATACATTATATCGATTTGAGGCCAGAAACTCAATGGTGAGAAACTCCTGGTAATCATTTATCTGTATCTCCTGTCCTCAGAGTTCCGACATGTCTTCTGATAGTAACCTGCGGTCTGAGGCTCAGTTCATCTGCAGCATCTGTCTGGATGTCTTCACTGATCCAGTCAGCACACTATGTGGACACAACTTCTGCAAGATCTGCATCACTCAGTACTGGGATGAAAAGGAAACTTGTGAGTGTCCTGTATGTAAGAAGCTGTTCAGCAGGAGACCTGAGGTGGAAATCAACACCTTCATCACAGATATGGTTTCTCAGTTCAGACGTGAAGATCAGCAGGAAGCCAGTCACAGCTCAGAGCAACAAGCTGCCAAACCAGGAGAAGTTCCCTGTGACATCTGTACTGGAACCAAACTGAAGGCCCTGAAATCCTGTGTGGTTTGTCTGCTGTCCTTCTGTCAGATTCACCTGGAGCCTCATCTGACAACTCCACGTCTGAAGAAACATCAGCTGATGAAGCCTGTGGAGAACCTCGAGGACAGGATGTGTCTGCAGCATGATAAACCTCTGGAGCTGTTCTGTAGGACTGATCAGACATGTGTCTGCTCACTCTGTCCACTTTTAGACCATAAGAACCACAATTTTGTTCCTCTGCGAGAAGAATCGGAAGGAAAGAAGGCAGAGCTGATGAAGACAGAGGAAGATGTTCAGGAGATGATCCAGAACAGGCAACTAAAGATCCAGGAGATGAAAGACTCTTTGAAGATCAGTAAAGACGCTTCAGACAGAGAGAAAGCAGAAGGTGTTCAGGTCTTCACAGCTCTGAAAGAGTCTGCTGAGAGAGGCCTGATGGAGCTCATCAAGGAGATTGAAGACAAACAGAAAAGTGCAGAGAAACAGGCTGAAGACGTCATTAAAGATCTGGAACAGGAGATCTCTGAGCTAAAGAATAGGAGCTCTGAGGTGAAGCAGCTCTCATTGTCTGAAGACCACCTCCAGCTTCTCCGGAGCTTCTCCTCCCTGAAAGCTGCACCACCCACCAAGACCTGGACAGAGGTCAGGGTTCATCCACCATCATATGAGGGGACTGTGGTAAGAGCTGTGGCCCAGCTGGAGGAGAAGATCAGGGAGAAGATGATGAAGAAGATGATGGAGGCAGAGCTGAAGAGGGTCCAGCAGTATGCAGTGAATGTGACTCTGGATCCTGATACAGCTCATCCTAACCTTATTCTGTCTGATGAGGGAAAACAGGTGAAACTTGGAGATGAGAAGAAGAATATTTCAGACAATCCAATAAGATTTTCCATAGGTTTATGTGTTTTAGGACAGCAGAGTTTCTCTTCAGGCAAATTTTACTTTGCGGTTCAGGTTACAGGAAAAACTGAATGGGATTTAGGAGTAGCCAGAGAGTCCATCAACAGGAAGGGAGAAATCCCATTGAGACCTCAGAATGGTTTTTGGACAATTGTGTTGAGGAATGGAAATGAATACAGAGTTTGTGCTGGTCCATCATTCCGTCTCCTTCTCCATCCTGGTCTTGAGAAGGTGGGAGTGTTTGTAGATTATGAGGAGGGTCTGGTCTCTTTCTATAATGTAGATGCTGGAGCTCTGATCTACTCCTTTACTGGCTGCTGCTTCAATGAGAAGATCTACCCATACTTCAGTCCAGGCCCTAATGAAGGAGGTAGAAACAGTTCTCCTCTGATCATCTGTAATGTTAATAATCATTGATCTGATGAAGCTCAATAAAGGAGAAATCTGAGGGACTCTGTAGTGAAAACCCTAATTGGATCATTTCCAATCAGCTCCACCAGAATTTCCTCTATGTGTCGGTTGGTAAAGGTATTTCTTATTAGGGACTGAACATAAATTAAAGCTATAGTTTGGTAGAAACAGCAATTTTCTGCAAAATGTTCTATTTTCCAGATTTAATCATTGGTTTTGCTTCAAACTGTTCGCCTAAAACTAAAAACACAAAGAAACCAGTTTAAAACCAAAAGTAAATTCAGACTGAAAAACACACTAATTAACTTCAGACAACAGGTATAATCACTGTAAAATGTGTTTAAAGAGACCCAGTTGTCATTTTTAATACTGGTTCAGTAGGAAGCAGAGTTTGGTCCTCGGTTCTGGACCAGAATCAGTCACGTTCTTCCTGCATCATTTTTGTTGGGTCTTCTCTTTACTAGACCTGAAGTATACTGTTGGTTCATTCACTGAAACATAAGTGAAATATATAGAGACTCATCTGAATTATTGATTACACTGTAGGGGCCTGATTTGATGGGCGCTTCTGTCGGAAGTTGCAAAATATTGGGCGAACAGGCAAACAAGTAGGTGTTCCAGGTGCAGTGTGATTTACTAAATATCACACTGTTTGCTCTTGCTATTTTAGCATCTATTTTTACCGCTTCTGCAAGGCATGTCTTAACTTTGCGCCACCACTTTCAACATAGGTTTATTATCGACAAAAAAAAAAAAAACGTCATTCACACACAATATGACCTAATAGTACTTATCACTCTAATGGCGATAAACCTGAAAATTATGTAGATATTTCCCATTTTCCCCCCAAAGAAGCATCATAACTCACTGTGCTCTAATCGTGTCTGTACCTGCTGATGATGTGTTGAGTGCACGGTGAGTTGTGATTCTCATGGGTCCTCAGTTTCCACCGGAGTGCTTACTGATCTTCCTAGGTTCCAATCAATGAAATTTAGTAATCATGTACAGTTTCACAATGACAATTAGGCTATATGTTAAAAACATTTTTAAGATTTAAGATTTTCAAGATTAAAAAAATTCTACTACAACTTTACATATAATAGGGGGCATGAAAAAGTACAGTGCATTTTAACAACATTAGTAGAATATGGACATCTAGCGACCCTGTTCTGGACATGCTGCTGCTTTAATAAGTCTGACTCTGGAATAAGCTGTCTCCATGGAGCAGAGTGTGGGTCATGTACACCACACACACTAAGTTTATTACTGAGAAACGAGAGGTACAACTCACAACATTCTAGCCTAGTAGTAATTGACTCTGTAACAGTCATAGACTTGATATGTATGTCATTTCCCCACCTTTATTTTGCAGAAGACCCATCATGAATACATGTGTATATTCCTCCTCTCTAGCTGTGGCACAGCTCATGGCACACACTGTAGCAGCCGCAAAGTCCTCAGCTGAATACTTCTCCTTGCGCCTGTTATGAATTGTTCATGCAATCTTTGTAGATGACCTGCAAATGAAAGACAACCAAATTGTTGCTGTGCAGGCAGTTTTGCCCTCATTTGGAAGTTTTCCTCTTGATTATTGTTAAGTTTCAAGATGTATGTTGATTATGATTGAAATTGGTGTTTGAGTTTGCCTTCATCTGATGTTCAGATTAATATTGTATTTCACGGTGAAGAAAATGGTATCTAATTATGGTATCAGGGGAGTGAACTGGTCGGCTGGGAACAAATAAAAATGACAGTACAGTAAATAACGATTGTCTGTTGTCAGTAATTTACATTAATGGAAACTTTACATAAAGCTGCATCATTGCCTGAAAACAGACCTAGCTGATGGAAAGTAGACCTCATTACTCCATAAATAGTCCAGATAATTTTACTTTACTCCTGGTGAAAGGAACAATAAAAACAGTTATTTTCCCTCCACAACATTTCATCCTTCATCATTTAAGAACTAAAGTGCAGACATCCTGAGATGTTCTCATCAATCCGTCGCACTTTAACAGGTGTCAACAATGGCAAGGCGAGACAATTTTATGACAACAGGGTAATTCATTGTGTTACATGAAAGTGAAAACAGTGATAAAGCATAAAACACACACAGAACATATGACAAGTAAAGAAGAAGAACAAATAAAAACAGAAACAAAGATTGATGAAAACATTTAACAACAACGCCCTTCAGTATTCTGACCAGACACACAATAGCTGCTGGACACAATGTAGAAAAAAGGTTCTGTTCCAGAACACTCCCAAACCAAACCTACAAGAATAGAAAGACAATCTATTGATGGAGAACTGACTCTGCAGCATTCCTTTATACTGAGCAAGCATGCAGCAACAATGGAGTGAAATACTACCCACTAAAAGGAAGAAACCTCAAGCAGAACCAGAACCTGGCTCAGTACAAGCGGCCAAAAACACAGAAGAACTGAACTAGGAGTAATTTCTATATTAAAGAATTATAAGGAGTAGTATCTCCTTTAGTGGCTTGGTATTGAGGAGAAACAGACGTAAACAGAAAATATCTTAAACTCCTTCATGAATACATTTGCCATTGTGTTTAGCAGAAACGCTCGTTCTGGGATTTCCTAAAGTTATGAATTTTGTTACAGTCTCAATAATAATAATAATTAAAGCTGCAAACAGCGTCTAAGCCCTCGCAGCTTAGCGCTGCTCTGGCCTGTGTCCCGACCGCCTCACTCACGCATCACTGCCTGAACCCCATGGCAGCACTTGCAGCGAGCCTCATTATAAAATCTGTTTGAGAAAGTGTTTAAAAGGGTTTTAATAGCAGCTTTAAACTTAAATGGCTGACTTCATGAGGGAATAGGATCCTTCATTCCATTGTTTTCAGGAGTCTTGAAAAACTAAATATGATCTGAATTGAATAATCCAACCTGAAAACAGTGCTTGACAGGGGTTTTGTTATGATTCTAGGTGGTACTGTGCAGGTATTAGGCCAATACCACGAAATATTTCTAGACATGTTTGTTTAGGACAGGAGTAGAATGCATGTTGTTGAATTTGGAGCAGATCAGATGATGTGTGTGGAAAGTAGAGCCAAACGTATTTCCACGGCGTGATATGAGGATTCGCCATGCTGCTACAGCTACACCCTCTTTACAAATATTTCAGCTCTGGACAAAAACATTAAAGAAGCCTCTCCAGTCACTGTCAACAGGGAGATTTAAGCGAGTAAAGAAAGCCAAATATCCACCTTCTTTACTAAAACATTGCACTTCTTGTTGGCAGGGAGCGGAGTTAGATGAGTAAATTACTTCAATACAGTGTTCATTGGAGGTATGTGATGACAGTGCTGAAGTATGGTAGACCTGTGACGTTTAATGTGTAAGATAATAGAGTTTGTAATTATGTGGCGAAAAGGTACGACTGTGGACATGGCCACGCCCACATGCCATGATAGAGCCAAATCCTTCTAGAAAAATCTTGTCCCCCACGTTTAAGATACTCAGTCATTTGTATGTGTATAAGTCATGAATTGAAAGATGAGTTTTTCCTCATGTGACATGTATACATAGAAGAAAATGACAGTTTTGATTAAAAATGGCTGACTTGCTGTGATGTTTTGAAGTGGGTTCAAAATTATTTTTGGTAAAGGATATCACAACCTACATACGTCTGCTGAATTTCAATTTCCTATATAAAAGCAACACATTATGTTGATAATTTTAATATTCCTAGGGGGCGCTGTGCAGGAATTAGACCCCACCCAGGAAATATATGCATGTATATCTCTTACGGGTTGGACCATATCCATATTCTTGATTCGTGTTCAGATCATACAATGCTATTGGAATTTGAAACAATCGTATTTTAATGGCATGCAGCCCAGCTTCCCCATGCCGCAGCATCCACACCCTCGTTCCAAAACTTTCAGCAGTGGGTAAGAATCTAATACAATTTATTTTCAGTCACTGACTACAGCAAAAATATTGATTAAATAAAGGGAGGCAAATAAGGACAACCTTTCACTGTGAAACATTGCACTTCCTGTTCTTAGGGGCAGGGCTTAAGAGATGTTAGCATTTGACCATCTTGGAATGCCAGGGACCTGATAAAAATCCAACATAGAACTTTCCCCTAGTCTGTGTTTTTCTGAAGAGGAGTTGTAACTGTTTTAATATTTATGGCGAGAATCCTATGTTTGTGACCTAGCCACACCCACCTGGTTCTATGCAGAACCTATGCATACCCTTTTATGAAAACCCTCAGTACTTGTCACAGAGTTACCCGCACTGGTTTAGAGCCTCTGTGCAGCGTTGTTATGCTAATTTACTCAATTGTGTAAATTCTTGAAATTTCACAGCAAAACATTACACTTCCTGTTCTGACGGGCCGGGGCTTAGGCGATGTCAAGATTTAACATTCTAGGATTGTCAGGGACTTGATGAACATCTAATAGATAAGGTTTCAATCAACTGTGGCTTTCTGAAGAGTAGTTGTAACTATTTCAATATTTATGGAGAGAAGCTTAAGTTTGAGGCATGAGGCCACGCCCTCCTGGTTCAATGCAGAAAAAATCCTTTGATAACTTTTGATTCCCCATGCCTTGTATCTCTTTTCCCTGATACAGAAGTCTCTAGGTCAAAAGCTGTGGGAGGAGTTCGATCAAATACGACGTGTGCAAATGGCACAAAATGGCGTGTTTGATTCAAAATGGCAGACTTCCTGTTGGGTTTGGACAATGGCTCTAAGAGACTTTTTTGTAGATCATTAGGCACTACATATGTGTGATGAATGAGATTGTGCTCAGATAAAGTATGGCTTAGGGCTGGTGTTTTTAAGGGATGTAGGGGGCGCTGTGGAGTATTTAGGCCACGCCCACCAGATGTTAGCAAACAAAACTCTCCAGGGATGGACCAATATCCATCCTGTTGAATCTGGTTTGGATTGGATCAGTTTTCTGGAAATTACAGCTAAACGTATGGCCATAACGTGATGGCTCACTTTGTCACGCTGCCACAGCCACACCCTATTTTGAAGATCCTCAATACTTGAAACAGAGTTTCCCCAACTACTTTCCAGCCAATGTGCAGCATCATTATGGTAATTTGCTTAACTGTGTAAATTCTGGAACTTTCACAGCAAAACATTACATTTCCTGTTCTGAGGGGGCGGGGCTTAAGTGATGTCAAGATGCGACCATCTAGGATTGTCAAGGACCTGATTAACATTCATGACAAAAGCTTACCCACATCTGTGATATTCTGTAGAGGACTTATAACTGTTTGAATATTTTTGGTGAGTGGTCCAAATTTGAGGCCTGGCCACGCCCCTTCAACATGTATAAATTCTAAATCTTTTTGATAAATTTGGATCCCCCATGCCTGAAGGCCATCTTGAGCAATTTTGAAGCTGATCGGTCAAAATTCCAGGGAGGAGTTCAATCAAATGTAGAGGTTGTAAATGGCAAATATGGGGTCAAAATCGCACGTTCAAACCAAAATGGCCGACTTCCTGTGCGTTTGGGACCATGGTGTTTTGAGGCTTTTTGGTAGGTCTAGGCATGTTTGTCATGTGGGCCGAACGACATTTCTCTACGATGAAATAAGGTTAATACAGAGGGTGTTTTGAAATATTCCAGGGGGCGCTACTGAGCCATTTCCTGTGGGATGTTTTTGATCCCTTTAACATACGTAAATTTCACGCACTCATGATGCCGCTGTCAAATATGGTGAGTTTTTGAATATGTTTAGGCATCCAAAAAGCCAATTCAAAAGTCGTAAGAATAATAATAATTAAAGCTGCAAGCAGCGTCTAGCGGCCCTCGCAGCTTAGCGCCGCTCTGGCCTGTGTTGCGAACGCCACACTCATGCATCACTGCCTGAACGCCATCTCAACACTTGCAGCGATCCTCATGATCAAATCTGTTTGAGAAAGTGTTTAACCCTGTAAGACCCACTGTTGCAGAAATACAAACATTTTGGTTATCCCCAAAAAACCTCTATTTTTTTTTTTTTTTTTCTGGCTCAACCACATTAACATGATCATTAGGTCCTATTGTTTGTTCTCACAATGCAATGGGATCCAATATTTGTATATAAGGCCCGCCCTCAGGTCAAGAAGTCACACAATCTCCAATTTTTAGATCGAACAACATCCCTTCGATTTACTGGACTGGATTCATCTGATTCAAGTAAGTAAAATGCTTTGAATATTTTTGTTTGCGTTTATTACAGTGTCTAGAACATGACCATATGTAATTGTTGTGGGAAATATGCCCTATATTTTATTTAGAGCATGTTTTATAATTGTTGCAATAAACGTTGGGGGAGTGTGGTAGTCGAAACAGTCCTGTTTTTGAGATGAACGTCTTGAGAGGAACTTCAATCAAAATGTTCACATATAACTTTAAACTACACATGATTTAAGCATTATAGCCTTTAGCCTTATATTGGATTAAATGTGTACTAATGATTATAATATAATATATATAATATATAATGTTTATAGTGATATACAGTAATGATATATAATGAACACTCGGTATTTTCTTCTTATCACAGAATGCAGGACTTTCTAACAAAGAAATTCTGTTTGTGAATGTCTGCCCTTTGTCTTAGTCTCTATTGAAGAGAAAATGTTCCTATCAATCCATACTCAAAGCAGTTGTGGGAGATGCTCCTGGTGCATTTGTGCGACTGGGGGCGACTGTGGCTCAGTGGTAGAGTAGTTGGCTTGCAATCAGAGGGTTGTAGGTTCGATTCCAGCTTCCTCCAGACACATGTTGATGTGCCCCTGGGTAAGGCACTTAACCCCCAAATTCTAAATTGTCCTACCGAGCCATGTTGGGTGTCGGTGTATGAATGCGAGTGTGAATGGGTGAATGTGGCTTCAATGTAAAGCGCTTTGAGTGGTCAGTAAGACTAGAAAAATACAAGAAAATTTGGTTATCCCCAAAAAACTTCTAATTTTTTTTTTTCTGGCTCAACCACATTAACATGATCATTAGGTCCTGTAGTTTCTTAAAGTTTGATGAAGCCAGCTTGACTCGCTGCGCCCTTCCTCCTTTCCATTGTTTGGTAATCCGACACCGTCATCAATAAAATCCAGGAGACCAAAAATGTGCAGTTTAAAACTCTTTAGTGAGTATAGAAAATCAGACATTACATGGTAAACGGGGGATTACAAAAAAGGGTAGCAGAGCAGAGGTCAAAAAACTGTTTTGCTCCATTCTGTGAGTCGCTTTCCCCATAATGCACCACAGTGTGCCGCGTCATAATAAGTGAGCCATAACCCAACAAAATATAACAAAACTAAAGTAATGATTATGAAAACTAATACTTAACCAAATAGTATGGAGAAAAGCAAATATAATCAAAATAACCATTAACCAAAAACCATAACAAAATTACCAAAAAGTTATCAAACAAATTGTAACATTAACTAATTGGAACCAAGTAGAAATGATAGCAAACCAATAAACTATTTACAGAACAAAATATAATCTAGGCTCCTACAGGTCCTATTGTTAGAAAAGCGCTATATAAGTTAGAAAAGCGCTATATAAGTTCAGTCCATTTACCATTTACCATTTGTTCTGGGACAGGTGTTAATGTTCATGAATGTAAAGTGTGGTTGTAAGCTGGAGGCTACATGCATTTCTACTAGGATGATAATCACAGTCTACAATAGGTCAGCCATACAGTATTGTGTGACCAGTGAAATGTGTGAATAGGCTACTTCAGTGCAATGTGTAAACACCTGATGATGAACTCTTATAATGAAATCAGTCTCCCCACCTTTCCTGCTGGTAATCTAGAATCTAGTAAGCGTGTGTGCTATTTGTATATACATTTGTTTCAATTTTATTTTTTCCATTTCAGAATGCCACCAGCCAGGAAAGATCCTCGGTACAGTGTGCAGGATGTAATTGCCATCGTCCAAAACGGAGAAAGTGATGTGGACATGGATTTCGACGACACTGATGCAAGTGACGAAGAATCAGATAGCGATGCCTGTGTGTCCACTGTTTGCCCAGCCAATGTGGACACTGAGCTCCAGTCAAACAAACACATCAAGCCCAGTGACAGATATCGCTGGCAAAAAAAATGATTTTATCAGTTCCAATTCTGATTTTTCTGGTCCAGCTCTCACAGATGATGTCACCTACCTCCACACACCACTGCAATACATCCAAAAGTTTGTGTTGGAAGACATTGTTCAGCTCTGGCAACAAATATGAATGAGTACAGCATTCAAAACCACGGAAGATCGGTTAATACCAATACAAAAGAAATACAGAGAGCGTTGGGCATATACCTGAGGATGGGCCTGGTACAAATGCCTGGAACCCGTATGTACTGGGAGACGGACACACGGCACCCACCTGTAGCTGATGTGATGTCACGCAACAGATTCCAGTCGCTGTTGACAGCATTAGATTTTATAAACAATTTGACAGTGTCAAAGACTGAAAAGAATGACAAACTCTGGAAACTCAGACCATGGCTTGATTCACTCAGAGAGAACTGCCTGCAGGTGGTACCAGAAGAACACAACTCTGTGGATGAGATGATAATACCTTTCATGGGGAAGTTCAGCAGCATCAAGCTGTATATGCGAGGCAAGCCACACCCATGGGGGTTTAAAGTATGGGTGAGAGCTGGAATCTCTGGCATGATGCTTGACTTTGAAGTTTACAAAGGGAGCAACAATGGAGTACGAGTCAAATCTGAACTTGGATTGTCAGGTGATGTTGTAATGAAGCTTGAATCCCCACTTCCAAAGGGCCAAAACTACTTGATCTATGCAGACAACTACTTCACCTCTGTTCCACTGGTAATGAAGCTCCTTGAGAAAGGAATCCATTATGTGGGAACAACCAGGCAGGTCCGCCTACCCAAATGCAATCTTGAAGATGAGAAAAGCTTGAAGAAGAAGGGCAGAGGAAGCTTTGAACACAGAGTGGAGGGGAAACACAACATTTGTGCTGTCAAATGGTACGACAAATGGGCAGTCACACTTGTGTCATCCTTCGCTGGACCAGAACCTGTGCAGGAGATTCAACGCTGGGACAAAGCCACCAAAACCTACAGACGTGGACAAAATTGTTGGTACCCTTCATTAAATCAAAGAAAAACTCATAATGGTCACAGAAATAACTTTAATCTGACAAAAGTAATAATAAATAAAAATTATATAAATGTTGACCAATGAAAGTCAGACATTGCTTTTCAACCATGCTTCAACGGAATTATTTAAAAAATAAATGCATGAAACAGGCCTGGACAAAAATGATGGTACCCACAACTTAATATTTGGTTGCACACCTTTTGAGGCAATCACTTAAGTCAAATGATTCCTGTAACTGTCAATGAGACTTCTGCACCTCTCAGCAGGTATTTTGGCGCACTCCTCATGAGCAAACTTTTTCTAGTTGTTTTCCGGTTTGAAGGGCTCCTTTCCAACAGCTGTTTCTGCTCGTTACTAAAGATGCCAATAGGGATTGAGATCAGGGGCTCATAGAAGCAGGTTTCCTCTTAGCCCTTTTTGTGTTGTTTACTGTGTGTTTTGTCATTTTTTCCTGTTGTAAGACCCGACCTGCGAATGATAATCATGCTTTCTGACACTGGCCAGCACATTTCTCTCTAGAATCCCCTGATAGTCTTGAGATTTCATTGTACCCTGCACAGATTCAAGACACCCTGTGTCAGATGCAGCAAATCAGCCCCAGAACATAACCGAGCCTCCCCCATGTTTCACAGTAGGGACCGTGTTCTTTTCTAGATATGCTTCATTTTTCCGTCTGTGAACATAGAGCTGATGTGCCTTGGCAAAAAGTTAAATTTTTGTCTCATCTGTCCACAGGACATTCTCCCAGAAGCTTTGTGGCTCGTCAGCATGTAGTTTGGCATACTCCAGTCTGTTTTTTTTTATGATTTGTCCTCTCCTTGTTCGTCTCCCATGTAGCCCTCTTTGGCTCAAACAGCGAAGGATGTTCCGATCTGACACTGATGTTCCTTGAGCATAAAGTTCAGCTTGGATCTATTTTGAAGTCTTTCTAGGCTCTTTTGTTACCATTTGGATTATCCGTCTCTTTGATCTGTCATCAATTTTCCTCCTGCAGCCACGTCCAGGGAGGTTGGCTACAGTCCCATGGATCGTACATTACTGAATGACATGTGCAGCTGTAGTCACAGAAACATCTAGCTGCTTGGAGATGGTCTTATAGCCTTTACAGTTAACATGCTTGTCTATGATTTTCTTTCTCATCTCCTGAGACAACTCTTTCCTTTGCTTCCTCTGGTTTATATTGAGTGTGGTACACACCACGTCACCAAACAACACAGTGACTACCTGGAGTCCTATATATAGGCCCACTGAGTGATTACAGGATTGTAGACACCTAGGATGCTGATTAGTGGACATACCTTGGATTAACATGTCCCTTTGGTCACATTATTTTCATTCTTTTCTAGGGGTACCATCATTTTTGGTCCAGGCCTGTTTCATGCATTTATTTTTTAAATATCGGTTGAAGCATGGATGAAAAGCAATGTCTGACTTTCATTGGTCAACATTTATATAATTTTTATTTATTATTACTTTTGTCAGATTAAAGTTATTTCTGTGACCATTATGAGTTTTTCTTTGATTTAATGAAGGGTACCAACAATTTTGTCCACGTCTGTACATTGACGTCGAAAGGCCTTACTTTGTGGGTACCTACAACAAATTCATGGGAGGTGTGGATTTGTTGGACTCATTTACAGCAAAATACAGGTATGCCCTGAAATCCCGGCGATGGTACATGTACATCTTCTGGCACAACATCACCCTCGCTGTCGTCTTAGCCTGGCTCCTCTACAGGCGGCACTGCCAAGCTCTCAGGATACCAAAGAAGGAGATATTAACCATGAGAAAGTTCCAGGCACAGCTAGCATCCTCTCTCATCCTGGTAATTATCTATTTCTGCTATTTGCCTTGTTTGTGATAAATTAGACTAGTATCTTCATGTGCGTTTGAGATGTATATGAAGTGATATATTTATTCTTTTTTTTCTAATCAGGTGGACACAACACTAAAAAACTCCAAAGAGAGGACGACTATCTTCAGGCAATGGAAGCCCAGTCGCAGCAGGGAGCCCTTTGAATGCTGGAAAGAAACCAACCTTAGGTGATGGGAGTCCAAACGGTCCCTCTTCCAAAAAATCATGTGCCCCCCCCCGGATGTGCGCAAGGACTTAAATGGACATTTTCCACTGAAGACAAAGATAGGACGCTGCAGAAATTGCAGTAAAGGGTATTCTAATACTCAGTGCAGCAAGTGTGATGTCCATCTCTTTTTTTCAGAGAACAAGAACTGCTTCTGGGACTATCACCGTAAATAAATGTGAATCTGCACATGGACTTCACTGGACATTTCCCACTGAAGACAAAGAGAGAACGCTTCAGACATTGCAGTAAAGGGTATACTAATACCCAAAGCAAGTGTGATGCTGTGAGATTGGGTGCGATGTCTGCCTCTGTTTTTCAGAGGACAAGAACTGCTTCTGGGACTATCACTGTAAATAACTTAAATAAATGTCAAAGTTCTTGTTGTTGGAATAAATGACTCTTCATAACAACATGACTGAGGTTATTATTCATGTCATACACTGGTTTGGGAAAAGCAAAAGCCTGCAAATGAATCCTCAGTTCTGTATTGTTGCTCAGACAGTGAGTAAAAATACAGGATATTCTGCTCCCCATCAAGCCCAATGTTGCAATATTACAATATTTCTGTAAAAACTTACTAAAACATAACATTTTTGAAAACACTCAATTTTCAGCCCCAAAGGCCTCCTTCAACATCTGAATGGTTGAAAAAAATTTTTTTTGTGTTTTTCTATATTTGGGTTAATAAAAATGTTGATAGAATTAATTACATCTATTATTATGTCCAAAAATTGCATCTACACTCGTGATGGTTTTGAAGCAGTTCATGAACAACTTTCCAAAACAGAATTACAGTATACATGTTATTAGCTGAAAAATATGGTATTTGTTTTATTTTGATGATCAATGCTGTTCATTTATTCCAAACAACAAAGAAGTGTTTTCATCGCTTCTTATTCTGTTATTCTGATGTCTCCATTTCTTCTGATTCTGATAATGAGGATGACAATACTGTCTGTTAAACTGTTTGCTTTTTATTTTTGCCTGATTAGAATGTAACACTTTATGAAAAGCTGTCTTAAACCAAAATATTGTGTGCCATTTCTGAGGTTGTTGTGTTGCAAATGTACGTGCCTGTTACTCTTATATATTTTCTTGTTTATTTTTTGTGGTCATAACAGAACCTCGATCATTAATCCTATGCCCTTACCATTGCGCTACAGCCACAACACAGACACCAAAGGTGGTCAGGACTTTTTATCAAGCAAACGAAACACCACATGGTTTATGTCACGCTGTCACATGGTTTATTAAACCGGGAAACAGATTAATACACCGTATTAATCCGTGCGCACAGTTTAATACACCGAGGAAACTGGTTAGTAATTCATGCCCAGTGTTTAATAAACAGGAAATAGATTAGTAATGACAAATTATTACCGGTCCATGCGTTCGGCCCACAATGTAGATGGAACATGTTAGGAGCTATACCATTGGCTGAAAGCAAACAGCTGGCTAAGTGATTAATTTGATTGACAGGTTTCTTAGCCAATGGTGACATTAGTTGTCCGTCCACGTTAGGTCTCAAAACTCACCACACAGAATTCTCTCACAAATGCAGAGAGGTTCACAAATGAGAAGTGGTGGGTTCATGCACATTCAGGAATTTGTATGATCTGTGAATATATATTTGGAGCTTTTTTTCAAAATTATATTTGTGAAACAGCTTGGGTGCATTTATGAAACAGATTGTTTGCATTTTTGAAACAGATTTTGTGCATTTTTTAAAGAGATTGTGTGCCTTTTTGAAACAGATCGTGTGCGTTTGTGAACCTCGTCGTGTGCGTTCGTGAACCTCGTCGTGTGCGTTTGTGGAACAGATTGTGTGCGTTTGTGAAGCAGATCGTGTGCATTTGTAAAACAGATTGTGTGAGTTGTGAAACATATCGTGTGCGTTTGTGAAACAGATCGTGTGCATTTCTGAATTTATATTACAAGTGTTTCTGAAAATTATATTTGTGAACCTCCGCGTGTGCATCTGTGAAACAGACCATGTGCATTTCCGAATGAGCATATACATTCGTGAAAAACCCTGCTTGAGTTTATTAATTATGAGACTTTTCTATCTCCTTAGTATTTAACCAGAAATGACACTGAAATGGTAGGCAGGCTCGTCATGAACAATTATTATCCCCTGCTGTCCTGGTCGGGAATTCTTTGCAATGCCCAAAATCAATGGAGAATTTTACACGAAAAATGACTTGGTCAATATGTGCAAACTTGCCTTACCTTAGCTCCAGGGGAAAATGTAATATTTTGGTTTGTTATATAAATTTCTTATAATTACTCTGTGTCAGTTTTTATTGATTATTTTCTATTTAATAAATTTCAATTAAGTAAAAATGAAAATAGAACACCACAATCGGTCTCTCTAGGTATCCTACCTCCACCTTGAAATATGGTCTCTCCTAGTTTGGGTCTTAGCAAGCACAGTTTTTTGTAAAATTACACGTGTGGTGGCAAGATTTAGTGTTATGATTTATCTGTACTTTGTAATCAATTGTGACCTAGTTTACTTAATGTTGTAGTATCAGTTTGAATGATTAGTCTTATTGAGTAACGCCTTTACCCAAGTCATCGTCAGAGAGTTTTGATAATGATAGTCCATTTCATGTGTTGCCATGGAGATGGTTCTTCGACCAGGCATCCTTAAATATAAACAAAATTAACAGTTTCCTAATCAAAAAGAAAGGCGCTACGAGTCTCTGATTTTCATCTCGAGAGTTGTAGCTACTTTATCGAGTAGAATAGATAGACTAAGATTGCTTGTAATAATATAAGCTTGTTGTTGAAAGACTGAGACAGGTCAGTATTTTACATCCACTGTGATGTGTTACTGTCCTCCAGTATGATCAATTTAAATTATATTAAAACCTCCAAACATTTAAAGGAATCTCACTCATTTATTAAGAGTTTAAAAATCCTACCACAACACGTTACACTGGTTGTATCCTGATTCTAAATGTTTATGTCATACTGTTATTATAGCATTTATAGACCCTGTTGTTTTAGTGAAAAAAACCAAAACATGTTTGTATTGGATACATTAATGTGCGGGTTTCACTCATTTGTTTTTGATGGACTCCCTACTTTTTGGAACTAACGCATTCATCATGATTGAAGTTACTGGCGCAACACTCCCCTTGTCTACATATGATATTGCTGCAATTTTCACAGTGAATGAAGTGAACAGAATGAGTTCAATTTTTGTTATAAAGGCTATTACTGCTCTCCAACCCTGGTGCATCCTAGACCTGTTGATGGTGCTAAAAACAGAAGCATAACACTGCATTTGGTTGAATTGATTGATTTACGTATGTAGTTAAGTGTTTGTTTTCATAGTTATGTGGGATGTGAGTGAGACTGCATTTGGACAAGTTCAACATTTCCTAACCACACAGATAAGCTGCATAGCACTTCTGTCACTTTAGTTATGATTATTTGTTGGACATGTTAATTTATACTGTAGTAATTTTAAGAGTAGGCCCTTGGCATACTTTAGCTTCGGCTGAACTGACATCCCTGCTTGAATTAACCCCAGCTACAAAGATTCTAGAGCCTAAGGCAATAATTGTTAGTAAAGCCAAAAATGTTTTCCTGTTATACTGGTAGAACTATAATCACTGTTCTAAGGAAACTGGGCTAAAGTTGGGACAGTGTCAACGTTTGAAAGTGAAAAAATGTGTTGCCTCTTAAATGCTCTGGTTTTGTTTTCTGTTGTCTGTGAAAGGAATGAGAAAGTAGACACACCCAGAGCATCACGTGTTGCTTACTTTTCATGTGAACTATTTTAGATTTCCAAGCTATGTTGAAGTGCCTTCATGGGAACATTTGTTCCTGGAAGCCACTGTGGTTATAAATATAGTTTATAGGAAAAGTTTTATGACTAAATAGTTTTATGACTAAAGGTTTTAGGATTAGTAAATCAATAATGATGTAAAAAAAATAAAGAAATGCCTAAATTCTTCAAAGGTCATCTGTTAACTGAAAATAGAGGTTACAGCTCAGCAGTCTCTCCGGCTCTACAGGTGTGTGCACAAACTTGGCAGATGTGTTAAAAGGGCTCCCAACTCTCACGCAATGAGTGTGAGAATCATGCATTTGACTGCCTTCACACACTCTGACCATCCATTTTCTCACGCTGAAGAAATAACATTGCGCTACATGTAATGACCTTAAAATGGGATGGAATATTTTGCTTTATATTATTTTTACATGGGTCTGTAGTAGAGTTGAGCCGGGTACCTGGCTGAAACGGTACGGATAAAGCACTTTTGCCAAGTACAAGTATCATACGAATAATACGAGTCAATATCACCCGTTGGCGAAGCTCGCAGTTTTGAATCCAAAATAAGTCACCTACGTGATTCGCAATCTAGCCGCAAGTTTTCAGAACAGTTTCAACTGACTTCGTGTCTAGTTTCCTTTTATTTTGGCTGCACGATGGTTACTCTGGAGACCAAGCTCTTTTCGCCCAAGAGCGCATTTATCACGCTGATCTGGCAGAAAACAAAGTTAAAGACTTAATGCTGTGTTGCGACCAAAGTGGGAAAAAATACTTTCTCACTCTCTTCTGACACAGAGACTTCTACGAGACTATTGCTAAACGTTAAGTGCTGCTGAGCAGGGGCATATCCAGGAGTTTAATAAAGAGAGGCTAAAAGGGCCCAGAGTGGGTCTGGGACTGTAACATCAAATATTATTTATTTTATAAAATAAATAAAGGTAGTTGTGATATAAAACTGTATTACGAACCAATTACCTACACATACCTGGTGTGGATATATAATTTTTTTTTTTTATTACACAGATCATTAAAAAAATTAAGTTCAAAAATAAAAGTTATGTTATGTTGAAAACTCTTGTTCATTACATTTTACTTTATAATTGCAACCACAAGTGATGTATTCATTGTTGCAAAACTTGTTCTCTATAGGCCTATTGCTTGTTTGTTATCAAAACCATTAGTCTGAAGATCAATGCTGATGTTATGTAAATAGTTTTCTAATCAGCAATAAATAAAACAATTTCTGATCAACCCATATCAATTGCATGCTTGAAAACACATACCAGTTAAAGCCACGGCCGTTTTAAGATAATCAGACCCACTTCCTGGTTACACCACACCCACTTCCTGATTTGGTCCCGCCCAGCCCGAGTACAGATACAGATAATTCAAATGGGTTAACAGACACAGATACAGATAATGCTGTACTTGCTCATCCCTAATTTTCATAATTTCCTGTCATGTGGTCACTCTCAGCAGACCAGTGTAAAAAAAAGTAGCTTGTGGTTCCGAAAGGGTTGGGCACTCTTGCGGTAGGCTTGATTTACTATAGTGTTGTATCCCCACACAGTGGAAGAATGAAGAACTATAAGACACATATTCTGTTTAAATTGAAAATAAGGTAGCAACTCGGTCTTCTTGTTAAAAATAAAATGAAAAAAAATGATTATACCATAACCATTGGTTTTTCTCGATATATATAATTAACTGATTATGTTTCAGAAAAAAGTTGTTGTATTAGATTTCAGGATGTTTACAGAATTATCTAATGTCCATTATTTATAGGTAGCCTTATGACTTGATGCTTTCTTTAAATATGCAATTTATAACATTAGATTAATTCATAGATTCCCAAAACAACAAAAATTTGACCTTACAGGAATTATTACAAAACTAGGATTCAGGGGACCCTGTAATAAAAATTAAAAAAAAACGTTGTCCATCCAAAAGTTTAGTTTGATCTAGTTTTAAGTTACGTTTTCTTTTACATCAGACCCAATTTTAGTAAAATGTTGTGTGTTAGTCTTTTATCTAATTGGTCACTGATCTATCTTTCTAATTTTAGACTGCAGGATTACCATGGAAAAGAATTTCCTCACTGTTCATTCCCTTAGCTTTCTTGTGATATCTCCATAAATGTATTATTATTTATTTTAGGATGTTAAGTCCATATATGTGCATGTTTTGGGATATACATTTTTCTAATGTAAATAATATTAAATACAAAACATTTCAAGCGATGGTTTAATGGAAGTGGTTTAAAAATAAAGAAACATCCATCCATCCGTCCATCCATCCGTCCGTCCGTCCATCCTTTCACTTGTGATGGATTGCACTAAAGGGCATTCTGTTGACCAAACAAGCACAGCACCACCATAAGAACTGACTTTATTGATCCCACAGTGGGGAAGTTAATAAGTTAAGGCAGCACATACAACAACAAAAAAGTATATTAATTATTTTTTTTTATATAGCACAACAGATTCACAACAGATGTCCTCTCAAGGCACTTCACAAAAAAGTCAATACAATCATACAAATATTTCTATCACATTAAAACGTTTCTATTTAAGGAATCCCAGCAGATAGCCTCAAGTATATGACAGCCAGTTGTGCCCCATTGATGCAGACTCCAACAACAACAACAGCAACCCTTTCAACAGTGCCACATAGTGAACAAGCAAATAGCTACAGTGGAGAGGAAAAACTGTCCTTTAAAGGGGGGGGGGGGGGGGGTGTTATGCTTCTTCCAGACACACAGTACAATTCTATAGCACATTTAAATAAAAATGTTACAAGCAAATTAGCTGATGTCCGACCCTGAAAGTGGGGTTTATGAAGGAGTACGGAGAATTCAGAGGCTTTTACAAGATGTGTCGGCTTTTAATATTTAACCTCCTTGGCACCCTTTTATAAATATTAATCACTATGAAGATACTTGAAGAAACCATAAAAGCACAGAAATATGAAGCTAATGCTGCATTCACACCGCATCCGTTGGATACGTCGAGCAATGCATCCAACGGATGAAGTTTGACGTATGTACTTTTTGGCTTCCATAGCCTGCTTATGAAAAAAAAACAAAGCATGGCTCGGGCTTCCTCTGTTGCCGTACGTTCTGAACTATGGTGGACCGTATCGAGAGAGTGGTCTGGCTTTATTAGCTAGATAAAGCTAGACAACGTTGACATCAGGTGCATCAGTGCCCATTATTCAGATGCGTTCTGAGTTTGGGGAGTTTATCCATTTGCTTCAGGAGCCTAATTTTACGACCTCCTCGGCCGCATCGGAGCTTAAATTTCCTACTAGGACAGCAACTACAGGTTCTCTGTTCCTCTTTAGGAGCGCCTGTCCATCTGACTTCGGTGAGTGTTATTTATGATTTTTTAAATCTGCGTTTGTTGAAAATGTTTTCACTGGACCCGCGCTTCATTCAAGATACGTGTATAATGACATAAGTACAGTGAGACACTCCGATTGGTTGCTGCACTGCGTTAACTGCGTTGGGTCCGTCTAAAGCTCAGCTTGCTGAACTTCTGTGACGCATGCGTTGGTAGGTTGCCGTATGAAACACAAGCGTTGTTGACTGAGCCAACGTACTCAACGCAACGCAGAGCCCTTGACGGGACTCTGACGTACTCCACCATAGACTTTACATGTAATCTTGCCGCAACTGACGCTGACACATGGGCTTGGTCTGAATACAGCATAAGTCTTGCATGTTGAAAGTGGTGGTACTGGCCTCCAACGGTCTAATCCTTTAGCAGCATGACTACAGAAAGCTTAGAATAAGAATGAAGTGCAAGTGGTCATTGAACCAGCTTTTGGTATCTTTGACTAAATGATCCTGTACCAAGTCCTTCTGTATAAGAAAATCAACATCTCCATACAGCTTTTCAGCAGAAGGAAGAATGAGATGTAAACTCTACAAGTTATGAGGCAACTGTGGCTCGGTGGACAGAGTAGTCATCTTGCAATCAAAATGTTGCAGGCTCAATTCCTATTTATTTTGTGTGTTTCTTTTGCAACCCACTTAACCAAGAGACCCTAATCAGGGGTGTATGAATTGGGTTCTAGAGTAAAGTGCTTTGAGTGCTCAGTATGATGAGCAAGTCTCCAATGATGTATCTGGTTCAGGAGGGTTTGACACAAGGAATGCCACATTTCTAGCTATATGTAGGTTTAATCAATGTGTAGGGACTCTTGATGCGCCAACTTCAGCCTTAATCCACTCCTGGTGGATATTCTTGAATTGCTTTTGCTGCAGTTAGTTACAGTTTTCCCTATCCACTACGGTTTCAATAAAAAACAGTATTTTCCAAATGTTGTCATTTTCTGAAACACTGTATAATAAATTTTCATAATCTGCAAGCCATTATAATCAAAGTTTCATGAAAAGAATATCTTGAAATATCTTATAGTGTGTGTAAACTATGGTACTAAACTAATATATATATATATATTACATATATATATATATATATATATATATTAGGGATTTTCGATATTGGCTTTTTTACCGATATCCGATATACCGATATAGCCTAACTCATAATTTCCGATACCGATATAAACCGATACCGTTATGTGGGGACCCTCCCTCATAAAAAACAAAAACTACTAAACCCTTTTAGGTAACCACAATGAAATATGTTGTATCATGCATACTTGAGCTTTAAAAATGTACAAAATGTAATATGTGTAATAGGTGCCATTTTTTATTTTGTCTTCAAAAGTAGCTGGAACATTTTCTCACACAGAGAATACTGACAAAGACCCACCACTCAGGACAAATTTCTACTTTTTGAAAATGTAAACAAAATTATACCTTTATAGCATTGAGGTAAAGTGAAAACAACTGAAACAAGAATAAAAAACCAGCAAACATTTAAGCAGGGCCAATAATTAACCTACCTTTTGATATATTGAAAGTTGTCTCAAACAAATAATATCTCAAAAACTAAACCTCAAATCTGTCATTTTTAAACTCTGAGAGACAAAAGAAGTAGCTGAAGAGTTTGATATATAATATGTGTATGGTCTGAAAAAGTTATCTTATTAAAAAAATAAAAACTGATACCCAAATTTCCGATATTACATTTTAATTTAGGCCGATAATATCGGACATCCCTAATATATATAATAATATATATTTATTTTTTATTGGTAAAAAGATTTTATTTTTTTAACATTATAATCTTTTGAAGTGTACATGCATGCAAATTTCTTGAAAGGGAAGATATCAAAAGCATCTGTTTTTAGTTATCCCATATCTTACAAATTATCTGGTTTCTCCTCTTATTTTATTTTATATAAAACATTCTAATGATGGCTTTGTATCATTGTGTTTATTTTGTTTTTTTAAGGTTGGCCAATTCTGTACTGACTCAGTTCTATAAACTATTTAGAGTTCCAACATAAAGACACACAACAATGCATGCATACACTCAAACCTGAGGTCAATAATAAATTATTGTTTCTCAAACAGAGATCAAGACCTGAGACCGTCAGAAAGAAATTAACACGGTTAATCATTGTACCAGTGTGGGGTCACCATAGTTAGAAAGTTGTTTTAAAAAAGTTAATAAGAGTTAAAATTTACCTTAAGCTTCAACTTGAACTTTGACCAGCAAGGTTTCCATTGCAGACCTTTTCATTATGTAAGGGGAAAACTTGCTATGTTTTCTTTAAGAGTGACACAAGTGTTTAACCTTTTTTCCTTGCTGGAATAAAAATTTAATCTAATCATCTCCTCCACAGAGGGGAAATCGCAGCGTAGACATATGAGGGTCAAAATGGGCTGCATAGAAAACCTGAACTGATCCAGGCTGTTCACAGATGGTTGACAGGCTGGGGGAGGGGGGAACATAGAGCTGCATAAAAGACAGATAATCAACTTATTGATTGCTGATTTAGTTTAATATGATTTCATCATGTATGATGGAATCTATGTATTTAAAGAGAAACTTTTGAAGAAAATTATCAAAATATACTGGATGTGGGACTAGGCTATTGAAGATAAACCACTCTGTCCAGAGGGCGGCAGTAGGCGCAAGGAAAGACGATTTGCCACCCGCAAATACCAGAGAGAAGAAACCTTTGCAAAACAGCTGAGATGCGTTGCTAGCTTAAATAAATAAATAAAATCGTGTTTAACTTATTTGTCATGTTTGCTTTTGGACTGAAGGAATGTTAACACATCCAGGTGAAGCGATAGAGCCTCTCTCTCTGTGAGAATATTTACGGTGAGTAAAGATGGCGTAATTTGATGAAACAGCGGGAGCTTAGTTAGCTGTGAGTAACTCAGACCTAAAGGCAATAGAAAAAGAACTTCATTTTTTCATAGCTACTTTACGTAGCCATAAACGGAAGGATTTGTTGTTTCACGTTTTTGTTCAAGGCAGCAAACAAGCTTAATTTATGAATAAGGTCAAATGACGCTTCAAATGGGCTAAAAATAATGTGCCTAAACTACATTTCAGGTTAAATAAGCCCAAACAATAGCTGCTGTAAAGGCGAGTAGTTGTTTTTTGTTAACTAAATGTTAACATGTTTCCGAGGAGGTAAAAGCCGAATGTTTATCATATTTCAAATAACTGAATGAGGTCTTCTCTAGACCAGCAAGATGTACAGAAGCAAGAATGTGCGAGACAATAGAGTTCTGGGGTTAATGTTCTGAAGTCACCCTCTGGGAGACCTGTTATATGACTCTGTAGGTGCAAAGCAATCATTTAAATATAGTAAAGTGTCTCTATAGCACAACTTAAACAATGGTAGGTGTTTAATTTTCCTCGTGTCTGTTATTCCCCACGTTTTTCATTTTTTTTGGGCCAGCTGTAATCCCTTTTTGGCTTGATTTCTTTACAGTTGTAACAAAAGTATTCACGATTTTGCTTTTAAGCATATTAGCTAGCAATTGCTTATTTGATTATAGCACAAAAGGAAAAAGAAAACATTTTGGGGGATGCAGTAAGGGTGATTCATAAAATGGACACGCCTGAGCATCCTCTTCATGAGACTATACTACAGCTTCTTCAGTTTTGCTGCAACACAGACTACTATGAAATCCTTCCTCCCCACAGCCATCATGAGCTACAACAGGGGTGTAAAACTAATTTCTATTTTTGGCCACATCAAGATCATTAATGTCCTTAAAGGGCCAGTTGTGGCACAAAGTATCTATAAAACTCTCATTAAAAAAACGTTAAAATATTAATAAAAATCTGTTTCAACAAGTATTTCCTCAAATTAAAAAAAACACTGAACATCTTTTCGCAGTGACGGGATTTAGAACTAATAAATTATACATAGATTTGACTGAAAAAGTCATATTTAGGTGCACATATATAGAACTTAACTCTTTTATATATATGGTCCTTTAGAGTTTAGAGGGCCACATAAATCGCCTTGGCGGGCCGGATCTGGCCCGTGGGCCTCGAGTTTGACACGTGATCTACACCAACTCCTTGAAAAATGAATTAGTATGAGCCATAACAACACTTAAATCCCTAGTAAATTATTTTTGAATTTAATTATAAGTTAATTGAAATTAGCAGCCATACAGACTTAGATTGGTAATTTATTAAGCTAATTTTCCAGTCTCATGTCTGTGCATTATTTATTCGATACGCCTATTGCTAAATATGGTTTGTAATGAGACTATAACTCTACAATTTATTATTACTCATGACGCCTATTTCACTGTCATCCTTGCAAAAACGCAAGTGGATGTCATTCAGGTTCTGACCACTAGATGGTGGCAGAGACCACAGTGCCATCAGTAACCAAAGCAGCGATATTGTGAAGGGTTAAAAAGCAGTTGATGAAAACAAAGATTCATATTTAGAGCACCTTTCATTGGGGCTCTAAAATGCAAAATACGAGTAATATAATGTACAACAGTTCCAAAAGCAGTTGCAGGATGCAGGAAGAAATAATCTTAATCAAACATAGTTCAGTCACAATTAAAGAACCTTACGTGTGTGTTTCAAGCTAAGATAAATCACAGTCCTTATATTTTCAGTATGGGTTGTGATTTGATTATATGACCTTGATCATTGATGTACAGTATGTTGGAGGCAAGTTATTTATCACTTGTCAATAGGAGGATCTTTTTACTGAATTCTTAATTTGGCTGTGAAACAGACATGAAGACTGGTCCTTAACTATGTTCTTAAGCATCTGTAGCAGGGACACTGCTGCAACAATAAAAATAGGAAGGAAAAAGTGTTTTTTATTCACATTTTTGTTAAGATTTTAAGAGATGTTATGCTACCTTGCAAAAAAAAATGTGTTTATGAGCAGAAAAGAGGCAGTGAACTCTTTATATCAGATTTAAAATTTGTGAATTTTTTAAAGTTCAGATTGCAGCAGAAATGCTTAAAGTTTTAAGAAAGTGTTGTCCAATAGCTGTATAAGAAGCTTAAGTGAGTAATTAATACATAGTGGTTATACAGCTTAAAGATAATTTTGCTCTCTTCTAAAGTCTTTGAGGATCAGAGGCCCTTTGAAATGGATGTGAGCATTGCTGTGTCACTAATCCGGGGTCAGATGGGCACAGTCGTGGAGCGAGCGGTGAATACGGCGGTGGAGACTGTGCTGGCCGAGATGCTCAAAGTGGTCGGAGTGAAGTTTGAGGAGCTGAAGGCTCAGGTGGTGGTGATGAAGAGGGATGTCATGGCGCTGCAGAGAGAGAAGGCCCTAAAGGAGAAGGAGAACGATAACATTCGAGCCAAGCTGCGGTACACTGAGCTGAAGCTCAAGTACTACCGGCAGGGTGTGGAGGAGGAGCTGCAGCAGAGAGTGTCGGCCAACACGGTGGTCCGCATCCAACCTCCTGCCTGTAACCGGATGCAGAGGGGAGAGGCCAGCGTCTCCACTGTAGATCTGCTTTTGTCACGGTCAGCTCAGAAGTCTGCAGAGGAAGCACTGTTAAGGAGCGGCCAAGGTGTGAAACTGTGAGCTCTGTGTTCCCTTTTGCCTCTGCCTCTTCAAAGTGCCATTGCTCACTTATGTTTATATTCCCAGAATGCACCTCCTCAGATGGCTCAAGCAGACGAGCAGCCAGAGTTTGCTGTCCTTCAGATGGGGCGAGCTCAGACTCTTCAGACATGCTGCTTCCAGTCACACTCAATGTACACACGGCTGCAGAATGTCTGGACAGCAGCGCAGGTACATAACATGTATATACAATGAGGCAACAAAGTATTTGTCATGCACAGATTTTGCAAGTTGTCCCTTTTAAAAATATTGCAATTAAATTTTCCCCGTAAGTACAATTCAACTGTGAAATAATGAGTGGGGAAAAAATCAATGACACCATGTTGTATGATGTTTTCGTTTTAAATAATTTATTTGTATAATGGTGTAGAAACTAAACCACCTCATCACTTTATACTGTAACCTTGGTTAGCTATGACAGTCCCCTGTCCCCTTTGCACAAACCATAATCTTTCCACCCACAATCTTCACAGTTATGTGATGTTCTTGGGGTGTGAATCAGATTCCTCCCCCTCCAAATACGGTGTGTAGTGTTGATACCAAAGAGTTCCATTTTGCTCTCATCTGACCACATGACATTCTCATAATCCTCCTCAGAATCATCCAGACAGGCCTGGAAATGTGCTGGCCGGAGCAGGGGGACCTTTCCAGCACAGTAGGATTTTAATCTATTACGATGTGTTGTTACTAATAGTAATCTTTGTTATTGTGGTCCCAGCTTTCTTCAGGTCATTGATTAGTTCTCCCGTTTAGTTCTGGGCTGTTTGCTCACCGTTCTTAAGATCATGTGTAACTCACACGTGAGCCCCAGGTCAAGGGAGGTCATCAGTGATCCTGTATTTATTCCATTTTCTACTAATTGCTCCATCTGTTGATGTCTTCTCACCAAGCTGTTTGCCTTTTATAGATTCGTTGATCTCAGTCTTGTGCAGGTGTACAATCTTATTCCTAGTGTTCTTGGTCATCTTTCTGGACTTGGCCAGAGGTTGGAGTCTTACTGTTTGAAGGTGTTGACAGGTGTCTTTTTTTATACAGGTAAAACAGGTGCCATTAATACAGGTAACAAGTGGAGGATAGAACAGCTTCTTAGGGCGCTTTCACATGGTACGGGAGTCCGTACTCGGGTACGGTATTTGGTCATTATTTCGTACCATGTGAACACAGACTGTACCGTGCCAGAATACGGCCAGAGAGACCTGCCTTGGAGGTAGTATCCGAGTCCAGGTACGAGCGGCCACGTATCATGTGAACACAACCCGTACTCTGGCCGTACTCAAGACAATAGACGCGCTCCATGCGGAAATGACGACACCGCCGGCCGAAATTACAGAATCACCTCGCGACCATACAAATACCAAAACAACGCGATTCAAGCATCCCACAGCAACACAGCAGGTTACAAAACGGCGGGTTTACTACAACACTCACCCTGTAGATGGCTTCAGGTAGCAGCTGACCAGTAGACCAGTTTGTTTACATTCTAGGCTGTCGCTCGTTTTATGACGTCGGTACTTCTCACTCCCTTGTTTGTTGGAGAACTAAGACTTATTTGTATACCGCCACCTGCTGTTTATTTGTAGTAAAAGACTGAATCCCAATACGGGCAGAGATCCGTGCCATGTGAACAGACAAAATTAGCATTTTCTCTGGCCGTTTTCTGGTACGGCCACACATGTGAAAACGGCCTTAAAGAAGTAACAGGTCTGTGATCTCCAGAATTCCTGCTTTTTGTAGGAGCTAAATATTTACTTTCAATAGCATTTTAAAATTAGATTCATTGAAAGAAATCATACAGTGTCATTTCCTGTATTTTTCTATACATTCTCTCTCTCTCACAGTTGAAGTCTGTCTATCATTAAAATTACAGACCTCTTTTTAAATGGGACCGCTTACACAATCAATGGTGTCTAAATGGTTTTTTGCTCCACTGTTCTGCTACATATCTTTAGTTCATACTTCTCTAACACATGTTGTGAGATAAAGTTTGTGTAATGATCTGTAATGTAGCTACATGCATGCTTTAAGGTTCTGGACTTAAAACTTTTTTTGTGTGTAGTTTTATTTAGTCATTTGGAGTCTGACGCACCGCAGAGGGAAAACGTAGAGCAGGATGTGGATTGGACCATCACCATGCAGTCTCAGACAGACAGATGTGCCGAGGCACCTCCTACCGTTAGATCCCTGACGTTGTTGTCAGGGCAACAGTCATTGCCTGTCCCACTTACCCCAGATGTCTCAACTCAGGCTGACAGCTCCATGCTCCCCTCTTCTGCTCCAGAGGTGACAGCTCACATGTAGTTATTATTTCATGTTATGTGTTAAATTGGGGAGGAAAATGTTAAACCAGATATTTACATGCTTTTTAAAAATCTTTTGTTTTAAATCAGACGAAGCCTTTCCTGTTTTACATTAGTTAGGGCTACCATCTTTTTCTTTTTGATTTAATTTTTTTTTTTTAAGTCAGAACTTTACAGACACTAAGGTTTCTATGCCTTTAAATAGTTTGGAAGAGTCCAGATGATGATTAATTGCCCGTTTCTCTTGGTTAATTCACAACTCTTGGGTTAATTTGAGGCACACCTGACCTGTGGATGTATTTTAAGTCAACACCTGATGTGTGTGACATCATGAAAAATCCAAAGGAAGGAACCAAGGGATATGGATGAGAATTGTAGACCTCAGCAAGTCTGGGTCATCTTTGGATCCACATGCCTGGAGGTGGCACATTAATCTGTTCAAATGTTTTATGGAAGATAAAGAATGTCCAGCAATTATAGTGTTCAGGAATGAGATGGGATCTGTGTCACAGCTGTGAACACATTCTGTTGTGAAGATGCTGGCAGAAGCAGACGAGAGACTGTATCCTACACTCTAAAACGCTTTCTGTACTGACATGAGTGAGAAATCCTACACAGAGAGGAAAATTAAAGAAAGACTGATTACAGTTTGTAAATGATTCTGGATTTGGAGGGGAAAAAAGGGGGCAGTTCTGAGAACATCATCCCAGCTTTGATTTACAGGGGTGGCAGCATCATGCTGTAAGCCAAGGAAACTGCAGCGAGCAGCAGCGTTTGGATGAGCTGCAGTTGTCTGATTGACTTTTTAGGAAGACCTGTGAGGACACTGTGCAGTAATCCAGTAATCAATTTGACTACAGATGAATGCATTGAGGAATATTGGACACCCTTATGTTTGAACATGGATTTTATGGACAGTCCATAACGAGCATAGAAGTACAATAACAAAACTCTGCTATGGTTCAGATCAGGATGGTTATTGCTCCCAACCACACCTCTCCTGGTCACATTTAAGAAAGTATAACTAAAAAACTTTCATGTTGCAAATAGAAATGATTTAATCCTGATGTGAAAAGGGAATGTTTTAGTCAGATTTATTGTCAGACAGCAAGAATAAAAGGTTGTCTTTTTTTTTGTACTGGATGTTAGCATCTGGTTTAAACTATATTTGTTGCTTAGTGTTCCACTGTTGTTATGGATGTACATAACATGTAGATATCCAGACTGTTTTGACATTAATGTCTGATAAATCGTAGACAAAATGCTGCACAGAAATATTTGATTCAGTGCTGCAGTGTGGTTTGGTTCCTCAGTGAATCTGAATTGTTACATCACCCTCTGTTCTTAATTTTCTTAATTTCTGAGAGTTATTTTAGTGATTCAGCTGATGCTCTCATTGTCTGCAGGTGAAGCAGGAAGTTCAGCCATTGCAGGAAGAAGAGGAGGAGGTGATCTGTATTAAGGAGGAGCCAGCAGAGGAGCAGGAAGTTATGGCCACCCTGCTGCTGGACTGCCAGGCGAATCAGGGTCGAGCCCCCGAGTCAGAGGTGCCGATTCATCACTGTTCAGTAAATTATTACTTTTGTTGGGAAAACTATTTCCAAATCCATTTCACATGACAGCAGGTGTGTAAGAAACGCCACATTTCCCTGCTCTGCAGAGATATTCCACTTTTTCCATTCAGGTTGACATAGTTTCTTGAAGTCAAATATTCAGTGATGTTTTTGTAAGGATGCTCACAAAGAAAAGCAATTGTCTCAAAGAAAGCTGTAAAGTTTAGAGAGGGTGGGAGGAGCTAAGTGGTTTATGGTGTGTAGAATGTTTAAGGTGTGCTCCCTTATGGTACTAATATGAACTGCAGTAGAAAGTACATTTGGAAATGGATTCCAATAAATCTGGAAGCATATTTCTACCTGATGATGAAGATATAAAACCTGACCTGAGAGTTCACACAGTGACATCCAGAAAAGGTCACTAGCACCACACCTCCTATGATATCTGACAGACATTCCCTCAGATGCAGCCCATAGGAATTTTGCTTTTATTGTCTCTGAATTCATCAAAGGGAAAAATAGTTCACAGGATACTGACCCCCCCCTCCCTCCTTTCTGCTCCTGCAGGTCCAAAGGTCGGTGCCAGAGCCAACACGACCGTCAGTGAGCCAGATAAACCCTAGTTCTAATTTAAACCAGACTGGACCCTGCATCTGTAAGTGCAGCTGTGTGTTTGTGTGTGTAATTGTCTGTGTTGCTACAGTTGCAGTAAAGATGTGATTGACATGTTTCTGTGTGCCCTCTCAGATACACTGCCTCAGTTAGCTGGCTCCCTGCCCTCCACAACAACCATGCAGTCTGGCGTGGTTCCCCGCCAGGCGGTGCGGCCCTGGCCCAAAGACCTGAGTCTTTATGAAGAATACAAACTGCGGCGGAATGAGCTGCGGAGGAGAAACCTGAACAGACGTAGGGAGCTGGAGAAAAGTTTGCCTCAGCCGCTGCTGGCAGACCTGGTCAGTTCACTTTGAAATCCTATGGAGGAGTACTATTCCTGCTCTGGGAATGGATGGATTATAATCGGATGTCTTGTTTAAGGTGCGTGAGCGCCGAGAGAAGACCAGACTGAGGGTAGCAAGGTGGAGAGCCAAGAGAAAACTCCAGGCCTGTCTGAACCAGACTCAGGTCAGTGATGCTCTGTTTAAAGAGGCCTCCTACATGGCTCCTACACGCCTTTAAAAATCTGGATTTATTTATGCAGTTTCCATTTAATCATTCAAATACATCCTTAATGTTTACCTGATTTTGATCAAGTTTAAAAAGGTGCATCAAAATACATGTTCAGTGAATAAAGTCCAGATTTCTTAGCATGTGAACTGCTGATCAAACGCAGAAGGGAAAATCCCCATCTCTAAGTGTTTAGTTAGCCAGGGATTTAGTCTTTCATTAATTTAAAAAGAAAGGTTTTATGGTACAGCCTCTTTGATATCTGATTTTATAGTTTCTTCTGTAAAAAACAAGAACCATGTTGTATACATTCATATTTGTGTTGTTTTAAATTCTTATTGTTCTAATCCTTATCGATAAAAGTTTTCTTTTAGCAGAATAGATTTTTTATTTTTATTTTTTCAGCATGGAATGGTGAAAAAAAAAAAAGTATCGCAATACACTGCCCAAAACAAAAGTCTCCACCTGTATTTAGCTAAAGGAATAGGTACAAGCCTCCTATTGGATAATTACTGCATGGATTGAATTGAATTGAATTGAATTGAATTGAATTGAATTGAATTGAATTGGACGATTTTCCTCACTCAGCTAGAAAAAAGTTACTTAACCCCAACATTTCATAAACACTCATGTCAAAAGACACATCTCGTGGTCACGAAAAAGATGCTGGTGTGATTCAGTTGGGTCAAATCACCGGCATGCATCATGCAAAGAAAACATCTAAGGATAGTGCAGAAAATACAAAAATTGGGCTATGAACTTTCCAACAGCTTACTAAAAAGTGGAAGGACAGTGGGGACACATTGTGTTCAAGGAAAATATGTGGCGGGGGAAAAAGTCCTGAATTATTGTTAAAAGCGATCACTTTAACATTCGGTGAAATCATATAGGAGGATCTTTTATGCTGTCAATGTTTATGTTTTCTCGTAATGCATCGTGGTAGTGGGTGGCAGGAAACAACGCATTTTTCCTATAATTCTATTGCTTTGCATGTTTGGAGGAGGATTCAGTGGAGCAGATTATTCACTCCTGCTGTGTGTTCAACTGGGGGCCTGATAATTTTTTTTTTTTTTCAAAAAACTAAAGAGAATTCAGGCAATCAGGAGATTAAACCTAGATGCTCTAAAAGAAAGTCTGGATTCCTGCAGCAACTGGCTCATTTTGTTCATGGTAAGTTCTTGTGATCATGTATTTGTTATTTAGATAATGTTTATGTAAAAAACGTGAGGTTTGTATATTTTAAAATCCTCTGCGTTTTAGCCATCTGATACAGATGTCCCAAACTGCTATCAGAACCTGATTATTCACGCTGTAGCAGGAGATGGAAATCCTATCCTGACACCTGCTTCTAATTCAATCAATAAAGTTGCTACATGACGATATGTTTCAGCAAGACTGGATAAAAAATAAAGGACTGTGTAAGCGGTGACACTCTGTTTTTTGCCAGAGACCAGACCCCACTGAATTACTAAAGTCACAGGACAACTTAACTTGTGCAACATCAACTATATTTCTATAAATACATAAATAAGGATAATGATCAATGAAGACTTACCCAGCTTTGTGATTGCGTTGAGGATTTCGCCGTTTTCCTTTGTAATACCTCACAGGTGATGCAAATCACGCTGTGTTTGTCCTTGTCTGACCTCCACTTTTAGCACAAACACGGCTTTCTGTTTTGTAGAGATCGGCCCAACTCTCCTTGATGCAATTTAAACTTAGGCCTCTAGACTTTTGAAAGCTGTAAACATTTTATGAGTGAAGGGTCAGCTTTAGGAATAGGGATAAATGTCTCCCCAGCAGATTTGCGGCCAGGACACCGCCAAATCAAACTAAAGTCTTTCACATATCTAAAAGGTGCTTTAAATAACTATTTCACTGTCAAAAGAGATTTTAGGTTTCTCTCTAAAGCTCTCCCAGTTTTCAGATGTTAAAGTGGTTATATAGCGGAGATTTTGTCTGCTAACTATCTTGGAAGTGTTTGTTGAGTCTCTATAGCCGCCGTTCATTTGGGTTTCTTCCTGCCACACAACCACTCGCGCATGTGCACAAAGATGTCAACAAAGATCCTCCTATAGAGGAAATCAACAGTAGAACACAGGGCTATGTTTAACAGTAAAATTAAGAGCATTTCCACACTCACAATGTGAAGAGAATTCAAGGGATTGGAACTGAACAGCTGTGTAGCCATAAGAAAACCACTAATCACTGAGGCAAACTAGGGAACTTTAACATTGGACTCTGGAGCAATGGAAGAAGGTCATGTAATCATGTCATGTAATGAGTCCAGATTAACCCTGTCTCAGAATGATGGGCGCATCAACGAAGAGAGGCAGATGATGACTAGTGCCTACTGTACAAGCCTGTGGGGCATGGCCAGATTATGCTAGCAGGGGCCCTTGGGCGCAAAAATTCCTAAAAGAGTTAGGAGTTTGTCTTTTAATTTAATAGTTGCCAGGTCCGCTTTTGTGAACTTGGGCAAGACACTTTTTCTGTTGCCTAATGGTGCAAGGGCCCGATGGTGCCACTATCGGGCAGTCTTGCCTTTTTCAGTGCGTCCCAGATCAGCTGTTGCTACAATATAGCTTGCCATCACCAGTGGTTGAATGTGTGCGCGAATGGTTGAATGACTGAATGTAGTGTAAAAAGCGCTTTGGGGTCTATACGGACTAGAAAAATGCTATAAAAGTACACTGCCATGTTTGATTTTCTTACATGTGTTTAATAAACCTGTATATGTCTCTCAGAGCTCCTGTTTATCTCCTCCTACTTCTGCTTCATAATTAAGCTCTCATTAACACAGCTTTTGTCTAGGAATCAACAATATATTGGTAATGACATAAGTATCAGCTGACTTTACTAATTTTTAGCATATCGGTCCGATAAGTAAAACTGAGCCAATATTTTTTTTAAATGCAGTTTATTTCTATCTTTGTAAGAGATTGATGTATTATTTCTAACGATATAAATGTTGATTATTGGCCAAAATAGCAATAATAATACCATTTACTGGTATTAATGTTAATTCAGTGCATCCCTACTTTCCTCTGTGATGTGCTGACTACCTGAATGTAGTGAAGGACCAGGTTTTTTTCTTCCCTGATGACAATACCAGTATTCATGGGGCTCAAATTATGAAAGAATGGTTCTGGGAGCATGAGCCTTCATTCTGACAAATGGATCGGCCACCAGAGACTCAACACCTGAGAATATTTGGGATGTGCTGGAGAAGGCTTTGGGCAGAGGTTAGATATGACAGTGCAGGATCTTGGTGGAAAATTCATGCAACACTGGATGAAAATAAATCTTGTGACATTGCTGAAGCTTATCAAAACAATGCTGCAGAAAATGTGTGCTGTAATCAAAGCTAAATGTGGTCCATTGAAATATTAGTGTGTGACCTCCTTTTTTGGCCAGGCAGTACAGTGGATATAAAAAGTCTACACACCCCTGTTAAAATGCTAGGTTTTTGTCATGTAAAAAAATGACGAGACAAATAATTTCACAACTTTTTCCACCTTTAATGTGACCTATAACCAGTACAATGCAATTGAAAAACAATCTGAAACCTTTAAAGGAGAAAATATAAAATCAATAAACTTAAAATGCTGGGATTCAGGTCTAGACTCTGGCTGGGCCATTCCTTGGTTTCATCAGACCATAACACATTTTCCCACATGCGTTTGGGAGCTTTAAGATGTCTTTTTTTCTAAATTAAGCCAGGCTTGGATGTTATTCTTTGTAAGATAAGGCTTCCGTCTAGCCACCCTACCCCATAGCCCAGACATTTGAAGAAGATGGGAGATTGTTGTCACATGTACTACACAGCCAGTACTTGCCAGAAATTCCTGCAGTTCCTTCAGTCTTACTGTCGGCCTCTTGGCAGGCTCCCTGACTAGTTTTCTTCTTGTCTTATCAACAATTTTCGACGGACGTCCTGTTCTTGGTAATGTTACTGTTGTGCAATATTTTCTCCACTTGATAATGATAGTCTTCACCGTGTTCTATGGCTTATTTAATTCCTTGGAAAGTCTTTTGTAGCCTTCACCTGACTGATATCTTTGAATAATGAGATCCCGCTGATGCTCTGGAAGCTCTCTGTGGACCATGGCTTGTGCTGGAAGGTGTGGCTACAAAAATATCAGGAAAAGCCAACTGGAACAGCTGAACTTTATTTGGGGTTGATCAGAAGCACTTTAATTGGTGACAGATGTGTGCTGACTCCAGTTTAACATTAGTTTGAATGTAATTGGCTAAATCTGAACACAGCCACATCCCAAGTTATAAAAGGGTGTGCACACGTATGCAACCACATTATCTCAGTTGTTGATTTTTACTTCACCTCCCTACATTTTTTTTGTCTGTTTTTCAATTGGATTGCACTGGTTATAGCTCACAATAAATGTGGAAAAAGTAGTGAAATTATTTGTCTTGCTGTCATTTTTTTACATGACAAAAACCTAGCATTTTAACAGGAGTATGTAGACTTTTTATATCCACTGTATATGTTATGGGCACAGCCAGGTTTTTTTATGGTATCAAAAATGGGTAGACAGAAGTTTAGTCGACATCCAGTAACACTTGTATTGTCTGTACTGTTGAGTAATATGGTTCTATGGTACTTGGCCAGATGTGATGTCTACAGAACTTTGTTAAATCATGTCATTGGTAGCCAGTGGCTTTTAGCCCACCCCACGTAAAATTAGGTTAAAACCCGAAAATGTAAAGGCTGAATTGTTGGTGTAAGTTGAAGACTGAAAGCATAGGGGGAGAGAAATGTGCACAATTAAGTTGTTTAATTCAAATTTTTGCTTTCGAAAACTTATTCTTTGGTTACAGTTTTAGATTTATAGTTTAATTAATGTTTAGAATATTTTGCAGAATTAACTTTTTTCTCATGTACATTCTCTATTTTTCAAGTTTAAAATCAGTTTTTTCATTCACCTTGAGCTGATCCTGTTTTGTCCGCATATTGTTTCTCAACATGAAATTTAAATGTTTTATTTTGACTGTCAGGCTCAAGGAGGCGCCGCGGTTCTCTCTCAGGCTGGTGTTTCTGGCAGCACTCAGCATCAACAGCAAAGAACTTCTTGTGGTAAGATAAAACATGACTGCATACGTTTGGACATATGCAGCATTTATTGCAGATTCAGGATAAAGTGAGATAGCTTTTGTAATGCAGAGTGTTGGCCAAAGAATTTAAAAGAGCATAATTTGTTGTCAGTACGTTTCAGAAGACTAAATTGAAACACTTATTAATTGCACAGCCCCAATTTAAACCTATTTCTGAAGTGTTTTTTTGCTCCTGGTTTAACTTCTGCTTACAGTTTTCAACCTAAATGTCTCCATGGCGATTCAGAAAGTGATTCCAATAAATAATCTTTTAGCCTAAAATAAATTAAATTCTTTTGTAAGTTAGAAAATTTGAATTAATACAGCTGCATTTGTTAGTACATATGGTATCATAAATGTTTTTTCCTGTCAAGGCATTCAACTCTAACCAAAAACCTCCTATTTCTCTTATGAGAAGCTTAAAAGAAAAAAAAAAACTACATGAGTGTGTAGTCCAACATGGACAGAACGACTGACGAGACTGAAGTGAAACCACTGACTTGCACTGATTACTACTACATAGAGTAGCAATAAACAGTCTAAATCTGGCACATTTATTCCATATACTATGAAAATGACTTGACAGAGCACCATATCCGGTGAAATGCATCCCAGTGTTATAAAGAACCATTAGTTAAACAGAACCAGATGAATAATTATACTGGAAAAGGAGGTGTATCACCAGTAATATTCTTGTCCCATATTCTACACGGTTTATTCAGAAAAATCTGAACATTGTGTGTTGCTGTTCACTAGGGATGCACCAATACGGATATCGGGGGCAATACCGTTCTTGTGAACTGTATAAGTATTGATTAAAGTTAACCAATACCATTAACCAATACCTAAAATGTGGAAACTGTTTAAAAACAATTTGTATTATTCCTTTGAAATTTTACTTTGGCTGTCATTTTTTTAATGATAGATTTTTTTTTCTAATTCACCATAATTTGTTGTAACAAGCAGAGAAGAAAAATAAAACCTGTCTTCCAATTTATTGCATTTTTCTGTGTGGTAGAAGTATTGACATTGGTACCAGCAAGTACTCAGATCCAAGTATCAGTATCGTGTCGGTTTGAAATAGTTGTATCTTTGCATCTTTAGTGCCTTTTCCTCACAGCAAAGAGTTTATGTAATTCAGTAATGTCTGGATATGTATCGGCAGATTATGAACTTCAGATATCTGACACAAAAAAACTGGATCAGTGCATCCCTACTGTTCATCAGGTCTGGATAGGCAAAGGAAAAAAGAACACGGAGTATAAAAATAATGTCGTGACTTTCCAGACTTTATTAATTAATTAATTATTTATTTTAATTAATGATAAGATTAAATATTCTAAAACGGTCTCCTCTTACATATGTTAATATTGGAGCAACATATTTATTACAGGCATATTTATTGATTTCAAAAAAACTTTATTACAGACTCAAAGGACAGGAAAAACAAACACAAAAGTACACAATACAGCATAAAAAAATAAAAAAATACATACATTAAAAGCTCAAGAGATTTTAAAAAAAAGCCTGTACCAGTACCTCCAAACTGGAGACTGGTATGTTGTAGTGCCGAGTCTGATGCAGGTGAGAGTTAAAATTATATTATTCACCGAAGCGTTAAGACGTTACATAAAATCATTTAAATTGTCACATCAAAACTTTATTAGAATATTGTAAAAAGACTAACTTTAGGGCTTTTAAGGCATATGGGCTCATTTAGATCAGGATTGTGAATTAAATTATTCTGAAAGGCATAATAAAGGCACCATAGCTGAAAAGCTGTTTTTTAATATGTTTTTTAATTCATTTTAAGGTAATCCAGTCCTGATTATGGATTTTTAAATGGTGCTAAACTATTAGTCTAGATCCTCCAAACCCCCCTTTCCCCCACCGATACATAGACTTTTATCACACTACTAAATGTCCTCAGCATTTGGTTGTTCCATGAATTGGTGAATATAAAGATTCAACAAGGTTAGTGCTTTGTTCTCTAAAGTCGAAAATTATGTAAGTAGTAGTGGGCAATATTAAAGGTGTAAGGTAGAAATTATATAAATTTAGCCAAAGGCAGAGATTTTGACTATACTGCCCTATCGCGATTATGCAAAACGTTTTTCATTCTACTGAAAAGAAACCTGTTGAACTTGAAGCATTTTTAATTCATATGCAGGTTTCTTGTGCAATATTAAATTCATAAATAAGTAGCCAGGAAAGTAGAGAATTTTGCTTTTATTTGATTGAAAATATCTTCATCTTTATGACATGACAATTTTTGTGTTGCATTATGTTGTAAAAATATTTAAATATTTTTCTAATGCATTTTGGACAATAAACTCCTATGTAAGGGAAACACTTCATTCTAAAGCTTTTTGAAGTTGTTGTTCTGCTGCATTGCAGGGCTATGGCATAAAAATAAATCAGATTTTTTTTTTTTTTTTTCATTGAATTTACAATTTTATTCCGATTCACCCCCACTTATTAAAAAAAGCAATAAGTACTTGCAAAAGATTTAGCTAATTTTTTTTAGCTAAGGTTTGTTGGTCACTGCGGTTTTGTTCATCTTTGAGAGACTGGCATTTTTAATATTCGGCTAGATACCTCTGTTTCAGGTGTTGGAATTAGGTTTGTGGTGCTACTGCCTTTGACAGTAATGGAAATTATGGAAATGTAACAGGATGCAGTCTCTAACAAACTGCTGGGGGCCAAAATGTGCCAATACACAAAAACTCTATTTACTTTTTATTTATTTATTTTTTAATCCCTTGTAACACATTTTTAGAATTCATTTATTAAATTGATTATTTTTCTTTTGCCTACGCCTACTGCACTGTATATTGAAAGTGAGAATGTTAATAAGCAGTATTTTTGAGATAAAAAGAAAATATTGCAAAACATATTGTTACAGCGCATGCTTTAGATTAAATTAGAATATAGATTTGAGGCCAAATTGTGCAGCCCTAGGTGTAAGTATTATCAGAATTAAAGGGAAGATGCACGTAGAAATTAGGTATAGAATTTTTAAGTGAATTATGTTTAAAAAACATTCCTTCAAAAACTTGAGTGATTTACCTTTTTCAGGCAGCTCATCTGAGTGAATGGCAATCAGAAGTACTAAAGTATCTTTGCTCTTGCAACACGAACTAAAAGTGTAAACTGAGGGACAATATTATTAAACGGCGGGACCTACCTCCAAACCTTTACCACAAAGCCTTTTCCCCTTGCTCCCAGTATTTATAACTACTGTGTATAGAATGTGGGTTTTTTCTACCAAGCAGATGCTCAAATAGCACATATAATAGATATATTTTTAGTAAGGAACTAATTGAAAATAAATCTAACATAGAAATAAATTTGATATAAATCTGACAGCTAGATGGCAACAAAATGCTGTCACTGAGATTCTTGGAACATGCGCATCAGTTGGATCCGATAACCACTTGGGCTGCATTACGATAAGAAGCAGTTTGTAAACAAATCTAAAAATTTTAATCAGGGGTAAAGTGTTCAAATATGCTAAATCTGTTGTTGTGAACCAGTGGGGACTCATCAGTTTCCTCTTGTTTCAGCTTCCAGCAGCCAGCAAAGACAGAACTCTGGAGCTCCTCCTGCCAACAGCTTCTTCAGCAACGTTTCAACGAACCCTGTACTGCCCGCCGTCCCTTCCTCCTCCATGATCCTGCGAGGCCCCAACATGGCTCCACGTGACCATACTGTGACATCATCTTCATCGTCTTCCTCCTCCTATGATCGGGTCAGCCAGTCACCGCGGAGCATGATGCTGACGGATGTACACATGTCATAGTGAACTTCATTTAAAAATAAAAGCCAGACTTTGCATCAAAATATTTGAAATTCTATGTTGCTATACTATATAATACAACTAACCATTTTTCAGAGTTTTTTTTTTTTTTTTTTTTGGTAAGCAAGTTTGACACAAATCATTATAAAATGAAATTTCAACAATATAGCCCCATAGGACCTTTAGAACCGCTGCTCAACTAGTGACAAAAACAGCATTCACACTAGCACACAAGGTACAACTTTCATACAACTGGTTAGCCATGCTAGCTCTGCAATCAGGAAAATGGCTTAACCTAACCCTTTTTTTCTGGTAGGGTTAAGGTAAGCTATCAATTAAATTTTGCCTGCATCCAGACACAGATGGTTCTGTGTTGCTCCACAAAAAAGTTTGTGTGTGTGAGTAAATGACAAGTGAGTATATTATTGTTTATGTATTGGCTTTGATTTCATGTGATTAAGTTCATTAGTTGTCAGTGGGAACGGTCCTTGATTCAGTCTGCTTCAGCTGTTGGCTCGGTCTTGCTAATACCCACCTAGCCCCCCCATGACGCGGTGGAAATAGTATTAAAGCGGCATATTTATGTTGATGTATGCATGTTGGTTCACTGTATAGTTTCAGTAAATTTCATAGTGAGTTGCCGCTGTGTTAAAATGCACATTATTCAGTTAAGAGTATTTTCTGACTTAATAAGTGCTAACTCATTAGCAGAAGTAGCTGTGTAGAACTTCATAATAATACCATTGTGTTTATTTCTAATGTACTTTGTATGAACCAGAGAGTTTGGAAAAACTGTAAATTGTGACACATGATTACCAGGTCTGTATTACATTTGATTCATGTGAAAAATGTGACAGCTGCTGATATCCAAATTTTATGGGTTTTTTTTATTAGTTCTTCTTTAGTTGTATTTATTTATTGGAGAACACACATACATTTATCTCCCTCCTCACATGAATACCATCCATGTATCAGAAGCTGTGTGGAAATAATAAAGAGCAGAAATATAACTGCCTTTGCTTTGACCCATATCTTCTCATACTCTGAATGTCCTTAATTGGTTCTCTGTGGTCAGTACCCCCAGTGTGAATAGAGTCATCCCATCCTGAATCAGTACCTCAATAGACAGCTCAGTGTTCCTTCCAGTACAGTAGCATTCTATGTTGCAGCAAAACTGTTTAAGCCTTTGTTTGAAAACACTGTTGTAGGATATTTCCATGAGAAGGATACTCAGAGTTGTCCAGTATTGATAAGAAACGGCAGAGTAATCATGTCATTCTCCTATCCGTAGGTAGCAGCAGGTACCTAATTGGCCTTGAATTTTGAGACGAGAATTATTGATGCCTGGATGCGACAGGTGGCAGTGGCATTGTGGCTAGCAAGACTAAGGTTACCATGGAGAAGTTTTCCAAAAGGATTTTTTTTTTACTTCAAACTGGGCCGTGGTTCAAACTCGGACTTAGGTGAAGGCCCTAGTATGAATGGAGGTCAAAAGGAAAGAAAGACTATGACCTCGAGCAAAGTCTCGAGGCAATACAGCGAAATTTATATTTCATTTGGATTTACTTTCACCGGGGATGTAACAACACCTCTGTTTTGTTTGAGATGCAATGAAATGCTCACCAACAGTGTTATGGTCCCAAGTAAACTTAAAGGTATTGTGGAGGATCTCTCTTCTTTTTTTTTTTCTTCTGGGTGGATCATCTACACTATTGGTCCTCCTAATTGTCAATCATCCTGAGAGTCTGCATGAGCATGCGCACTGTCACATGTTTATCTGTACTGTTACACCGTTATCAATTCATTCTGTCTCACGCTTCTTGCTGGATTGTTTTAAAAAGGATGGGAGTCGCTAGAGTAAAAGTCTTTGATATGTATGAGAAGAACAGAAAGGGCTCAGAAGAGACAAAAAAGACAACTGTTAGGAAATTCTTTGCAACATTGGTGTATGCTGATAGCACAGGTGGGTTCCCCAAGGATTCCTCCGTCACCAAGTATCTACTCTGCAGGTCGGCTTAGTTCTGGATTACTTTGGCAGGAAATTTAGTGACGGTCCCTAACCGAAAACACCGCCTTCAGGAACGTCCTGTTGTATTAGGCGGCGTTGTATCCACTACATGAGCGCAGCTCTCGGTGAGATGTTTGAGTGAGTCTCCACACAATGGATGTGTGTCAAATATTCATCTAACTTTACCGCTGTAAGTTTGGCATGTTATTTGGAGAAATGCATTTCAGATTACTGCTAGAAGTTATCTATGTCTACAGTATATGGTAACATTTACGGGGACATTTGTGGTGACTGCGGTGTTTTTCCCCAATTAGTGTTCTTCAGAAACACCACAGTCTGAGTCAGCCCCAGCTACCCGAGTCTGACCCACCCCCTCCATCAGAGTTATGCTGCATCCCATTTATCTCGGATACTCAGGCGTCCGAGTTGCTGTATGTGAGAATGTGACGTAATTCCCCACATAAAGCGTTCCAGTTTGTCTCACTACACTCTGAGTCGGGGGGAAAAAATGGACGCTTTGAGGGCAGCAGGTGCCGAGGGGCGGGCTAGTTATTGCTGTTGTTGGCAGCATAGCATCTTCAGCAGACCAGCATGAAAAACAAAGCTGTAGCCTACATTGTATCGCACGCACAGCAAGGACGTGCAATGTAAAAATTAGTGACCGGATTAAAGTGGAGTCAAGTGTGTAAGAGCATTTAAATAAAGCAAACAGTGGCGCAGTGGTTAGCACTGTCATATCCAAGCCGAGGGCCTTTCTGCATTTCTTGCAGTACCCTCCGGGTACTCCGGCTTCCTCCCACAGTCCAAAAACATGACTGTCAGGTTAATTGATTAGGTGTGGGTTTGATTAGGGTTGGTCTAAGTGTGGCCCTGTGATGGACTAGCGACCTGTCCAGGGTTTACCCCGCCTCTCGCCCGTTGATAGCTGGAGATAGGCACCAGCGACACCTAGAGTCTACTATCAGAGATTCGAGTTGGAGCTCAAAATTTCTTATTGTGTCTCTGTGAAATTACGTGAGAGAGCTGCGAGATTTCCGACTTTCCGACCCGGAAAGTTGAACTGGAATTCAGCATTAGCCCTAGGTCCACCCAACCCTGCTGACTTCGTTTCTTAAAAAATAAAAAAACTTGATTGCAAACAAATTGAATAGTTTATTCTTTGTGTTCTAAAGTATTTCTGTTATCTCCATTCTCCCATATCCGCTAACGCTGTAAAATATTTTATTATAAACACATATTACAAGCAAATCACTGAATAGTTTATTCTTTACTTTTATATTCTAAAGTACCTCTATTCCCGCAGGGCCGTGTCATAAAAGACCTTCATCACCTGTGCCATGGTCCGTCTCCCCTTCTGTTTTATGGATAAAAAATAACTTCCAAATTGATTAAATATCTTCAGTCAGTCTTTTTCTGGTAACAGTATAAGTTTGTGATTGAGAAATAACGTTATGTCCTTCAACTGACTCTTGTATCTTGTGGCAATGACTGTATGAATGAATGGTTTACTGAAAACATGTTTTTATATAAAGAAAAAGATAAAAACAAGGAGCAAAGGATAATTTCGAAAAGTAGCAGGAAGAATTAGACTTATCAAATCTTGCCTGTGTATCACCCCATGTTGATCAAAAAAGTATGCTTTATATTGTAATAAATGTATTAAATAAAATAAATCCAAAACATTAATAACACTATACTGCATATCGTGTTAACATATAACTATGTATATATAATTATATATAACTATATATATATATATATATATATATATGAATACTGCACAGTAAATAATGATCATTATAAATGTTACTAACAATTACAACAACTAAAAAGTATGTCCTAATTTGGGTAGCAATACAAACGTGTGTGTGATACCTCATTTGTAAAGGAATGTTGCCCTTTAAAGTGGAGAAGCATCTCTCTGATTCAGCTGTGGTCATGGGTGTGGTGTCAGTAATATTAAAAAAAGCGACAGTCTCTGTGACCGTGTTTAAAAGATTGTCCTCCATGAAAAACTGGAAGAGATACAGTTTACCACTGCAAGCCCTGAATTCATGGTTCTCATGGATGAGGGATAGCTCTGTTCTGAGCTTAGCCTCGTCCAACATGGGGTTGGCCTCCACAGTGGTTTCCATTGTTTCATCTGGGAACTGCTGTGTGTTGCACAACCAAGTCGCCTTGAAGCAGAGTGGCACTGATTAGGTGCTTGGTAAAAGAGAATCGCTCTTTTGCATGGCTCAGGATGGTTTCACATACTCATGGCTTAAAGTTTTCCGGCACCCTGCCGGAAATCCGGCGTGAGGGGAAAAAAAGATGAAGAAAAAAAAATCACCTTTATTATTTTTTTATATATAAATAAATAATGATTGCTGTCATTTGGAAAAGGTTCAAGTGTGTTCTACCAATTGTATGAAAGTATTGCGTGTGTTTAGCGCAACAAAACACAGCAAATCAGGAGTAGACTGGCGCGGGTCCTTTGGCCAAGGTTGTGTTGTGAGCGAGCGCGTGATCGCTGCACGCGCGGTGTTTGAGTCAGCCAGCGCAACAGCTAGCACGAAAACCACACGAAACACGTTTTCCAGCGGAATGGAGCGCAACTTTTTGAAAACTGGGGAAAATATCGCCGTAGTAGACGAGGGAGTTAAAAATAAATGGCGCTGGTTGTGGATGGAGGAAAAGGGCCGAGATGATAAACCTTTTGGCAGATGGTGCAGAAAATTGAGAGAAGCTGGTGCTAGCTTCTGCGTACTGTGCTCCAGGAAGCTAATCTATGCTACAAGTGGCAAGAAAGTTTTTCGTCGCCACGAATTAGACAGTCGTCACATTGCAGCTGTCCGTTCTGTACCTCACACAACTACGCTACCAGGAGCGACCACTACCAGTGAGACCCCTACTTCAATGACTGATCGCGTCTGTGATTCAAAAGTCCGCCTGTGTACCTTCATTGCAGAACATGATTTATCGTTTACCATTGCTCAACCACTGGTACGACTTTGTAAAAAGGTTGCGGAAGACAGATTGGCACTCTCAAAATTATCACTTTCAAATCAGCAGGCAAGTTACACTAACACCCATGGCATAGCCTCGCATTTCAAGAAGTGCCTTTCAGATAAATTAAAAAACGGCACATTTTCCCTTAATGTTGATGAAGCTTCTACACAGTGTATGGACAAAATTATGAATATATTAATTCGATACTATGACGAAGATGCTAACAGAGCAACGACTATATATTTAGCAAGCAGGAAAGTAAATATAGCAACTGCTTCTGTTCTAAAGAATGAATTGGACGATGTTTTGCTGTCGTATGGGTTTTCGTGGAATCAAGTCATCAGCATTTTGATGGATAACTGTGCTGTGATGAGAGGCAAGAAGACTGGATTGGAAACCCTGGCACGGAAGGAAAATCAGTTTCTTCTCGACATCTCCGGTGACACCGTGCATATCGTCTCCAATGCTGCAAAAGCCCTCATGAGTACATTTGGTTCAGAAATTGAAGAGCTTGCTTCTGATCTCTTTTATGACATTGAAAAGTCACCGAAACAAAAATAGATTTTTGCGGAGTTTCAATCTCTTCTCCATCTTGCCCATAAGAGCTTGATCTGACCGATTGGGAGCAGGTTCCTACAAATGCTGGACGTGGCCAACAGACTTGGTGAGCTTCTGGATGCACTTGTGGTTTTCTACTACCACGTCGTGGATAAAAATGAAGAATACAAATACAGGTAATTAATTCATTTATTACATAATTGTATTGTATTGTCCATTTAAATTGATTTTCATTAGCTTAAACAATAAAAAACGGCACGAGGTTTTGACATTTCATTTAGGGTTATTTATTTTTAGTCCAAAGGAAACATGCATAAAACTAAAATGTTTATGTATAATTAACATACGAGAGGAGGGAGGATGAAGCCTCTGGCCTGCCCAATATGCGTGTATGTTTCATGCCCGACACCGTTGAACCACATCAAGTCCTGCTGCGCGCTGTAGTTTGGGACAGGTGTGGGAATCGAGCTGTTTCTGTCTAGACGGCCAGCTCCAGCACAAGATGACGCTATCTCACCAAAATACACTACCTGATGGGGTCGAGTGTCCTCGGTGAAATAGTGTGTTACACACTATAATACAGTTTCATAATATCATTTTGAGCATTTGTCCAAATGCGCGAATTGAAGACATCAGAGACAGATGCCGAGGAAAGAGCAGGGTAAAAGAATAAGCACTGGGCACATGTTGCGGACCAGCGGATCATCATGTTTTGTGGAAAAAAATATATGGGCTATATTATTTTTATTTATAATGCAGTGAGTAAACGAAATTACGCATTAGCATGGACCAGCCAGACAACTTTCCTCTGGACCAGCTGCCTCCTCCTCTGGACCATGCAGTTTTTTCCCTCTATTTAATTGTTCAGACAAAGTAGCCTCCTCATTAAACCCTTCGCCCAACATGTTAAAAAGAAAGCATACAGATAATTCACACCCTAAACAAAAGAAAAAAGAAATGAATATTTCAAACAGTACTGTTAGCATTTGTGTTTTGTAATATTTTACCAAATCAGACAAAGTCTGTTGAACGTTAACACAGGTGCTTTATGAAGACACACAGCACAAAGCTAATTTGCACTTTAATTTCATTTATTTGTGTTGAATGCTAAATGTTTAATAAGTAGAATTTAAAAGTTAAGGTTTATTATATATATAAGGTTGAATCTGGAAGTGTTCTTGTTGCCTGATCCAGTGTTTGTTTTAGTTTTTGTATGTCATATCTGATGTCTAGTTTGGATGTTTAATCAGTTTACACATTTATAAAATGTTAGTAATAACATCAATAATAATAAAAAAAAGAAAATAGTATATTCACTTACTGTGATGTGGTATGTTTTTTTGTTTTTTTTTACATTATCATACAAATCTAAACTAGGGGTACTTGCAGAAAGGTCTTGGGAAGGTGAGGCTTTACATTTAAGTAACAATTCAATAGTCAGATGATGTATTTATTGCCAACAACTGATGTTTATGATAAACATCATTTGTTGGCAATAAATAGATTTAAATTATATGTATGAGCGTATAAAGACGATTATAAAAAACGCTTATTAGTGATCATTCTATGATTCATAGAAGTTCAGGCTCAGGAATTTTTTCAACTTTAACCCATGCATACTTCTCATATGATAAACCCCCCCCAAAAAAACAGATAAGTACATATAAATATTGGAGCTACAGAGTCTAATGCAAAAGTGCAGGATGCAAGAAAATAATTAGATAGATTGTCAACAGAACAAACATGAGTTGTGGAACAGACAGTAGCCATTGTAGCTGAAACGGCTGTACAGAATTCTGGGGCAGTATTTGTGGAAATTAACCGGGATAAACGCACAGATTTGCTATTAGTACAATCGGAACTACACACATCAAGATTAAATAAAACAGGAAAATGATCCGAAAAACTGTCAGGCAGGTCATTTATTAAAAAAGCTGACAAACACTGGTCTAAGCAACCCCCTAATAAAACTTAAGTGGGCAACACTTAGAATTGAAACAGTATTTTATTTTGTTGCTCCACTGTTTAAAAACATTTTATATTCTTAAAATCCTGGCTTGGAAATCCAAACTGTGTATTCAGTAGGGGTGTGGGGGGGGAATCTATTCACATACCACATCTTGATTCTTTGCTTAACGATTTTAAATCAGTTTTTCTAAATTAAAAGATTGATTATCACAATGTTGTTGTTTTTTTACATGCAGACCAGGCTTAGAAAAAAAGTCGAAGTTCACTTTAATATGAAGTATATTTAAGATTTGGGTATGTAGCAGTTAGCCTTTACTTTTCATTCATTCTGTTGTAAATGTTTAAGATGTTGGAAGTAGAACATTCAGAAAATTCTATATCTTTTCAATACTATAGTGAATTAAAAATTTGAAATATTGAAGAATCAATTGAAATTTAATCGGCACTTACAAAGAAGTCATAAAATAACTGAATCAGGATAAAAGCATATTGTCTTAGCCCTACAAATTGGCACCTGTTTTTTACTAAAAGTATTGATTGTGAATCGATTCTGAATCGAGAATCAATTCTGAATCAAATCATCACTCCACAAATCGGAATCGAGTTGTGAGCTGTTGTAAGATTCACATCCCTAGTCTTCAATGGAACATTTGATACTTTTCACATGTCATACTCAGGAAATATACCTATGGCCCGTATATAAAAAACACAGTAGAGTGGGCATTCCTGCATGTAGTTTATTTCAAAGCAAAATGCACCTTAACCACAAAAACGAATTAAGCACAACTTCTTATATGTTTATTTGTAGTCAGAATCGGTGATTCAAAATATGCCCAATAAAATGTCAGACCTAAAATAATGTTAATAATCCTATAGATTAGGTAAATTAGCAGATGCAAAAGTGAACCTGAAGTTGTTTTTTTACAGTACAGTAAACATGTAGATGAATTATTCAGAAAGCATCACTCATGTTCTATGTGCTCTGTGTTGATGTAATAAAATATAAGTTCAATAACCATTGTTTCTCTTGAATTGTCTGCGCTCTGTTCATTAAATTGGCTAATACATTTTTCAAGTGCAAACCATCATTATTATAATTCACTGCACTGTGTAGATACAGTTTGTTCAAAACATTAAATCAGGATTTACAGGCGATTCCTACTTTTTGCATTACCTGAGCAGAATATCTGGCTAAATGGGTTTCAACATGCATGTATGTAATCAGTTTTTTTCATTATACTGTAGGTTTGTCAGATGTAAGTCAAAAATAATGATCATTTAAAAATCTGTCCAAAACTACAGGTGCAGTTTATGTTATCCAACGTTATTCACAATCTTCTGAGAGATGGCTCCTGGCAGAGTGTAAAACAGCAGGGCGAGGAACAGCACAGTGATGAGCAGTAGCAGGGCGATGATGATGTACTTCTTGTAGTTACGCCACACCAAGTGGAAGAAACACTTGAAAGGATTCACAAACCATGAGAAGGACGTGTCGGGACGGCTGAAAAACAAACGGAAGACTTAAGTATTGATATTGACGGTGCTCTTCTGTTGCTTAGATGTTAAAAGGGAGCTTAACGCTTAACTTCCCATGGCTGTATCTGAACGAAATAAAACAGCAAACAGTTCACTGACAGTTGTCCAGGGGCCCGTTTCAGTAAGGACATTTAGCAAACTGAGTCAACTCTAGGTTGGCCAACTCTTAGTAGTCAACCTCTGAGTTTTCGATTCCAGAACAGAAGTTGGGAATTAGTTCAATCAACTCTGAGTCAAAGTTAACCTGAGTTACACTTGTGCATGACATGATGGCGGGGAAGGATAGGAATGTGGTAAAAATGGGGTCATTTTAATCTATAAAGCACTTTGAGATACATTTCCTGTTTAAAAACTGCTTTATAAATAAAGTTTGATTTGATTTTGATTTGATAAAAATATTCAATAGCCTGTGTAAATATTAGTTTTATTTTCGTAAGTATGGAATCTGTAATAGTAAAAAGCTGTCATGCACATTAAATTTAAAGCAAAAAAAACCATTTTGTATAGGGCATACCCTGGTAGGTTAAAACAGTTGTGTGGCCAATATCATGTACTCTTGCCCAAAGTAAAATCCAAATCGTTAACCATACAATCAATGCCATCATTTAATACTGTGCCTGCATGTCACAATTTTTTTGTTTTCTGGATATGTTCAAGTTTGACCTCCAGTATAGCAAAGAGAAAGAAGGCTAACACCCGCAAAACAGGTGGTGGACCACCACTACCTCTCACAGAGGCTGAAGAGATCATCCTCAGTCAGCATAGTAGGCGATCTGATCTATAGCTGAGGGGGAGCTAATCAGACCCAGCCACACCTGAGGACACAAGGGCCTACACAAGAGGCAACTTATTCAAATGAATAGCATATGTTAGCTGTAATAGCCATCCATTCTTCTGTAGGCTACAGTTCTCTGTAGTGGCCTACTGTTGCTCTCAGATATCAATCTGTTCTAAGATGACTCAGAGTCAGAAAAATTGTGAAGGGACATGTAATGTATCAAAAAAGAAGCTTAGGTGGGGCATTTTTCTGGTTAATCATCAGCTGACTAATCTTCACCACTTACTGATGGTGTAATCTGTTTTGTGGAGCCCTCTCCAATAACATACGTCCATACTGTTGTAAGTAGCTTCATTTAATACTAGTTTTTTTATAATGGGTAGAATATAATATGATAATCCTCTCCCGACAGAGAATCCATGGAGTATCTGCGCTTCCACATCTACAGGCTCTTCAAGAAACGGACGCACAATGTCTGCCACTGCTTTCAGACTGCAGACTTCAACTTAAGTGCAGGAGTAACTAGGGCTGGGCGATTTTGAAAACAAAATGATCACTATAATTTTACGATATTGAACAATCTGGATTTTTGATTGGATTTTTGTCTTATCCAAACAATAATAATAAAAAGTATAGTTTTCACTATTAATGCCACATATAGATTTTACAATTCTACCTGTTGTGTTGCCAACAACATCACATTACTTCAAAACTGCGTGCTAACGCTAACTGTTAACTCTGGTCAGTGTCAACAATTTGGTCATCTTTATCATCCAACCTGTTGTCCAATTTCCTTTAAAATTCTTTACCAGCTGTAATCTTTTGACATGGTACTTTCGTTTTAATCTACCAGTGGGGGCCTCCTACTTCTCAGTACTGCTCTTTTTTTCTGCGACTTGATTGGCCAGTTAGCTTGAAAACAAGGTGGCGGTTTGACTGGATTGATCAATTGGCATAATAATTAAGACACATCACACGATTATTGTGATTGAACCTTCTAATATCACAATTTCAATTAAAATTTGATTAATTGCCCAGCCCTAGGAGAAACTCAGAGTTAGTTAAAGCAAACCTGCCAGTGAGTAGGCTAGTTTCATGTACTATGTTGCCTGTGTAACTGACTCGAGTTAGGCTGAGTTGGCTTTGAGAAACTGAAATTTTTTTTCCCTCATCTCGGGATTAGCTAACTCAGGTTTTTTAATAAGCTTGCTTTGTGAAACGGGCCCAAACAGATCAGTCATTGACACTGTCTAGTTTAAGTTGCAAAATAGGCTGGTTGGTTAGAATGTAGTAATTACTCATAAAAAATAAGTCATTCAGTGTTAGAAAGAAAATCAGGCAGAAGAAACTGCTAAAGCAACAGCGGCACATTGCTGTAGATTCCTAGTCATCCAGGATATGATTTAAAATTTCAAAGGAAAGCAATTTGACTTCACAATTGTTGAAAACGTTTCACCTCTGAAAATGCTTTTCAGTTCAGACAATGTCACTGTTACACAATGTCACTACTAGGGCACCTGTCATTACATGAGGGATTGACCCAACCTTCCATCCTGTCTTTGTCACTTGTTGGATTATTCAATGATGCCAACACTTAAATTATTTTGGTTACATGTCTATGCTGTCTAAACTGTTTGTTATCGTCTATCCAAAATGTGCATGCTGTCTTCAAGAATGTTAATCTGTACCTGGAAGACAAGGGACATACTTGTACAGAGAAAACAGGTGGTTTAATAGTGAAAGAAGCCATCTTTGTTAAACCTTAAGAAAACAACTTCAAGTAAAGGAGGTGGCCTCAGGTCCCATCTGTGTAACACTTACAGTGCAGCCTTAACTTGTTTCCCCATGCAGTTTCACAGCTATCCACAGTTGACCAATGACTTAACTTGAAATCATTTCACAAATTACAAAGAGCTAAACAGTAGTAATGATGTTGGTTTGGGTCAGTGACAAATGTGATCACCCTTACTACAGTTTATAAGCCAGAGACTCCTTACCCATGAACAGAACTGAAGAAGCATTTTGGATGAGAGCTGAAATGTCTTCAAACAAACGAACAAAAGAATTCCAGTTACCTTCTATGTAAGGTCAATGTAAGCGAACTGCTAAACCGTCCAACACTACATCCCTTTATAGGTCACTGGACACCAACAAGGCGACCTGATGGCTTGGACCATGCTTTAGCAGCACATGACAAACTTTAATAGGGGTTATGTTTAATTCTGCTTTTTGGTCTACAAGTGTTTCCAATCTTGTATACTTCAGTTAGACTACCAGTTATCATTAGATAGGTATTGTAGAATTTGTAGCTGTTAAATGGTGTCATGTTGCCCTTTACAGGTAAACATTGAACTACTGAGTATTTTATTTGTTTTACAGAATTCTCAAACCCATTTTTCTAAAAGAATCATAAGACCTTCTTTATTATTAATCATACTTTGGCTTGGGCAGTGGTTCTGGCTCCTTCCGTGCTTTGCCAACAGGATTCTTCTCAGCTTCTTCAGCTGTCACAAGGTGAAACTCTGCCTCGACTTTTCCCTGCAGCATTGAAATGTAAATGGTGAGCAGTTTCTGACTTTGTCTGTTGTTTTCTATGGCTGAGTGTGTAGGTACCGTGAGCTCTCCTGACTTGCTGAAAGGCCACCAGCCTCGAGCTCTCTTCTGCTGGAAGATGGAGATTCTGTCTGTCACTTCTGTCAGCATGTCGGCCTTACATGACTTTGCTGTTTTTGCTCCACGGGGAAATCCATGTAGATCCAACTCCACAGTGCCTTAACACACACAGTCAAACACATAAAACACACTCTTACACAAGCACATGAAGAAATATTCATACACCCACCTAGGAAGTCATCTGAGGAGAGTGTCTCAAAGTCCCAGACCTGCAGAATGAGGATAGCGGGGAGCTTCTGCTCCATTTTATCCAGAGAGAAAATGTGCTCTCTTTTCTTCACCACCACAACCTGAGGAAGAAAGTAGGTCCAGACCACATCACTGTTCGGGTTTTGCCCTTTTAGTCTAATAACTACATCTCCTGGGAAACAAATGTCATGATCCTTTTCCCAGCATGGTTCAGTGTGTGTACCTTTTCAGCGGGGAGGTAGCAAAAGGGGAACACAAAGCGCCAGTTGAAGTTTCCCTCTCCAGTCAGAGAGTTATAGTGGACATCAGTTTCCTGTCGGTTATCTTCTAAACCTTTCAGCCAGCTTCAGAGAAAAAGAGAGCAGCTGGGTTCAGTATCTGTATTTCTGATAGAAAACCAAAAGTATATGTAGTAAATGAGAAAATTGATCAAGCCTGGCATGTAACAGGATTGGAGAACCAGATAAATAATACAGAACTCAGAATTTATTCATTATTTTAATTTATTCATTTTTAATTTTATACATTCTATAGTAATTTCTTCCTTTTAATTTTATTTCTTCAATGTATTTTAGTGGGATTTAATGTCAGCGACAAAGCAGTGAGTATATGTAATCTGGAAGAGATCTGAACCAACCAGTTCTTACAAGTTTTTGTTTTGTTTTACACATCATTGTATTGCATAACATATTTTTTTACTGTTTGATCATTGGCTCTCTCTACCCAGGAGCTTTGTGTATTTCTGGGGTGGAGATACATTGAATGAACAATAAACCAAATGGAACTACACAGGGAAAAGTAGTTTTGTGACCTGATCTCTAAAGTGCAATAAACAAATGCACAAAGTTCTTAAAGCTAAAGAGATTATAAAAATTGGAACCCAAGTATTTCAGGAAAAGGATGGTTTTCTTTTGTTATACCCAAGTGGGAGGAAATGCTCTTCAGTTGATCAACTTCCTTTTATATCAGCATATTTTGGAAGCCGCCTTACTCATTAGCGATTATAAAATCCCAGAAAAACTGTGCAAAATAAAGTAATGCATGTCATAGGGGGGATAGACAGATAGATAATATAATTTTACCCTTTGATGTAGATATCACTGGACTGTTGACCTGTCAAGAAGTTACTGTCTTCCAGAATCACATCTTCTGTGTTCCAGATGATGATGCGCAGTTCGTATCTGAAAACAGATGAATGGGTTTCCTTTTCAATTCCCAAAAAAGCAAGACAAATACCATTTCTGCTAGTCCACGTATTAAAAAAACAGTCAAAGCTCACCCTTTAGGTTTCCTTGGTGAAATGTCCACTGGGGGTCCTGGATGTGGTAAGTCCATTGGAAACATGTCCACCCACATCTGGACTTGACCCTGAACACACAAACACACACAGAACTTGAAACACTTGAAAGCTTTCCAGCATAAATGACCTGTTTAAGACCACGTCTCTATTGGAATGAAGTCTGAAGATTGATTTAAGTCAAGAGGTAAGTCTATAAGTTTGTGCATAACACAAACTGAGATTATCTTTGATGATTTTCTGATAGAGGGCAGAATTCATGCTCGATCATTTATGAAAAGTTACCAGACAAGTATTCCCAGACCAACACACTATTAACACCATATTTGACTGTAATGGAATATGTATTGTGTGATTGGGATTTGATCACTTATTCTCTGGGTTTGTGCATCCAGGAGAGTAGGTCAAGTTAGAGAAAACAAAGCTGTTGTTCTGGCATAATTTTTTTGATAGAGATGTGTTAGATCATGGGCCGACAGAAGATAAACAGTGATTGGTGATTACTATTTAAGGTGTTTAATCAGAAGGGTTTGGAGGGAAGACGAGAGTAAGCTCTGTCTCCCCATGTTTTGGCAAAATGTGTGTATTAAACACTTGAATGCCTAAAGAAATCAGATTCAGTTTTTATTTAAGAAAAGCTACATATATTTTTAGCCATGATACTGTCAATATCTTTTTTTTCAGAATGTTTGTGTTAATTCTACAGCAGATGGAAAGGGACACCTTCCAAACAGTTTCGCATTTCGATGATTGTTCCAAATTATGCCATGAATTACTCCACCACCTCTCTGTACTGAGCTTTTTGGTGGTCTCTAATGGCATATTCAGACCGCCCTTTGCTGCCAGGCAGCAGGGCAGCTAGATTACATAAAAAGTCTATGGTACCTATGCAGCTAGTCGCATGCATCGGCGCAGCTGGCATCAGCACGTCAATGCAGCTGCTGCTCGGTGGATCCATACAGCCACTGCATGAAGTTGGGAAAATTGAACTTTGGGGCAGCAAACATGGTGCAGAAACCAATCAGTGACGGGATGCCGGCATTGAGGGTGGAGAAGATGTAGGATGAGCTGAGCTGCCGACTGGAGCTACTTGGGGAGCGGATGGGATGGAGGACGAGCTGTGCGCTCTAGCTACTTAACGAGCAGGATCTCCACGGTGATTAGAGGGGAGTCAACTAGATCGAGCTGGAAGGCTGGGGAGTTAGAGACTCAGGAAAAAATCGGACCTTATTTGGTGGAAGATATCGGAGTGCCAGGTAAGCAGTTAAATATGATGTTTTATCTTTCTTATGTTCTGTTAGCTAACACTAGAACAAACCCGGTTGCAAGTAGGTGGGTTTGAATTTTAAAAGCAGCAACTTTCATCCATTTGAGCTTTTTGACGCCTGGCAGCAAAGGGACGTCTGAACGTGCCATAATATACCCGATGACTACAGAGTCATCTAAGTCTTTCTGAAGATAACAAGACTGTCTTTCTGTGTTAAGAAAAGGCTTTGAGGAGTGCACAGCCCTCTGTGGTGCTCCTCTAATGCTGAATAGTTAGACAAACAAGCCTTCAGTCTCACAAACTGTGATTTGTTTCTCTGGTAGTCCTTGATCTAGATGACTTAGTGAAAAATGGTTGAACCTAATATATGCTTGAACTGCTTTAATGCAGCCGAACTTTCAGATCTACTAAAATTATTAGCTTCAACAAAACCTTCAACATGTTAGACCCAGTCCCAACTAAACTTTTAAAAGAGGTTTTCCCTTTGATTGCTGCTCCAATTTGAGATATAATGAATCTATCCTTAGTCAATGGATATGTACCACAGGAGTTTAAGATTGCTGTAAATAAACCTCTACTTAAGAAACCGTCTCTTGCTCAAAACGACTTAATAACAATAGACTGATCTGAGACCTTTCTAAAATTCGCAAGAAAATAGTTGCACATCAGATGTGTGAGCATTTAAACAATAATGAGCTGTTTGAGAAGTTTCAGTCAGGCTTTAGAGGTCGTCACATCACTGAAACAGCTCCGGTGAAGGTTACTAATGATATTCTCATAGCCTCAGACAATGGACTGGTGACCATTCTGGTCCTGTTAGATCTCAGTGCTGCCTTTGACACTGTCGATCACAATATTCTCATAGAAAGGCTTCAAAGTATCGGTATAATAGGAACAGCAATAGGCTGGTTTAAATCTTATTTGTCCAACAGATTTCAGTTTGTTCAGGTAAACAATAGATCTTCCTCGGCCTCAATGGTTACTTGCGGAGTACCACAGGGTTCGGTGCTTGGGCCAATTATTTTTACTAATATATATATATATATATATATATATATATACAATTCCTATTGGTAAAATCATTAGGCAGCATGTGATAATTTTCCATAGTTACGCAGATGATACACAGCTATATCTATCCATAAATCCTGATGAATCCAATCAGTTAGGTAGACTACAGGCAAATTTGGATGACTCTAAACTTCTTGCTTCTGAATTCTGATAAAACAGAAGTTGTCATCTTTGGGCCAGAAGCTCTAAAAAAGAAACTACTTAGTCAACCCCTTCACCTGGACGGCATTAAATTAGCCTCCAGTAATAAAGCAAAGAACCTCTGTGTTATTTTTGACCAAAATATGTCATTTAGATCTCACATTAAAGAAGTCTCTAGGATTTCCTTTTTTCACCTAAGGAATATTGACAAAAAAAATTAGAACCAACCATTCCAGGAGTGATGCTGAAAAACTAGTCCATGCCTTTGTTATTTCAAGGTTGGATTACTGTAACTCTTTATTATCAGGTAGTCCACATAATACAATTAAAAGTCTTCAGTTAGTCCAAAATGATGCCCCAAGGGTTCTAATGAATAAAATAAGATCACATTTCCCATGTTTTAGCTTCTCTTCATTGGCTCCCAGTAAAATCTAGAATAGAATTAAAAATCCTCCTTCTGACATATAAAGGTCTTAATAATCAAGCTCCATCATACATAGAGCCCTTCAACAGAGCCCTTCGCTCTCAGACTGCAGGTTTACTAGTAGTTCCTAGGATTTCTAAAAGTAGAATGGGTTGCAGATGTTTCTGTTATCAGGCTCCCATCCTATGGAACCAGCTCCCAGGGTTGGTTCGTGAAGCAGACAGCTTGTCTGTCTTTAAAACTAGGCTTAAAATCTTCCTCTTTGACAAAGCTTACAGTTAGAGACAGGTTAGACAGGTAGCTAAGAATAGACAAGTTAATGTTAGTAGTCAGATAGAGTAGCTAGGTAGAGATAGATGAATGTAAGTCAGGAAGAGAACGTTAGTAGCTAGGTCTCCTAGTAGCTAGGAGAAAGGTTAATGTTAGTAGCTATGCTGCTTTAGGCTAGGCTGTTGGAGGACATTATTAGAGTCTGTTCCTACTTTCTCTCCTACTTCTCCCCAACTGCATGACGTGCTGTCAATTCAAGCGCTAACCTGTTTTCTCTTAGTCTCTTCCTACAGTAGGTGCTCCTGACCCGCCCTGCTTGACGACCCTGACTAAGATGGCATTCCAGTGGAGGAACGTTCTCCACATCCTATTACCAGCTTCTGCTTCTGCATCAGTTCTGTTGCTCTCTCTGTGTCTCTGCTGCCTTCTCCAAACCTCAGACGGTCTCGGCAGATGACCGCTTATGCTGAGCCTGGTTCTGCTCGAGGTTTCTTCCTGTTAAAAGGGAGTTGCTCGTCCTACTATTTACGTTATTTTCTCAAGAGGATCCTACACCCCCCAGCATTGTGTTTGTGACCCCAAGTGGGGTCCCGACTCCAACATTGGGAACTACTGGTCTGGAGGACAGTGGGTTTATTGAAGTATGTCCAGAACTCCAACCGGAGTCTTTCCAAGACCTTAATCCTGAGTGATGTCAGTTAAAAACACATCTGTAATCATTAAAGACTGATCCGTAAAAGCGTACTGAATGAAGGTCGAGTCTCCTCCATGTCAATGGAACCTCCTCCTAGGTCAGGTTAGGGGGTGCTGCAGAATCCCAGAAAGTTTTTCACCATCTAGACCTGCTACTATGTTCCAAAACAACATTCCTTTCACTCCTTCTCTGAATCTAAAGTTTAGATAGCATAACAAAGTCGTCCACCAGCTTCGAGAAACACATTGTCATTGTCATGATAGTTTCCTTAAATTGAATCTTTTATGTGAGCTGAAATCCCCTTTTTCCTGCTTTTGAAAGAGAGGTCCACATTTTTATTTCCATTCTAACTTAACTATTGTACTTTGCACTGTTGTTGCAAGCAACACAACATGACTGTAGTTGACCTTGAATATTTCTTATTTTTTGGTTAGTGCTATGAGTATCTTTTAAGTACTGCATTACAAAAATTATTTGATTTCTTATACCTGATCCATTCCGGGCCGAGCCTTGTTGTACAGAGTTCTGGTCTCGATGTGTTCTGGTACTAGTTTGCAGCCCACACCTGGGATCTCAGCCCAGCGATGTAGGACCTTTAGTGACAAGTGCTCATAGGATTCCACTGGCTCATCTAAGACGTGCACAGATAAAAACAAGTACATGCACATAAGGTAATATTCACTTTAATAGCAGTATATATATATATATACATACTGTTATAACATTTTAAAAACTAATGTGTCTTTCAAGCATCTTAGAATGTTTAACAAAATAAAAAAAGTTGGGTTTCTATTACCAAAACAAATACGTTTCTCCTTCAATGTCAGAAAAAGACTTATACATGTGATATTTTTTTCAATATTGGCTTATGGTGATATTTCATACATGCATACCAATCAGTCTTTTCTGAAAATACTGGATTATGTATACCATGCAGCACTAAGGTTTGTTACAAATTCTGGTTACTGTACTCATCATTCGATCACATGGGTATATTTACGTATGAAATTCCATTAACATGAACTTTCTGTAGTAAAATGCCTTTAAAAGTTTTGCACCCTCATCCTGGTTAAAACTGTAATTAAACATAATTTAAATAAGATTATTTACCAACAATGTTAGAATAAATGATTGTTTAATTACTATATACACATATAACTAAGCGCTGCTGGTGAGCATGCAGAGATGATATTAAGATGGCAAGTTACCTTTCCTTGTAGTATGTTGTCTGTTTTTATTGTATGTCTTATATTTGGAACTATTTTAGCTGCTGTCTTGGCTAGGACTCCTTTGAAAATGGGAATTTAAATCTAAATGGGACTGTTCCTGGTAAAGGTAAAATATATAAAATAAAATAAAAACCATATTACCAAAAGTATTAACACACACTCATTCAAATAGTTGAATTCAGGAATTTAAATGACCAGTGTGCACAAGCCATTAAATTTTCATAAGAACATAGAGTACTGCACTTCATTACATAGGTTTCCCTGGCTGAGGCAGTGGCTCCAAGTACAAGGCAAAGAGTCAGAAGCAGCGGTCGAAATCACAACACTGGATTCTACACCAGGGCAGACACATTACAGAGAACATGTCTCCACTCCCAGGACTACCAAGACAACATTTTGTTTCCAATCTGGTGTAAATATATTAGGGATGTGTACCAGTCTGCAGAGTCAATAAATACTTTGATGTGCAAGTTAACATTGAGACTCAACCCAGAGTCTTGACCACAACTCATCAGTACAACTTTCTTATGAGTTAAAGCAGAGACTTTGAATCTGGACAACTAAACTGAAACAATCTGCTTGTGGAAGAGTGGTCAAAATGTCCATAGACACAACCCTGAACATGGTGAATGCTAAAGAGGATGGGACCAACATATTAATCCCAATGGATTAAGAATGGGATGCCACTAAAGTTCATACTGTTCAAATGCTTTTAGCGATATAGTGTATAAGAGTATCATTAAGATGAAATGCTGGCAAAAATTATGCAGCAGATGCACATTCATCACAGTCCCAGAGTGACCAATGAGTTTCTACACTTTAGCATATACTTTCACCAGAAAACAATTAGCTGTGGGTTCTAGAACTGTGCCACTCATTGTGGCAGAATGTTGCAGGAACACATTAATGTTCATTGTGATTAATAATTTTTTTTTTTTTTTTGCAGGCTCCATAATTCCTTTGGTTAAAACATTACATTTAGGAGCAATTATTCCACGTCGTTCTGGATGCTGTAGAGATGGAAACATTTTTACTCTTACTTTTTTACTTTGATAGTTATATGTGACCATGGCAACAAGGTATGGACTTTACAACTGGGAACAGCTGTTTAGCATGTCAAAAGCTCAAATAATACTTGACCCCATATCACAGAAGTGCTGAAAAGGAGGCTTCATGGATGCAGAACAAGACCAAAGAACAGAGAAAGGAGGAAGTTCAAAGCATTTCTTTTTGATGGCTCATATTGATCGACTCCAACATCTCTTCGCCTCTGTTTTCTTACCATATAGCCAGACAAGGTGTGTCAAAAGCAAAGGAGGTTGACTAGCAGTGTTGCTAACCACTAATAGCATCATTGAATACATATTATCACTATCATTATTATTATTATTATTATTATTATTATTATTATGGAATTTAGCTCAGCTCTCTGGAAAATGAGCTGTCAGCATGTCATGACAACAACAGTGTCCTCAGCTAGAGGGTTTTTCAGATTTATTTGTAAGACAGATTGCAGAGATTCTTCTTGAAAACATCACCATCCACATTGCCTAATTTATGATATCTGATTTAAAATGAATTTCATGGTAAATTAAGTATTTTTAAAATTGAAATATAACCCTTCCAGAGATCACAGTAGATTTTGTGTGTGCTCTTTACCATCATGCATGTAGAGCGTCTTTCCCATGAAGACTTTGTCAGCAACGATGATGCGTCCGGGACTAAAATGAGGACCATCCACACCATTGTCTCTGCACATTTTTGACAACAACTCTGATGGCTTCAGACAGTCTCTCCAGGCATTATAACCCCCTCTGCAGTCAAAAAGATTGTTGTTCAGTTACTGTTTTAGCTGAATTTAATTCAGTGTATTCAGAAAGTTTTCCTATATCTTGGATATTGGCACATTCTGGTGCAAAGCAATCACAAATACTTTTTCCTGTTTATTAAACGTTTAAAGGTGGCATGCTTTTGCTTTCAGCCTAAGTCAATACATTGTAAAATTCCTCTATGAGCTCTGTACATCTAAACACTGAAATTCTTACTCATTTTTGTTGCAAAATAGCTAAAGTTAATAGCTGAAGGTCATTTTAACAAAGGAATGTGTTTTGATCTGAACCATGTACAGTACATATGGCTCTATCTTTAGTGGTGGTGTTGTCCTGGAATATGAATGTTCAAAGGATTTTCTTCCAGAAATGTCCAGTACTTAACTCCATCCATCTTCCCATCAACTCTGACCAGCTTCTGAAGAAAAGCAACCTCACAGTATGATGCTTCCACTGCTGTGTTTGGAGATGGTGTGTTCAGGGTAATATGCAGTGTTAGTTTTCCATCTCACAAACCATAACTTTATTTTTGTCCCATCTGACCAGATTACCTACTTCAACACATTTATTGTGCCCCCTATGTGGCTTGTGATAAGCTGTAAATAAGAGGTCTGATTTCTTTGTTTTATGACTTCTTTTCTCTCCTTTGTAAATATCATATTCATATGTATCATATAACAATCAGACACAGTAAATATATTTACATAGTGCATCACGAATAGTTGTCCTGCTCACATATTCTCCTACCCGAGTTGTGGATTTGTGCAGTATCTCCATAGTTTTTTAAGGGACCTCTAGGCTGCTTCTCTTTTTACTGCTCAGTTTAGGGGAATGGCTACGTCTTTGCATTTGTTCAATAACTTCTATTTTCGGATGAACGATTGACTGTGTGGGCTGCACTGTTGCCTTGCAGCAAGAAGGTTGTGGGTTCATATCCCGGACCAGGGCCTTTCTGCAGGGAGTTTGCATGGTCTCCCTGTGCATACGTGGGTTCCCTCTGGGTACTCCGGCTTCCTCCCACAGTCCAAAAAAAACATGACTCTCTCTAAATTGTGCTTAGGTGTGTGCGTGCATGGTTGTTTGTCCTGTGTGGCCCTGTGATGGACTGGCGACCTGTCCAGGGTGTACCCCGCCTTTCTCCCCTTGACAGCTGGAGATAGGCACCAGCCCCCCAGGACCCCTTGAGGAATAAGCGGTTCAGAAAATGGATGGATGGATGGATTGACTGTAGGTATGCTAATATTTTACTAGAAGCTTGATATATTTCTTCCAACATAAAATCATTCCTATGACTGCACTTGTAGGAAACCCCCTGAACTTACAGACTGTACTCTGTGGGAAGTCCACATGTAGCTCTGTGTCTGCTGTAAAATCGGTTCTCCAGATCAATGCGAGTCTCTCCAATCAGATCGTCCCCTCCTACCAGGTCATAGTCATAAATCAGCACTGACAACAGAGACTCCTGAGGAAATGTGGCCTGCATCTCAAAGGATCTGGAAGATAAATTAATCTCAAAACACAAATCTTCTGGAACATATTTACATATTTGACAGATCAGTCATTTACCTTCCAAAAACAGGGTTTAGCTCTTTTGGAATGTAGTTGTCTCTGTCCTTGATTTCATTTTTCCCAAGGCGCAGAAAAATGTAAGGGTCAGCCTTCCCATCTGGGTCAGCTGGATGCAAATTGGATGCCTGGGAATATACCATGGATATAAAGCGTTAAGTGGCTGCAGATCATTTATCAAAATGCACAGAATTGAGAAAGACTCACAGAGACAATGTAAACCCGGATGAGGACTTGCACTGAAATGTTTTGGGGAATTCCTCTGTTTACCCTCCAGTGGCCTGTGTCAATTACATCATCCCCATCTTCTGCCTCATCATCACTTAGTTTATAAAGGCAGAATCGACCCTAAGGGTGCCAAATAAAAAAATTGATTAACACACATATTAAAATAAATGTCATACAAGGGGCACTGTCCTGCCAGTTTTAGACATGTCCCTGCTTCAACACAGCTGATTGAAATGACCCGACTTCCTCCTCAGCATGGAAAATTTCTACAGAGGTTCTGCTAAGGAACCTTCATTCGATTCAGGTGCAGTGCTTTAAGTAGACAACTGTGGACAACAAGAAATGCCGGTACTCTTTTTCTCATGGAGATCGGAACATGGAATGCAGAGATCCTCTTTCTATGCACCGTAATGAGAATTGAAAGGGAGGGAGCTCATGTAAAATATATATAATTAAAATGAGTTAACTTTTGACTATGTACATAAAATCATCAATTTCCTTTGCTATATTAATAGCAAATAGTCAAATAAAACAGCATAACAGAAAATGTTACCATGAAGTATGAAAAGTGCTGCAGAACTTATGTGTAATCAAATAAAATGTGCAGAAGCGATCAAAAGAATGTTAAAATATAGATGAAATGAAAAATTTAAATTTTTTGGTGTGAATAAAATACAAATAAGATGCCATTTGTTTTTGTTCTTTAAAGGAAATACAGGATAGATGCATGGGACTTTTGTTTCAAATTTTACAATTACATTTAAACTTGGGCCTTTCAACTTATTCATCTTTTTGCTAAGGGAAACTAACTGGTTAACCTTTTGTGAATGTAAAAAGGACATGATAATTTTGGACAACCCTGAGCATCCTCTTCTTAGGAATACCCTACAATATCCAAAAGTTTCTTCACAAGGCAGAGGCTTCTTCAGTTTCGCTCCAACACAGTCAGCTACAGAAGACCCTTCCTGTCCACAGCCATCAGGATCTACAACTTCTTAAAAAGGAACTAGTAGGCACAACAACAACACATTTTTGCTCTCTGGGATCTTTCAAGTCTTTTTGAATTAAATCTCTGAGACAGAGCTGAGCGAGCAGAGACAGAGATGCGTGCGGCCAAGCACAGAGCAGGTGTTATTGTTCGTTCACAAAGATATGTGCTCTCAGATCCCTTTCACTATATGCTCAGATTGATCAGTTCACTTTCCAGCCGATGGAACAAATACTAAGAATATATTTGTATTTTAAAGGTGTGCTGAATGTATCAATTTCACCATGTTTTGTATTGACTAGAACCATACCCTAACAGTGGCTAGAATGACACATGCATGCTTGTCTTACAAAATTCACAATGATTTTAGATAAAGAAGTCACTGCTTGCTCGATCTGCACGTTGTGAAGGGCGGATTGAGTATCCGGAAAATTTGAGAGGAGCGCTGGCAAAGGATTACAACAGATACACTAATGAGTATATCGTGACTATGTGAGAACATCCTTAGCGCTCAGCGGAGAAGTGGTGGAACTCTAAAGAGCTAAGTGGTGGGACTGAGCACCGTTGTGTACCGACCCTTTTAAAGCACTGTTTAGGTGTGTTAAAACAGGGAAATAACTAAAACCTGCAGGATTTCAGCCCTTGAGGATGGACTTTGGACACCCCTGGTGTAGGAGAAACTCACCTTAAACTTCCCAACAAACCTCTCATCTGACGTTCCTTCCTCTTCATTGGCTTTACCCCTGAATAACTCGTATGTGCTGACCCAATCATCGAATGGACCAAACTCTGCCTCCAGCTCCTTTTTGTAGAGCTGCACAGATCAAATCATTATCAGACATTAACCTGAAACGTGTTATGATAAACAGCAAAGCCTAAATCCAAAAGCAGATTGTGATAAACTAAACACACACAAGTTAATGTGTCTTAGAATGTCTTTTAACAGAAATTACCTGAAGTATGTTCTCTGAATAACTTGATCAATCACATATTCATTGAGAAATGTGGCCCACTTTTCTTCAACATATTTCAGTTAATCCCATTCATTGAAGATGCATGGAAAAAATTTTATTCAGGAGTTTCTAAAATTATAGATGAAAATGCATCTTGGAAAACAATCACAGTTTTGAGAAGCCACTTGTCCTGGATTAATGTGGATTTATAATTTCTTTTTTCAAAGATTGAGATGGATCTTGGAGAAAATATCTTTCAACCAGGGATTCTACAGACTGGGATACTCATAAGACGAAGTATATATGTACAAAAAAAGACGTGAAATGCTAAAGCAAATTATTTTAAGGACTGCTTCACAACAGATTCCGATAATTTAAAAGCATTTTGGAACATAATTAATTTAACTAATTTTTCATCCAAAAAACCTAATTTCTTAGGAATAAATAATGAAATTGTTAATTATTCCTTTAAAATTACTGAGGCATTTAATCAAGACTTTATTAAATGTAGTCCCACTTCTGACTTTTCCGATCTCAGCTCTAATTGTAATATTTCAAATTTTCTTTGTGAAAACTCTTTATCCTTTAGTCTCTTTAGTCCAATAGACGTTCAGCAAGTTCTTAACAGTTTAAGTTCAAATAGTGCAGGTCCAAATGGGTTGGAGATCAAGTTTCTTAAAATGGCAATACCTCATAATCCTGGAAATGGACCAGAGATATCCCACCATATAAAAATTGGGATCAATTTTATATTAATAACAATACAACTATCTCAATTATTAATAGCCTTGTGAAAATAACTGAAAAATGATCTTCACTCAGATATCAAAATATATTGATTGCAATATCTCCTTCCGAACAAGTTTTTCTAAAAGTGCTCTTCCAAAATTTAGCAACGATATCACATCTTTTGATTCTAATAAATTAATGGGTGAAAATTATTAACAGAGGAGTATCCCAGGTTCATCTCTTGGACCATTGTTATTTTCTATTTTTAATAATAATCTCCCACAGGTTTGTTCTAATTGTCATTTATTTTGTCGTTATTTATTTTTCTAGCACTGATATTTCTCATACAGTGGGGCAAAAAAGTATTTAGTCAGCCACCGATTGTGCAGCCACACGTCTGGCACTGCAGGATTTGATTCCCTGTCGTTGTAGTGTGTTACTGATGGTAACTTTTGTTACTTTGGTCCCAGCTCTCTGCAGGTCATTCACCAGGCCCCCCCGTGTGGTTCTGGGATTTTTGCTCACTGTTCTCATGATCATTTTGACCCCACGGGATGAGATCTTGCGTGGAGCCACAGATCGAGGGAGATTATCAGTGGTCTTGTATGTCTTCTATTTTCTGATAATTGCTCCCACAGTTGATTTTTTCACACCAAGCTGCTTGCCTGTTGTAGATTCACTCTTCCCAGTCGGGTGCAGGTCTACAATTCTTTTCCTGGTGTCCTTCGAAAGCTCTTTGGTCTCGGCCATAGTGGAGTTTGGAGTCTGACTGTTTGAGGCTGTGGACAGGTGTCTTTTATACAGATAACAAGTTCAAACAGGTGCCATTAATACAGGTAACGAGTGGAGGACAGAAGAGCTTCTTAAAGAAGAAGTTACAGGTCTGTGAGAGCCAGAGATCTTCCTTGTTTGAAGTGACCAAATACTTATTTGCCACCATAATTTACAAATAAATTCTTTAAAAATCCTACAATGTGAATTCTTTTTTTTTTTACCATCTTTACCATTTTTTTTCAAATTCTGTCTCTCACAGTTGAAGTGTACCTATGATGAAAATTACTGACCTCTATCATTATTTTGAGTGGGAGAACTTTCACAATCGGTGGCTGACTAAATACTTTTTTGCCCCACTGTATAACCGCAGTCTGATTTTGAAGTAGTTTAAAATTGGTTTGCTTTAAACAAATTACTGCTAAACAAAAATAAGTAGGGATGTTCGATATTGGCTTTTCTACCGATATCCGATGTACCGATATAGCCTAACTCATAATTTCCGATACCGATATAAACCAATACCGATATGTGGGGACCCTCCCTCATAAAAAACAAAAACGAATAAACCCTTTTAGGTAACTACAATGAAATATCTTGTATCATGCATACTTGCGTTTTAAAAATTTATAAAATGTAATAAGTACTACAATTTTAGTTAGGCAATTGAAAAAGGTGCCATTTTTATTTTGTCTTCAAAAGTAGCTGGAACATTTTCTCCCACAGAGAATACTGATAAAGACCCACCACTCAGGACAAATTCTTTCTTTTAGAAAATGTTAACAAAATTATACCTTCATAGAATTAAGGTAAGTGGAAACAACTGAAACAATTATAAAAAATAAAAAAACAGCACACATTTAAGCAGGGCCAAAAATTAAACTTCTTTGGGTATTGCAATCTTAAACATAAAGTGGGTTTAAACACTGCATTAATTTAGCTCTAAATGTAACTGGCCAGTGGCCATAATTTAATACAATCAAACAACAACCTTGACTTAATTAGCCATCTTTCAAGTAACCAAATGTGCAAATTAAAACAGTGTCACAAAGAGGAAACAGTGACAGATTAGAGCCCAGTAAACAAAATTCAGTCCTTTATTAAAGTTATCTTAAATTGAAAGTTGTCCCAAACAAATAATATCTCAAAAAATAAACTTCAAATCTGTCATATTTTTACATTATGAGAGAGAAAAGAAGTAGCTGAAGAGTTTGATATATAATATGTGTAAGCTGTGAAAAACTCATCTTATTGAAAAAATAAAAACCGATACCGATAATTTCCGATATTACATTTTAATGCCAATATCGGCCGATAATGACTTTAGGCCGATAATATCGGACATCCCTAAAAATAAGTATTATATGTTGTTTAATACAAAACAAATCTCAACCCCAATAGACTGCTTAATTAACTTTATAGATGGAACTCCAATGTTGATGAGTTTAAATATTTATGTCTTCATTTAGATTCGCAATCGTCATTTAGATCTCATTTTGACTCAGTTGTCAAGAAAATATATAAACTTGGATTACTGTACTCCTTTATTAATTGTTTTACATTTCAGGTCAGAAAAATAATTACTACTCAGGTAATACTTCCAATCCTTGACTGAGATAATCTACAAGAACACTTCTGATACGAATTTTCTTTCTCTTAATATTGGTTGCAATAGTATTTGAAGATTTGTATTGAGACATCCATACAAAACATACCACTGTCAAATTTATGAATCCTTAAATTGGCTATCATTAAATTCAAGAAGACATTTTCACTGGCTTCACTTTATTTTTAAATGTGATTTTTATATTATTCCCTTTACTGACTGCCAAGAATTATACCATATTCCCTGAATGCCTTTACTAATAATTACTAATAAATAAATTGAAATTATCTTGAAATAATATTCCTATAACAGTGGTTTCTGGATGTTAGAATGTACGCTGGTTATGATCAAAGTGGCTATTTTCTCGGTTTATCTTTAGGAATTGCTACAGAAAATATTTCAAAGGGTCAGAACTTTAGTGTTGGAAAAATTAATAATATAATATATATTAATAATATATAATAAATCAGTTACTTTATATACTTTATACTGTATATGCCATGATGTTTTTGAAGCAAAGGAGGGTACTTACAACAAAACTAAACATAAGCAAGAAGGTAAGAGTAATCTTAAGATTAATAGTGTTCTTTTTTTTTGTTACAACTGATCTTGTTTCGAAACAGTCTACATTTACTGCTGTTTAGTTTGATTGTTCTTAACAGAACAATGAAACAAAACAGAACTCAATTTCAACTGATTAGTTTTAGCTGTTGGGCTCATAACCCCATTGAGGGCATAGTCATCTTAATAACTGTAAGCTGCTCAAGTTCTGAGTAAAAAAACAAGCCCAGAATCTAAAATCTCAAATTTTATGTAACAACTTTGTTTTTACACTGAGGAATTAAAAGTATAGTGATAAAAATGTATTATATTGTCTTTTAACTAGCAGCTGTGTTGGTATGGTAAACACAACCATAAGGTTAACTTAGATAAAATCTCTTAATTTGTTACCTGGAGTGTTGCGATTTTAATTGGTAAACTGGGGCTCAGCACCAGTGTCTCCTTTCCTTTCTGCTTCTTCCTCTTCTCTCCATCTGACTGGCTGCTAACTATGGGAGAGCATACAGCTTTTCAGTGGCAAACATGTACACAGAACACAGAAATAAATACAAGACAACATACCTAAAGCTTAATTCATAAACCTGCCAGTCATGTTTCAGCGTATACAGAATCCACCTTGACAGTTACAGTGGAAGCACAAAACTGAATTGTTTTCTTTTTCACCAAGTGCAAAAAAGCATCCAATAGAACTACAAATACCATGCAGAGTATCCAGTGAAAGAACCACATCCAGTACATTCACATTCATTTTACAGCAGCTGAAAGCCTTGATATCTACATATGTCTGCAGCTGCATGACAGAAACCCAAAATATTCAGTTAGACCCCCGATTCCTACAGACGTCATTCAGTGACCAAGTAGAAGATTTCTCCCCAGGAGGTGAAAATACCAGATGCTGAACATACCCCTAACAAGAACTCCCCCAGCTGGATGTCTAAATCCTTACCCAAAGAGTCTATTCCATCGCTGAGCAAGCTGTGGTATGGTGAAGCTGAAATGCACAACAATGTATGTGGGTCAGGGGACATTTACGCTGAAGGACAGTCTGCTTCATAATTACCAGTATTCTGATGGCTAAGGATATTGTAAGCCATTGGAACTGAACAGGTTAGCACTGTTTGGCTCAGGCGTTGCTTCCTTTCTCTTCACACATCTCTTCCTATGCCAGCTCCTGACATACACAGCATGCTGGCCAGCTCCACTCTGGTTTAAATCAAGGACCACTGCGGGTTGGCTCAAGAAGTGGACAGGATTTTGCTTACATTCAGGAAGTACATACAGTGGGGCAAAAAAGTATTTAGTCAGCCACCGATTGTGCAAGTTCTCCCACTTAAAATGATGACAGAGGCCAGTAATTTTCATCATAGGTACACTTCAACTGTGAGAGACAGAATGTGAAAAAAAAAATCCAGGAATTCACATTGTAGGATTTTTAAAGAATTTATTTGTAAACTATGGTGGAAAATAAGTATTTGGTCAATAACAAAAATTCAACTCAATACTTTGTAATATAACCTTTGCTGGCAATAGCAGAGGTCAAAGGATTACTATAGGTCTTTACCAGGTTTGCACACACAGTAGCTGGTATTTTGTCCCATTCCTCCATGCAGATCTTCTTGAGAGCAGTGATGTTTTGGGGCTGTCGCAGAGCAACACGGACTTTCAACTCCCTCCACAGATTTTCTATGGGGTTGAGGTCTGGAGACTGGCTAGGCCACTCCAGGACTTTCAAATGCTTCTTACGGAGCCACTCCTTCGTTGCCCGGGTGGTGTGTTTGGGATCATTGTCATGTTGGAAGACCCAGCCACGTTTCATCTTCAAAGCTCTCACTGATGGAAGGAGGTTTTGGCTCAAAATCTCACGATACATGGCCCCATTCATTCTTTCCTTAACACGGATCAGTCGTCCTGTCCCCTTAGCAGAAAAACAGCCCCAAAGCATGATGTTTCCACCCCCATGCTTCACAGTAGGTATGGTGTTCTTGGGATGCAACTCAGTATTCTTCTTCCTCCAAACACGACGAGTTGAGTTTATACCAAAAAGTTCTACTTTGGTTTCATCTGACCACATGACATTCTCCCAATCCTCTGCTGTATCATCCATGTGCTCTCTGGCAAACTTCAGACGGGCCTGGACATGCACTGGCTTAAGCAGGGGGACACGTCTGGCACTGCAGGATTTGATTCCCTGTCGTTGTAGTGTGTTACTGATGGTAACCTTTGTTACTTTGGTCCCAGCTCTCTGCAGGTCATTCACCAGGTCCCCCCGTGTGGTTCTGGGATTTTTGCTCACCGTTCTCATGATCATTTTGACCCCACGGGATGAGATCTTGCGTGGAGCCACAGATCGAGGGAGATTATCAGTGGTCTTGTATGTCTTCCATTTTCTGATAATTGCTCCCACAGTTGATTTTTTCACACCAAGCTGCTTGCCTATTGTAGATTCACTCTTCCCAGTCAGGTGCAGGTCTACAATTCTTTTCCTGGTGTCCTTCAAAAGCTCTTTGGTCTCGGCCATAGTGGAGTTTGGAGTCTGACTGTTTGAGGCTGTGGACAGGTGTCTTTTATACAGATAACGAGTTCAAACAGGTGCCATTAATACAGGTAACGAGTGGAGGACAGAAGAGCTTCTTAAAGAAGAAGTTACAGGTCTGTGAGAGCCAGAGATCTTCCTTGTTTGAAGTGACCAAATACTTATTTTCCACCATAATTTACAAATAAATTCTTTGAAAATCCTACAGGGTGAATTCCTGGATTTTTTTTCCAAATTCTGTCTCTCACAGTTGAAGTGTACCTATGATGAAAATTACTGACCTCTATCATCATTTTAAGTGGGAGAACTTGCACACTTGGTGGCTGACCAAATACTTTTTTGACCCACTGTAGTGTATTTCTCCAATGGGACTTTGCAAAGACCAGAGACCGAGCTCAATTAAAGTGTGTGAATATGTGTGACCAATATTTACTTTTTCAATATTTTTATTTTATTTTTCTGCATACAGCTTTTCTTGTTGGGTCAAGTTCAAATGTCAAATGTTCTAAAATACTGAGCATGGTGTTTTTTTATTGTCATTCAGTAATAAAAATGTTACAGATATTATCAAATGTAACTTCGTTATAGAACATAAAATAGGACCACAGTTACTTTGATGAGTAACTAATTACTTTTACAGTGTACTAACTGAGTTACTAACTCAGTTACTTTTTGGAAAAAGTAGTTTGTAACTATAACTAATTACTTTTTAAATGTAAGAAGCCCAATACTGTCCATGAGCTTCTCTTTTGTCGGAGTGATTATTGCAACACTGTCCTCACAGGTCTGCCTAAAAAGTCAGTCAGACAGCTGCAGCTGATATAAACCGCTACTACTTGCGTCCTCACTAGAACCAGGAAGGTAGATCACATCCTCCCTGTTCTAAAGTCCTTACACAGGCTCCCCATAGGTCAGAGATTAGACTTTAAAATACTTTTACTAGCTGATGATTTTACTACTAAATGATGTTGAAGACTTGTTGCCACCATACCAACCACCCCAGATCATTCAGGTCTAACAACTCTAGTCTTCTAATCATCCCTAGAATTACAACCAAACACGGAGAAGCAGATTTCAGTTTATTTGTTCCTGATATCTGGAAGAAACTCCCTGACCACTGTAAATCTACTGAAACACTTAGTTATTCAAAGCTAAAAACCCATCTGTTTACAGTTGTCTTTGAAAAAGTGATTTAGAATTGCTGGAATGTCATGTTTTTAACCTGTTATATGTTATTTGTCTCTAATGTTGTGTTTCATGCTTTTATTGCTACTTATTTATTTTATCCATTAAAGTAATAAAGCATCTTGAACTGTCTTGTCGTTGAAAGTGTGCTATAGGAATAAAGTTGCAATGCTATTATGAAAGCTGAGACTGCACATTTTCTCCCTCTGTTTTTCAACTTTCATGTCACAATCACAAAGTGGAATTTCCAAATAACTGGCCCTCACCTGTGAAACCCCGCCGACAAATTTCATGCTATTGTTTGGTTTGCCACGTAACAAGATGGATTAGCATGGTCTGCAGTTGCTAACTTGCATAAAAGTGACAGATCCATCTAAACAGCTCATTCTGAAAGGGACTGAAATAGTCAAGAGTTGAGCTGGTGAGATCACCTTATCTGAGCATTTTTTTGCAAAGAACTTCATGAACATTTTTTGTAGACCAAATTCATTCAACTTGTTTAAAAAGATACGTAATATGTTTCCTTTAAGGTTGCCCTCCCGATAACACAGCATAATGAAAATCTAATGATACTATGGGTAGAAAGGTTTTGAACAAGCAGAAGTGTTGATTCTCACTAATATATTTAGAATTTAGAGGAAAACAATGAGTGTTGCTAATTGTTTTCCTCTAATTTAAAAAGAAATCTGTAGTCAAACAGGCACAGAGAATTGTATTAGATTCATCACATGCATTGTTCTTTGTGTACAAGTTACTACCTTCTGGTAGAGGATTTACAATTATGGATTGCAGACTGAACCATTTTAAAAGCTCATTGGTCCCAATTTCCACTAGACTGTTAACATTAAAAAAATTCTCAATATCATATTGTGTACTGTTTCACTGAGACAACCACTGTAAGCACTCCACAGTCCAAGACGAATTTCCCCACCAAGAAAATAAAGTGTGATTTGATTTTTTTAGAAAGTGACACTACAAATGACATGACCAAAATCACAAAATGAACTTTCAAGGTGTGAAGAGAAGAATCACAGCAAAAGTCTAAAAAGTCTAACCATCGTAAAAATAACTAAAAAATATTTGCTGTAGACTCTTGCGTACTTCCAAAAAGCTTTCTTTGACTGGATGATGGAAATATTTTGGGTTTAGCAACACAAAACTATAACTGGGAAACTGGGACAGCGCATCCTTTCTGGCAATAGGTGAATATTTCTTACCTTTCTCAAACATACTGGGAAATTGGGAGCCGTCCTTCTGTTTGGCCTGGAACAAAAACAGATAACACATGTTGAATTCTAAAAATATTAGACTACTGTTTCTGCACAAATTTGAACAGTCATTTACTTGTTTGTCCACAGATGCATAGTATTTGGACCACCAGTCAATGACTGATTCTGCAGATTCATCAGCTACGGTCCGCCTCCTCCTCTTAGTGGACCGGTGGATGCTCTTTGAGCTCCTCTCCTGTGTGGAAAATATTTATAGACAATAAAACTGTCTTGTTCTTGCATGTTATATGACCAAATATTTTTTATTTTTGAATTTCACCTTTTTCTTCTTGGGCTCTGGTTTTGGTGTGGGTGGAGCTGGCGGCGGAGCTTCTTCCTCCACAGTAATGAGGAAGTCCTGATTAGTTAAGGCCACAGTTGAACAGGTCTCTACAGGATCCTTAGACAGCCCTGTTAGCCACAGTTGATTTCAGTTCTATTTATTTACTACTAAATTGCAACAAATTGCATCTCAGGGCACTTTTAAAAGCAAACTAATCCAATTCATATCCAGAAATGTGGGTCAAAATTAAATTCAAACAACTCCAATCCAGTCCATAGTATCAAGCATGCAATATGGTCAAGCATAACATGTTTTACCAGTTTACTCTAAAATTCTTCTTTCTAAAAAGAATTGTTGGTTTCATTTTTTATTCTGTGCTAGTTTTGAATTTTGAGCACTTTGTTTCCCCACATCTTCCTTAGACCACATGATTTTATTTTGACCCACTCACCATTTTAGACCCACTGACCTACCATTGATGCTCGTCATTTTATCTTATTCTTACCCACCTCATACATTAATCATTTTTGTCTCTTCTTTAGACATTCATGGTCACAAAGGGGCCATAAGTAGCAGATGATCAGCATGATGCATATGAATAAAGGTCTGGGGTTGGATACATGTCCTTAAAGTGCAACTCACCCCAAAATCAACTTTTTTTGTTGATAAACTGTATAAATGAGTGTATAATAGCACTATCTACATGTCCGGTCATTATATTACGTATTTTAGTACATTTTAGTGAAAATATACATTTTGTACCAAAAACCGTTAGTTTAGTGCCCCAAGTCGTTAAACAATTACACTGCACTGGATTTCACGTGAATTGGAATCTTGGATTGCTAACGGCTCAGCTCGGGCATCTCTCTGCAACACACATTGTCTGTGCTCCTGTCGAGGCAGAGTCACATGAAATTACTTGAGCTAATCTATATTTAGCATTAGATTTAGTAACAACACCGTACCACTCAGAGACGCCACTCTTTCTATGCCGCGATGCTGCTACAGACTCGGCATCTGCTGCTGCTGTAGGGGGGTGAGTTACTCTTAAAAGAGTTTGAAAAACAGCTCAAAAGGAGCCGTTGCCTGGCAGACCAGGGAACAAACGGGGGGATGAAGGGCTGAGCGTGGTCTGGGCTGTGACTGACATGTTGCAGCTCCGAGCTGAAGAGTCAAAGACGGCCAGAAAGATGGAGAGAGCCACAGTGACGCATACCCCATTGCCTCAGAGGAAAATAATCAGGAGGTTTAGGTTTTTTTCTCCACTTCCTTCTCCAGAGGGAAAAGAGTAAAGGGAAGATAGAGGTTCTGTGGAGGAGGCGAGCGGTGCTGAGCCATATCGTTACGAGCCGTTGTCTCATTCCCTACCCGGGGCAGCAGCAGATGCTGAGCCTGTAGAATGAGCGCCATTTCTGAGTGGTATATTGTTTTACCAAATCTAATACTAAATATAGATTAGCTTGAGTAATTTCGTGTGACTCTGCCTTGACAAGTGAACCTGTGGCCATTGTACAGTACGTCATTGTCCGCAAGAGAAAATGTGTGGTGCAGTGAGATGCCCAAGGTATAAATAAAGTATCCAAGCATGATGAGAAAATCATTCAGGAATGTACAAAAAAAATTTCAAACCATCACAATTTTTTGCATTAAAAATGAACTCTTAGCCCAGATTTTATTTTTCACTTACTGATATCAGCTATTCCCTTTGTCATAGGGAATGAGCAAATGTCAGCAAATAGGAGTAACCACCTGCATAATGGAGCACCCAGGTGATATGGAGGTTTGGCCGAGAGGAGGCCATTTTTGATAAGCCTCTTTATTTATTGTTGAAACTGTGAAAAAGGGCCTTAACTGAGGGAAGTGAGTCCTGAAGAGTTTCAAATTTGGGATTTGGGTTATTTTGTGATCTCCGGGATGATTCAATGAGCTCTTATGGTACTTTTGGTAGGTCAACTAACCCTGCACTTGTAAAAATTTGTCCTCACTAGGGTACAATTGAGTGTAAATGCCTTAGAATGGCTGTGTGATCCTGTTGAGGCTGATAAAAGTCAATGACTGTTTGCCACCTACACTTCTTTTTTTTTAGATAGGGGAATGTATGTTGTGAATTGGCTTTCTCTAATATAAGGGCACAATTTGTAACAAAAGGAGCTTATTTTTTTAACAAAAGGAGTGTAAAACAGGTTGGGGAGAGGGTAAAATTATACTGTGGGGAGTAAAACAGTTATCAGAAGCACAGGAATTTTGTAACAGTGCGTATACAATCACTTCTTTTCCTTACATTACCAAAATCTGTTCTCACTTTCACCAAACTTTCTTTCTGTTTTTTTCTTTCTACGCTTGCTTCTCTCATCTGCACCCTCTTGCTTCTGAGTGCTACAATCTCCCACTTCTCCAGCTGCGCCTTCTCCGTTCCTGATTTCTGTAACAGTGACATCACCAATGTGCGTCGGTAAAAATGTAAATGTGTTTCACGTTAATCTTGTAAAAGTGTTTAGGTAAACTTGTAAGAGTGTTTTTTTAAACTTGTAAATGTGTTTCAGTAAAAATGTAAAAGTGTTTTAGGTTAATCTTGTAAATGTGTTTCGATAAAAATGTAAAAGTGTTTCAGGTTAATCTTGTAAAAGTGTTTTGTTAATCTTGTAAATGTGTTTCGATAAAAATGTAAAAGTGTTTCAGGTTAATCTTGTAAAAGTGTTTTGTTAAACTTGTAAATGTGTTTCAGTAAAAATGTAAAAGTGTTTCAGGTTAATGTAATTTTGTTTTGCCCTTCCCGGCCACCGTATTTTGGTAATGTGAGGAAAAGAATTGATTGTATATGCCCTGTTACAAAATTCCTGTCCATGTGAAAACTGTTTTACTACCCACAGTATCATTTTACACTCTCCCCAACCTGTTTTACGCTCCTTTTGTTAAGAAATACGCTCCTTTTGTTACGTAATTATATTTAAAAAAGCCATTTCACACCATAGGCATGACACTTTTTCTTTTTTAGATCTTTTATCAAGTCAAATCAGAACTTTATTTATAAAGTGCTTTTAAAACAGAGTTTCTCAATTAAAAAGAAATTTATTTATCCAAAAAGAATATTCAATATTGTTGTAACTTATATCAAGCAATTATTTTTAAAGAATCGTTGTGGATATGGACAGGTTTGATCTACAGAGGCACTCATTCCTGCCATGAATCTATAGAGGTTTCTGACTGAAGACTGTTGTTGTATGAAAGTCCCATCACTGTAAAGAAATGTTAATAGCTCTGTTTCCAGGAAACAGAGATAATACTTCAAAGCAACTTTTCCCTGGATGACATTCATTAATTTGAACTGAAATAGGATTGAATTTTGTTCCCTTAAATATGAATTGGTTTGTCTGACACATGATGTAAGCTAAATTGAAATGCAACACACAAACAGCATATGTTAGTGGTGAAGGAACAGCATTTATATCACATCTTTGTGGCTTACGGTTATTTAGGAACTTTTCTGGAGCTATTGCAGATTTTGTAAGGCTGCTGTCGTTTTTTATTTTATTATAATTTTTTTTTTGCATTTGTCTTGTTTATGTTTGTAGTCATTTAGCAAATTCTATTTTTTTTATTGTTTTTAAATCGACTTTTTTAAGCGTTTTGTTAGGATTTCTATGTATTTTTCCTTCTTTGTGATTTAGTGTTTCTGTGGTTTTGTTGTAGCGGGTATCGTTACTATTTGGAAGTTTTTGTCTTTTAACAATCATTATTTTTTTAAACCTGTTCTTTTTATATATATTTGATCCACGTTATTTATCTTACATACTAGCCTTTTATTGTACAGGATGCTGGAAAATGGGAAAGACTTAGCTGACAGCTAATACTAAACAGAGCACAAAATTGCAGACAGTCCTTACCCTCAGCTGTTTGTGGCTCTGGTGTCGGGGGTCTTGGGGTATGTTTGACTTGAGGTGGTTTGTGTAACTGAACTGCATGAGAAGGAGGTGGAGTGTACTTGAAGGACTTGAGATTGTTGATAATGTGGTTTCCAACCAGCGTGCTGCGGCCAAAGGCCCGCCAGTCAACAACTGTTATACTGAGAGGAGGATGGAGGTGTTCGTTTTCTGGTAACTCCTGCCACACAATAGAGAAAACAAATGAATTGCAAGTGTTCAACAAATATATCAGAACAGGGTATAACGTGCATTACATTGTCAAAGAAAACAATAACCCGGTTCGATGGGCCAGGCCGTTTTTGGGGCCATTTCAGGAACCAACTATCTACCAATCTTGGGGTAGATGGCCCGGTAGAGATGCTGGGTGGAAGCTGTGATTAATTCACGCTGATTGATTTTAATTTAGGGAGAAATGAAGAGACATTGCTTTGTAAAATAAGAAGAGTTAATGGCGAAGCATTTTAAAACAACATAGTAAAGACAAACACTCCAATAATCCTTGTTTCTTCCTTGACCATCTCTTGTTATTCTCCGGTTATTCTTTGGTGCTGATCAGTGATGCTATGAGAAGAGGCCCAACAGAGGAAAGACGAGGAAAATTACCCTGAAGTTCCAATAGTGGAAATGCACTATTGTTAATTTTAAGCACTCAGACATGTTCATAAATGTCATGCTGCGTCAAGCTGACACTAATTTTGCTCTCCTCTGGCCACAGCTCTTTTTTCTGAATGCTTTTGTGAATTATTTCCGCCTCTTTCACAATTCAGAACCCTCATCTCAAAAGTGACAGGGACAAATTTTTCTGAAGGTCTTGTAAAGCCTTTTTCATCCTCTAATATTTAGCCTCACATTTCTTCAGTGGCTAGAGAGCAATTTAATTCATGGTTGCACAATATGTGGCTTAGTTATCAGCCATTGATTATTATTAATCATAGCCTATTAATGCTCATCTGTACTGAGCCCCTTGTTGCTTTCATTTACTGTTGTTTTTATGTGTGTGTGTGTGATTGTGTGTGTGCGTGAGAGATGGGGGCTCGAGGGCTATAGTTGTGATGATGATTTCATTTTCGGTTTGGGAAGGATGGGGTTTGTGGGGTCATTTTAACCTGTAAAGCACTTAGAGAAGCTTTGTATTTGGAAAAGCACTTTATAAATAAAGTTTGATTGATTGATTGATTGATTGATTAATGGTGTTTCAAAGACAGTACTTACTTTTCATTAAAATTACTATAACTATTAAATTAATAGTTACCCCCCTACCACATATGTAAGATAGGCTCATTACATGCAAGATATTTCAACCCTTTATTTGTTACATGTATAAATGTAGAATATTAAATTAAAATAAAGAAAACAAGAAAAAATAGAGAAATGTCAGACCTCTGAAAAGTAAGTCCATATGTACTCAGTACTTGGTTTGGGCCCCTTTTGCATCACTTACTGCCTCAGTGTGGCGTGTCATGGATACTGTCAGCCTTAGGCACTTCTAAGGTGTCAAAGCATATTTTCTCAATGCACTTTAAAAAAAGTAGAGTTAATCAATTTAATCAAATCAAAAGTTATACTTTTTTTATCCATTCATGGCCTTGCGCCTCTTTATGTTTCTGAGCTTTTGACCGTTGACGACCTTGTTAAAGACTTGAGATCTAGCTCTCAGTTTCTTTTGGCGATTCCAAAAACTGGTTTAAAAATGTGTGGAGATAGAGCCTTCTCAGTGGCTGGTACCAGGCAGTGGAATGCTTTTACACCCCCATCAAGGCCAGCCAGACTTTAGAACATTTTAAATCGCTACTCAAAATGCAACTTTACAACCTTTAACACAGGGTAACTTGAGCATTTTAAACAGTTGTTTTAATTTTAATTTTTTTGTTGTTGTTTTATAATGGTGTTATTTATGTCATTGTCATTGTATTGTAATTTTATTGTCACCCTGAAAGCCATGTAGGCATTTCAGCTGGATGACTTTGGTATCAAATTACTTTTGTACTTTGTTTACTTTAATCTTATCAATAATCTTCCAGATGATGGCTCCCTGCTATTTATTTATTTATTTTTATCTTATGTATTTGAGTGACATGCTATAATGAATGCCAGTCTCTATGGTCTGCGAGAGAATGATCTTGTCCGTTAATCCTGTGATAGATTTTGCTGAGGTTAGAGTGGAAGAGATTCTAGGAGACTGGTTGGTGAGTGAATACCATATTTGCTACTGGTTGATGGACTGATCTGTGTGACACATGGGAAGATAACCAATCTCTAGGAAGCACAGTTCAAGTACTTATTTCACTCACCACCATCGCTAATTTTTATTTGAAAGGCATTTTGCAAACAGGATGTTCAGATGTATTTGGTTATATTATTTCTTCCTCATGCAATGGACTGGTAACCTCTTCAGGGTGATCCCTGCCTCTTGCCCATTGAACGCCGGAGATAAGCACCAGCCTCTCTGTTATTCTTCGAGGATAAGAGGTACAAATAATGGATGGTATGATGGTATAGATAATGGATTTCTTCCTTTTAGACTGACTGACTCCTAAGGCTCTCCTCCTGTACTAAAGTAGTTTATTTGAGTTAAGGGTCTTGATCTTACCAGCTCTATCGCATCTACCAGTGTGGTGAAGTTTGGGTTGGACTTATACTTCTGGATGACAGAGGAACGCAGAGTTTTACCTGCACACTCTATGAACACCTGAAAAAGATGAATACCTTCAAGCAATTTTTCTGAGATCCATGATTCATAGCAAACCTTTGATAGAGATTTTGAAAATACACTAAATACAAACAATATAATAGCTATGAAAACTGTATAATTCAGATTCCCTTTGAAGTAATTCATTTTCTCAAACCTGTGGCCGATCAACAGACAGGAGCTGAACCTTTTTTAGCTCCCTCAGTCCCCAGAACAAAACCTAGTGTGAAACAAATATTTGTTTTTAAAGTCAATTAGAATATCTCAACTTCTATGTAACAGTAGTTAAAGCAGCCAAACCTCCAGTCTGTAAGTGCTGAGAACAGGCCTGATGTTGGCAGGAACAGTATAGATGCCTCCTTCCTGTTCTTCTAATTCTGGTAGACTCAGGTTGCTAAACTCTGGAATCTAGATGGTGGTTATAGAAAAAAATCATTGTGGATCAGTGAAATTATAATGGTGTGAGCTGATTACAAGTATTACGGTATAGTAGGGTTAATAGTTAAAAAAACATCTCGATATATATATATATGTTTTATGTTCTGTTAATGAGATGCAATACATAGTTACAGAGAGACTATGTATTGGGCCCACTATCAGTCTCTTCTAGACATTTATCTTTTTTTACAAGGAAAACAGTTGGATGTTTGGATACTTTTGGTGAGAAAATTAAAGGACTGCCAGTAGTTATTGTTATTAAAGGATTTGTTTAGACATTGTAAAAACAAGATTCTTTACCACTATTACTGGTTCCCTACCTGTTCTACAATTATGTCACATAGCTTAATTTTAAATCAACCCAAGTTTTAATTGTATATCACAACCCAGCAACGAAGCGGTTAAAAGTGCTTTAAATAATAAAAACAACTCAATAAGCAGAACAAAAAAGAAACATTAAATTGCATTGGCAAAATAACAACTATTAAAGGTTGTTATCCAGAATATAACTAATCTATGTTCCAGTTGTTATTAATCAAAAGCTAACTCTAAACAAATGGCTTTTTAGGTGGACTTAAAAGAAATTCACTATTTTAGCAGCTTTGCAGTGTTCTGGAATTTTGTTCTAGATTAGTGGACCATAAAAACTGAGTAATGCTTCTGTATGCTTGCTTCGGATTCTGGAGTTGCAGAGTTGAGTTGAAGTAGAGTGGTCTAGGAGGTTGATACAATGGAAACATGATCTTGTTGCGACGTCATTCCTTTAATTGTGGAAATGATCTTCAGGTGATTAGTGGTTGACTTTGTAATCGTCTTTATGTGTCTCTAAAAGTTCAGATCTTAGTCCATGTCTACACCAAGATTTTGGGCGTGATCAGTCATTTCTAGCTGTCATAGCAGCAGCTGTGTGCTGACGATTTATTTTTCTTCTTTAGGTAAAACAAATTACTGCAGTTTTGTTTTGTATTCATCTGAAGGAAGCTGTGGCATATCCATACATTGATTTGTTTTATGCATCTGCTCAACCTTTGAATGGGTTCATACTCATCTGGTGACACTGAAATGTAAAGCAGTGTATGATCTGCATAGTTATAGGGATTATTCTTGTTATATTTATTATAATCCAAACTAGCAGAAACGTGTTGTTATTTAATGAGAGAGGCCCTATGATAGAGCCTTGGGGTACCCCGCCTGTGATTTTTGTCTGCTTTAATGAACAGTTACCAATTGATATGAAGAAATCTGTTTGTTTTTTCGGTAAGACTGGAACTACTAAAGTACTGTACCAGTATCTGACCAAACCTTCAAGTCTCTTGTCAATGGCGGTGCCCACCTGTCTGCTGCTTCACCAGGTGTAGCTCATCATATGTCATTATCAACAGTTTCAAATGCTGCTCTGAGGTCCAACATGACCAGCACTGTGGTTCCTCCACAGTCCATATTTATTTTGATTTTATACACCTATGGCTATAGAAGTGACCAGAGTGACTAACCTGCAACAGTTCAAATGCAGCCAACAGGTCTCCTCCTGATTGGCTGCCACAATGAAGAGCGCTGTACTGGAGGGTGGGGGGGGAGTAGGGAACAGAGGCCAAGCGCACTTCAGGGACTGCTACTGTGGCTCCCAGATACTCTGCTTTTCCCTGTACAGAACATAAATCAAGGACTGTTTCAGAGACGGCTGGAACAAAGACTCTTCTAATTCAACTGTCTGCTCTTTGCATTACCAGAGCATCGTCATCGTACACCTCGACAACAACACGTGGAGGCTCCTCCTGGATGAGCTGCAGGTCTCCACTTAGCAAAAGGGGTCTCATTGGCAAACATTGATTCCATGTAGGACTTAAAGTCTGACTGATTATCTGATAACAGAAATAAGAAAAGAAGATAAAAAAGAGTACACACAGACAGCAGAAAATCCGGAACAAATTCATTCTACACCTGCACAATTTCTCTAGAGTGATTCTAAAGTACAACATTTTAGGTCAGGATGACATCAAGAATCCAGACATATGATCATGGCCTAAAAGTATACACACACTTACATTGGTTGTTAAGCTGTGTGAGAGAAAATTAACTCTGGCGAAGGGGTCCGACAGGCCTGTGTTGTCTGCAGCGATCAAGCCACGAGCCTGATACATGTGGCACCGCAGCTCGAACTTGTGCTGTTCTGGAGAAACAAACAAAAGCTCTGTGATGTGATTATGTTTATCTGATAAAGGCATTAGTTTAAATACGAAACCCCAAACCTGTAACATACCCACATTGAGCCAAACAAAGTAATCAGAAAGTAATGATTTGTGTAGGGCCACATAGAAATCACTTTTATCCTTTTTATAGGTTTTCTGCCTCTGCCTTTATTTGCAGCAAATCAGAATTGAAATGGGTAGATTGTTTGTTTGTCTGTCTGTCTGTCTGTCTGTCTTCTTCCTGTTTTCCCTCTGTCATGCTGGAGACCTCCACCAGAGGGCGGTGCACTTGTCTGCTACTCCACCAGGTGCAGCTCATCAAGCTCATTACCTCAGTGTATATCTACGATGGCAGCCAACACATCGATGCTGGAGTATTTTCTGCCGTTTGGTACCCCTCCAGTCCTCTGTGTCATTCTCTGTGTTTCTGTGGATTATTCCAATGCTTACATCTGCCTTCTGTGCTTCCTCAGTTAAATCACACTCGGCCGCTGCTGGCTTTTAAGCTTTTGGTGCTCTAACCATGTCTGGTTGCGTCTTGTAATGGGAAAAATGAAGCCCCATGAACCAATATACATATATATATATATATATATATATATATATATATATGGAGAGAAAGAGAGAGAGATAACATTGGGCTACTTAAATCGTATTCCAATAAAATTATCAAACAAATTCATGGTTTTATTCATTTTTATTTAAAAGCAGAAGTTTTTCAAATGTTTTGGGTTGACCTTGTTACTTTTGCACAGTTTTCCTCCAGCCTCTTTAACATGGGACGGGTGGATTTACACTTTCACACCTTATTATGAGTGATCAACTGAAAATATTCCCACTGTGGGGAAGACTTCCTTTTTTGGAGGTTCTATCTGTATAAAGGAATTAGATTGTTGGTTTATGAACATAGATTATGTGACTGCAGAATAAAATGCCTACACCACACGGGAGTGCATCCTTCACAGTAAACACATGCAAACAAACAAACAGGCAGACTTTTAACCAACTCCGAATTGGGGACCATAATTGCAACATTGTTGCTGTCTTTAGCTGGTGCAGTTCGCATTCACACTGGGTTTTTTTAGTCAGAAAGTCCAGAGCAAAAATTTAACCTCTCTGCCTGTGGTGGCACTGTTTTAGAGTTGTGCTTCCTCCTCCCGCACTACAGCTGAATGTAAACATGTCCAAAAGAGCTGCAGATTGTAGCGGTTTTAATATTGATCTTTTTGGCAAATGTGCCAGATAAATACTGCAGCAGCAACTCAGGATGAACTTAGAATGAGGCGGAGGACTTTGGAGAATGTTGTTATGTGTGACAACATTCAATATGTTATACAAGACGGCTGAGACTGCTCTATATGAGCATTTTGCAATGAGTAGGACCACCTGAATACGACTTCCAGGACAGATGTTCTCCTTATACAGAAGATGAGCAAGGTATGTACAAGATCCAGCACTTATCTCACCAGTATTAGTGGTGGTTTAGATCATATTTACCCAGGATGCCCTGTACAATAGTCCGCCTCCTGCTTTTGGTGCAGCCCTGGTCCGTTTACAGTTCACACATACAATCAAACCAAAGCAGAGTTTGTTTCAATTGAACAGAGAACACTGTTTTTAGGCGGACTAGAGTTTGTTTGTTTGGTCCAAATCAGAGTTCGATAGCCCAATCAAACCTCCCCAAATGAACTGAACTTTCCAGGCAAACAAACTTAAGTTTGATTCAAGTGGACTAAAAAGGGCTGGTGTGAATGCACCCTCAATGACAATTAGGGAGAGTCAGTCTACTGACTCAACAGACACATTGTGTATTGTCTTGGATGCCCACTGTTAGGATTGTTAACCACCTAACAAACCTTTATAAGACAACTATTTACCTAACTGCTCCAGAATATTGTGGAACCTTTAAGGAAAAATGAAAATAGTGTCAACATTGTGCATCCTGTTTTTTCTTTTCCTTACCTATGCAATGCAGGTATGAAGGAGGGCTGTTGGCATCAGCTAGCCCTGTTTCTGGTCTGTATCCTGCAGGCAGGTCATCCAGCATATGGCTGGAGTCTGAGCAAGTTCCAAACCACAGATACACATCCAGCTTGGCTTGAATTGATAATGCTGCAGGCCGTTTTCCTGGAGGCTGCACACATACAATCACACATATATACGCATAGTTTTTTTTTTTCTACCAGTCATAGAGCACTGTAAAGGAGCTGTATACTGTGTGTTCTAACCTTCAGATAGAGTGTTACTATCTTCCCACACAGCATTCCTCTGGCCTCCTGATTATTGGAGTATAGTAGGTCTCTGGTTCGAACTCTGGCGTATGCGATACGTTTGTTGTTGCTTAGTAACCACACAAACATGTCTGGGACTGTGTGTTGGGGCTGCATTGTGAGGATGCGTATGTGTCAAAATAGGATGCTGATGGTAAACATATCAGTAACTGTTAAAACTTTTCCCATACCTCCTCCACAAGGAAACGTAATTTCTGTGTTAGCTTTGTTGCTTCTTTTAGCATTTCTTTTACTCCTCCTGCTGTGTTTCTCCTCTCTCCGAGTGTCTCAGCCTCTCCTATCATGCTCTCCTGCAACACACACACACACACACACACTCATGCCTGGTAACAATTTTCCATAATCACCTGCACCCAACATTACACGTTCAATCCCCCATCTGAACATGGAAAGAGGATGGCAGACCTGTAAAACTACCAAGACTTGGCTGTCCATTAGATAAGGCAAAAAGAGCATTAATAAGAGAAACACAGAGTGGTCATGCTAAAATAAAATACTCAAGTAAAAGTAAAAAGCAAAACTACACTTAAAAGTATTTTTTTAACAAAAAAGTATTCAATTAAATGTAATTGAGTAAATTCAACTATTTACTGTCCATCTCGGGTTGAGAGGTTTATAAAAAATGTACAGTTTTTTATATAAATACTTATAAAACTTCATAAAATAATGAAAACACAACAGACTTAAATACAAGGCTTTTTTGTTTGCCTCGCAAAACAATCCTTTCTTCTTAAATTAATTTGTTTGATCTGAAATATTTATCTGTCTAAAACAAAATTTGCTGAATTCTGTAAGGGGTGAGACAAACAGTTTTTTCATAGCAATGTATGTTTTTAATCCCATTAAATAAGATATTAAACGTCAAAGATATGCCATCATTAAAAATTAAAGATTTTTCTTTGAGGTGCTCACCAGCTCCTGTTTGCACATGGTCAACCGTTTCTTGTCTAGCAGTGTGAGGTAGCTTTTCTTCAGCTCTGCCTTAAGCTTGGCCTCTGCAGCAGAAATAAAATTCCTGTAAAACACACAACATGTATTAAAGAATGGAACCAAATTCTTCTACGATAATGTAAGAAACTGAAAAAAGTCTTAAAAAAATAAATAAGCCCAGATTTCTGTTACAGATAAAGGTGGTTATAAAGTACAAGCTATGGAGTCATTACTTTTCCATGTTAGCATTACGTTTGTATGATGAAATAACTCATGCAAGAATATACAGTGTGTTTTTGTACTGATGGAGTAAAAATGTAATAATTTTAGAAATGGATAAAACCCTGGTCAGTTTATGATGCTCTGATATGTAAAAGCCAGAATCTGTAATTGAATTGTCATGCTTTTTAAGGGTATGGTGGGTTGCACGTTTGTGTGTGATTTTAGAGTGATGTAAGCTTTTGTTAAGCATAGGGTTAGCAACCGTAACTGTTACCATATACAGGTAATGTTTAGGGTTATTGTAAATCTTAGAGTTAGGCATAAATGCAGTTACTTAGATGCATTGGTGCCACTAAAAAGTCTTGAAAGGTGTAGACATGCAAGTGTGTGTGTGTGTGTGTGTGTGTGTACATTCGAGCTCCTGTCTAGACTGCTCAATGAGGACTATTTTTCACCACTTCAGGTTTTTAAGTGAAGACCATTTAATATTGCACTTTTGGACAATGTTACAGAACTCTACTGGTATGTTTTACAGGTATGCTGTGAATTAAGTTTTAGTTAAGGTTAGGGTCAAGAATAAATCAGTAATGGTTATGGTATGGAAAGTGTCTGGTTTAGGAATAATTCAGTCCCTAAAATGTATGGAAGTCAATTAAGTTCCTCATTACTACTAGCAAGACAAGGATATGTAGTCATGCTCTTATGTAAGAAATATAGTCTCATCAGAATCCAAGGACAATTTAGAGAAACCAATGAACCTCAGTCATGTTTTTGGACTGTGTGAGGAAGCTAGAATACATGGAGGGAACTCACACATGCACAGGGAGAACATGCAAACTCAATTAAGAAAGACCCTGGGCTGGGGTATGAACCCAGGACCTTCTTGCTTCAAGACAACAGTGCTACCCACTGCAGCACCATGCAGGCCCTTGCTCGGACAGTTACCAGTTGTGGAAGTTCTCCCACTTAAAAAGATGAGAGGCATGTTATTTACATCATAAGTATACCTCAACTATGAGACAAAATGTTTAAAAAATCCTGAAAGTCAAATGGTCTGATTTTCAAAGAATGTTTATGCAAATTATGGTGGAAAATAAGTATTTGGTCATCTACAAACAATCAAGATTTCTGGCTCTTACTAACCTGTAACTTCTTCTGAAAGAGACACTCTGTCCTCCTCTCATTAACTGTCCTCTTAGTCCTTCCACATAACCCAGTTCTATCTGACCATTTTTTGATAACTTTTGAATTTACTTTACCTGACTTTTTCCAAATCTAAAAGAAAATTATATTTCTTTAGGAATATGACAATGCTGTAAAAAGTTTTAAATAATCTGTTCCATTCTTGCTTTGCTGTGTGTCTCAGAGTAACACTGGATGGCAGCAATTCCATTACTAACCCTTTACAAATTGATAGTCTGGTTCAAAGCACTACTTCCTCAATGTGTCTGGCATTAGATAGTGAAGCCCCTTAAAAAATGAAGGTAATCATTCATTGGAGGTTGGGTCCCTGGTTTAATGCAAAGTTGCATACTTTAATGCAGTATACTAGGAAACTGGAGAGAAAATGGCGCTCTACACACTTAAATGATTCCTATCTAACCTGGAAAAATAGTCTATCGTTATAAAAACACCTTTCAATAAGCTAGAACTGCATATTTTTTGACATTAATAGAGGTAAATAAAAACAATCCTAGGTTTCTTTTTAGTAAAGTTGCCAAACTTACACGGTCTGTTGTCTGTTGAACCAACTATTGCTCCTTCTCTAAGTACTGATGACTTTATGGGATTCTTCATAAGTAAAATAGATTCTATTAAAAATAAGATAATTGACATTGTTCCAATTCTCTTTCAGTGAATGAGGCAGTATCGGAGAGAACTGTTGAATCATGTTTATATCTGTACCGTTTAGATTCAGTTGAACTTTCAACATTATCACAAATATTAGCTTAATCTAAACCTTCAACTTGTGTGTTAGACCCAATACCAACCAAATTATTTGTAAAGTTTTCCCTGTGGTTACTGGCCCTATTTTAAACATGATGAATCTATCTTTAATAAACGGATACGTACCACAGGAGTTTAAGGTTGCTGTAATTAAACCTTTACTTAAGAAACCCTCCCTCAATCAAGATATCTTAACTAACTACAGACCGATATCTAACCTTCCTTTCTTATCCAAAATAGTTGCTAATCAATTATGTCATTTTCTAAACAGAAACAACCTGTTTGAAGAATTTCAGTCAGGTTTTAGAGCTCATTATAGCACTGAAACAGCACTGGTGACTACTAATGATATTCTAATGGCCTCAGATTGTGGACTTGTGACTGTTCTGGTCTTGTTATATCTCAGAGCTGCTTTTGACACAGTCGGTCATAATGTTCTCTTAGAAAGGCTCCAACATGTTGTAGGGATCAAGGGAACAGCACTAGGCTGGTTTAAATCATATCTGTCCAACAGATTCTAGTTTTTTCATGTGAATGATAAATCTTCTTCACACTCAAGGGTTACTTGTGGAGTACCACAGGGTTCTTTGCTTGGATTGATCATCTTTACTGTATATATGCTTTCAATTGATAAAATATTTAGACAGCCTGGTTTGCAGTTCCACAGTTATGCTGCACTATACTTATCCATAAATTCAGATGAATCCAATCAGTTAGGGAGATTACAAGCATGTCTCGAAGACATAGAAACTCAGATGACTCTGAATTTTCTGCTTTTAAATTCAGACAAGACATAAGTTGTTGTCTTTGGACCAGAAGCTTTAAAAAGGAAACTAAATTTGTCTGTTTGGCATTCTATGGTAATAATGTAAAGAATCTCAATGTAATTTTTTACCAAGACATGGCATTCAAATCGCACAGGTTTCCAAGATTTCTTTCCTCCACTTCCAGAATATTGCTAAAATTAGGAACATTGTGTCCAGGCCAGGAGTGATGCTGAGAAACTAGTTCATGCATTTATTACTTAAAAGCTGGACTACTGTAATTCCTTATTATCAGGAAGTTCACAAAATACAATCAAAATCCTTCAGTTGATCCAAAATGCTGCAGCAAGAGTTCTAATAAATATTAAAAAGAGAGATCACATATCTCCTGTTTTAGCTTCTCTCTATCAGCTCCCTGTTAAATTCAGGATATAGTTTAATATCGTCCTTCTTACGCATAAAGCCCTTAATAATCAAGCTCCATCATACATCAGAGATCTTATTGTTCCATATTTTCCTAACAGAGCACTTTGTTCTCAGACTGCAGGTTTACTGCTAGTTACAAGGATTTTTAAAAGTAGAATGGGAGGCCTAAACCAAAACCAAAGGTCAGCTGAAACAAAATTAAAAAACCTGCCATGTTTAAAGGAAAAAGAATGCTGAGCTGCATCCAAAGAACCCCATACCTATTGTGAAGCATGGGAATAGAAGCATCATTATTTGGGTTTGTTTTTCTGCAAAGGGAACATGACAACTGATCCATGTAAAGGAAAGAATGAATGGGGCCAGGTATCTTGACATTTTGAGTGAAAACCTTGGCTGGGTCTTTCAGCTTGATAATGCTGCCAAACACACTGGCCCAGTAACAAAGGTTTAGCTTTTTAAGAAGCATCTCAAGATCCTGGAGTAGCCTAACCAGTCCCCACATCTTAACCCAACGAAACAGGTTGGAGTGTTTAGAATGCTGTGACAGCTTTTCTACAGTTAAATTCAGTTTTAAAAATCACAAAATATAGTCTTACTAATAGTATCGTGATATATTGCAATATATCGTATTGTCCTCTTTGCTGTGTGATGTTGTATTCCCAGGTTCCTACTAATACAGATCCCTACAATAATATTAGTCTGGGAGTAAAATATGTTTCAGAGTTATCATTTCTGCACTGAAGTCAATATTTTTACACAATAGTTCCATTATAGTTTGAGATTACCTTCTTAGACATGACTGTAAAATATCACAAATGTCTCACAGAACATATTTCTTTTGATTACAGATAGATCTGCAGATTTTCAAATTGTAAGATTAAATGGCTTCTCAGAGTTGATAGAAAGACCTTTAGGATTAGGCTCTCCAACGGAGAAGTAAAAGCTGCATGTACCTGGCATCCAAACAAAAACCTCTAAGCGCAGTTCTTAAAGTCGTCTCAGCTTCAGTGTCCAACTTCTTGTGAAGCTCAGCAGCAATAGACACACCCTCCTCCTGTAGGACACAAAGGCAGCTAATGGAATATGATTACAACAAGGTAGCAACAAGTAGACTGTTCAATTTAAAAACTTATAGGTTTTATAAATGTACCATATTTTGACCATATCTTAAGTAAGCATCAAACATTTTTGAAACAGCAGTTTTAAACTACATATTCCTTGCATGTCTATGACTATTTTCTTTGAAATGAAATATAAATTCCTTCAGGTAATTAAATAATGCCACAATAATTTGTTTCAGCATTCCTTGATAATTGTTAATGCATTAAAAAAAAGAAATTACAAAAATAGTTGAAAGATATCAGTAAGTTAAACCTTACTAGAACAAGCAAAATAAATGCATTCCTTAAATCTTTATTGAATCATTTTATTTGCCTCACAGTAGCTCCAAACACGTCTGGATTTAGCTATGATCAGTTGAAATTAAAGTTGAAAGTAATTATATAATTTTAAATTGATATACCTCCTTCATTATTTACTCATTCCAAGCTATTTTAGTCTGATTTTGTTTTTTAGGTGAGTTTATGTAGTTAGCAAAAACGTAAAAAACAACTATTGATATATTTTTTTAATCTGTATTTGATTTTTTATAAATATAATACAACCTGAATTCCCTGCACATACGTTTATCATTGATCAGCTAAAATAATGCAGCATAAGTATGAAAAATATTATAAGAAAATAATATAACTTTATAACTTTATAAACAAGATGGTACATATGAGAGAGGCAATGAGTGTGTGTGTACTTACAAACAGCATAGCTATATTATCCAGCATATTTGAGTTGTACAGTCGGTAGGTTCTGTCCTCCCAGTAGCTTACAACGTTGGCACAAGGTTTCTTCTTCTCCAGAGGCAAATACATGTATTGTCTGAATGTAGTCACACAGACACATTGTTGTGGTTATTATATAATAATAATAATAGTAATACATTTTATTTGTAATGCACTTTACGTTTAAAACAATCTCAAAGTGCTACAGAATCGAGAGCTAAAATTAAGTTAAAAAAGAATAAAAGAAAGTTATACAGTTCAATTGTATGCTTTTTTAAAAAGGTATGTTTTCAAGTTTAAAAAAAAACACATCTGTAGTCTGTGGGGCCCTCAGGTGGTAAGGGATGGCGTTCCACAGCCTGGGGGCAGCAGATGCAAAGGCCCTATCACCCATGCTGCAGAGCTTGGTTCTGGGGGTTTGGAGGGTGTGTGAGGTTGCAGACCGGGTGCGTGAGGAAATCTGCGGGGTGAGGAGTTCTTGTAGGTAAAGGGGGGCATGTCCATACATGCACTGGTGAGTGAGGAGGGAAACCTTATACTCAATTCTGAGTTGGACAGGGAGCCAGTGTAGGGATTTCAGAATAGGGGTGATGTGATCATACTTGTGCACCCTCATCAGGATACTGGCAGCGCTGTTCTGTATGTACTGGAGTCTCTGGATACTCCTGCCAGAGATCCCGATGAGGAGTGCATTACAGCAGTCCAGCCTGGAGAAGACAAAGGCATGGACGAGCTTCTCTGCATCTGATTTTGGCGATGCTCTTAAGGTGGTAATATGATGTCTCACAGAGGTGTTTGATGTGGGTGTCAAAGACGAGTTGTGGGTCCATTTTGACACCCAAGTAGGTGACAGATGTGGAGAGGGAGACGGTTTGGCCAGAGAAAGTGATATTGTTGATGGTGGAAAAGCGGAGCTGATGTGGTGTGCCAACTAGGATGGTCTCCGTTTTGGAACTGTTGAGCTGAAGAAAGTTGAGCTTCATCCACGCCTCTATCTCCTCCAGGCAGGTGGTCAGTGTTGAAGTTGGTAGGGGAGCAGAAGAAGTGGGGGTTGTCTTGAGGTAGAGCTGTGTGTCATCCACATAGCAGTGAAATGCAATGCCATGTCTGCTATTGCCAAGGGGGAGCATGTAGAGAGAAAAGAGGGTGGGGCCCAGCACGGAGCCATGAGGAACACCGCAGGTGACGTTATGGGTGTGTGACTTGGCTTTGCCCAGGGCGAAATGCTTAGTTCTGTCGGTCGGGTAAGAGATGAACCAGTTGTGAGCGTTTTCTGAGAGTCCAATGGTGTATTGCAGACAGTAGAGTAGGATGTTGTGATCTACTGTACAGCAGCTGTGAGGTCCAGGAGGATGAGTAGTGATGGGGAACCAGTATCTGCTGCCATCAGCAGGTCATTGGTGACTCTGATCATGGCTGTTTCTGTGCTATGACCAGGACAGAAACCAGATTGTAACTTTTCATACATTTTATTGTTTTTTAGGTGATCATGAAGTTGTGCTGCGACTATTTTTTCTAGAACCTTTGATAAGAATGGAAGATTGGAGATGGGCCTGTAATTGGAGAGAACCTCTGGATTCTCTGTTTTTTTTCAGTAGAGGTCTGATGACCGCAGTTTTTAATGCAGCTTGGATATGCCCAGCCAGGAGGAGCGGTTTATGATCTTGGTGATGAATGGAGAGATGGCAGAGATATTTGCTTTCAGCAGGACTGAAGGGAAAGTGTCCAGGGCACAGGTGGACGGCTTCATTCTTTTCATGATGCGCTCTACTTCCTCCTGTGTTGTAACGGAGAAGGAACAAAGCGGCTAGACAATCTCAAGCGGTGGTTCAACAGTTGGGCGGGGCAGGATCACAGTGGTGGAGAGGTGAGAGTGGATGGTGTTAACTTTGTGCTTAAAGAAAGTGATGTGCATGTTGCACCTCTCTTCGGTGGTCTCAGAGTGGGAGAGTGAGGGGGGTTTGAGAAGGTGGTTTATTGTTGAAAAAAGTTGCTTGCCAGGGTTGTTGTTGATGATGTTGGAATAAAACGTGGAACGTGCATCCCTCAGAGCTTCTGCATACACCCTCCTATGTCCCCTTTATGCCTTTTTGTGGACAGTCAATCCAGAGGCCTTGAGCAGACGCTCAAGGACACGCCCAGTTGCCTTCATCTTTAGCAGTTCGCAGGTGTACCAGGGTGCTGAGCATGAGAATGAGACTGACCTGGATGTTAACGGGGCGTGGAGGTCCAGGAGATTGCTCAGGGACTGGTTGTAGAAGTCCACGGAGTCTTCAACAGAAAGGAACTCCATGGAGCCAGAGGAGAGAAATTGAAGGTCCAGGGCTAGGGCATCTGAATTAATGTTTTTTATTTTTCTGAAATAGATCTGTCGGTGTGGTTTGGTTTGGGTGGGGGGGAAAGGCAGCTCCATTGACACGACTTTGTGATCTGAAACACCAAGATCATAAACCTGTAGGTTGCTGATGGGGCGGAGTTAGAAATGACCAGATCAAGTGTGTGTCCCCTGCAATGTGTAGGGACATCAACGTGTTGTCGTAGGTTGATGGAATCTAGCAGTTGAAGAAAATCCGCAGTGAGACGACATGAGGTGGTGTCAACATGAATGTTTACAACACCCAGGATTATGAAACTGGCAGAGGTAGTACAGAGTGTTGTCAGGAGATCAGACATTTCTGGGATGAAGGCAGAGTCTGGTTTTGGGGGCGGATAGATAAGGAGAACAGTCATGGAAAAGGGGGTCTTACATTTAAATGCAAGACATTCGCAGGAAGAGGTTGCAGGCAGCAAGATGGGAGACAACTGCAAGTCCTGCCTCCAAATAACTGTAGCCGGGGGGACATGCTTCATTTAGGGCAGAGTAAACCTCTGGTTGGTGCCAGGTTTCTGTCAGACACATGAAATCAAGTCCTTTCTCCCTGATGTGTTCTTCAATCAGTGTAGGTTTATTGTTGATAGATAAAAGTTTGAATTTGACGAGTGACTGTGGGGTGAATCTCTGTACAGAGCGCAAAACATTAAAATCCACTCCACGCAAATTGGAATCCAATCCACGAGATATATCCATCACGATATTTCCAGTGTTAATCGTTGCTGAAGCGGAGGCACTCTCATGGCGCGTTAGTCATCCGATGGTCCAGAGAGATGGGATATTGTTGGTAGCGGAGCAGCTTGACTGGTTATGGAAGATTAATTTTCGACCAGAGCTTCTATGAATGTAACGAGGGCGGCGAACAAGTTCAAGTTCTTTAATGATGGCGATGTTTAGTCCAGGAGTGGTTACTGGATTAGCTGAGTAGCTGGCAGGGGTAGCTGAGTAGCTGAATGCCATACTGACCAAGGAGAGGGGTGCTAGCCAGACAGCCTTAGCACCCAGTTCTGGAGCAGTGGTGGAACTGAGAGAAGTTGACCTTCAAGGCAGCTTAATTGGTTGGATCAAAAGTGCCCTTTCCCGGGTGGAGCAGGCTAGACAGCTGGAAGTCTTCTGTATCAGGTAGTACCTAGCTTCCCCACAATGTAAGCACAATTCAAAGATTACGAGCGGAGAAGCGGCGAACAATCAACGCCAGCTTCCTCTCCCCACATATCTAAGATTAATCTTTTATTTCATGTTGGGGGTTTTTCTACATGCAGGCATTACCCCAGCATTACAGGCTTAGCCTTGATAATAACAAATGACTGTCAGCCATGGATTGAGATAAGGTGCTGGCTTGTTTTTCATCTCAAGGATGAAGGCAAATCGTCAGAATCAAAATATTCAAATGCTTTAAATAAGGGAAGCAAAAATATAACTTTTTTCAAACCAATACGGCCCATACTTGGATCTGAATACTCGCCGATACCAAGTAATAGTACAGATATTTCTAACACACAAGAAAGTGCAATAAATTGGAAGACAGGTTTTATTTTCTTCTCTGCTTGATATAACAAATGATGTTGAATTGGGTAAAAAAATAAAATATTAATAAAAATGAGCACAAAACTAAAAAGTTTGGTTGAAAATAATCATTTTCTTTCAAATGAATGCAAAGTTTCCAAATTTTAAGTATCGGTTCAAAATATCGGTTAACTAAATCATACCGATACCAATACATTGGTATGGTATCGGCCCCAATACCCTCTCAGTATCAGTGCATCCGTACTTTAAGTAGAACAGTGAGGTTTTCACAGGCGGGGCATCAGTCAAACATGAAGTGGTCTCACTAATTATGTAAATAACCAAGCTATCTAAAACACCCTTGACGCCACACTAGTACACTCCAGGCTGTTAAATTTGCATCTTAAGTAGTGGAACCAAAATATCTAACTTGATAATGGGGCTGGAAGGTAACTCCAACAGCCCATGGAACAGGCAACAAATCTTCGAACCAAAGCCGTGAAAAATAATAAATCAGTTAAATACATTTTATCTAGGGGCTACACAGCTTCCTTCCACAGACTGTTAGGTTATTTGATCTCTCTAAATTGTCTTTCGCTGTAAGTCTATGTGGAGAACATAATTTGCCTGAATGCATCTTGTCAGGTGTAAACATTGGTGCAGAGGGGATTGCGGAGGGGGGCTGTTTTCCAGACGTTGGGCTGAGTCTCTTGTCTCTGGTGTAAATAAATTTTAGGTACAATTAAAGGGCACAAAAGATGTGAGTCAGTTTTATCCTTCTAACTCTGTGGAAATAATGTTGGGTTTAACCCTCTGTTTTAATAGTGCTGTGCACAAAGCAATGTCCAAAAAGACATGGGTGAGCAAGTTAGGTCTGTGTGTTTTTCCCCTTAGATTAGATGAATTTTCAACAACAAAGAAATAAAGAAAACAAAAAAATGTAAACAATTTTATTATGAATCCAGTCAGAAATTTTCTTTGCTAGACAAACTTAACACCTATATAGAAACTTACCCTCATCACACCTGAAACTTTCAGTCCTACAATTAAGTCAAAATACGTGGTTAAATATCTACACTTAATCTCCATTGGGGTTGCAAAACCACATTTAAACTCCTAACCTGACATAAATCAGTTTCTATTCCTTGTTACGATCTATTATTAGGATAGGACTTGTATATATGCAGTAATGAAATAGCCCTACATGACGGAATCTGGGTTTGGAGATTTACAAAATCTTCAAAAAAAAGGTCACCACACCTGTTATAACCTATAACAAGACTTTACCTCTGTGTAGCAGTTACAATTAAAGGGCATGAGACCATTTAATCACTGGGCATGAGTAGAAGAAGTCGTTTCCTTCTATTTTATCTGGTCAGCACAAACATTTTGACCTCAACCTGACAGAACACTTTTGGGATGATATAGAGCACGAGCCAGGCAATCTTTGTTTAATTTAAAGCATAACTGAACCCCATGAAAAACATTATCGTGCCCCTAGGCAACATTATAAAAATTCTACCAAAGTGGGCAGGGCCAAGTGTGGAGAATGAGTGCGAGGATGAGCGCGAGAGGGGGACGTAGAGGTGTCACGGCTGAACCAACTCGAACTAATATGGCATGAGGCCGCCGAGCTCCATAAAGGCTCTCTTTACCTCCAGTAAAGGGAGAAATCATGAGCTCTCTTCTCCGCCACCAAAGGTAAAGGGAGGCTTTATGGAGTGCAGCGACCAAACGGCCTATCAGTTTGAGCTGTTGGCTCAGGGCGATGAGTAAGCACTGCCTAAAGCCAGCAGCAAGCATTGTAACAAACAAGCAGAGAGAGCCTAGCGCTAGCATTGATGCTAATGAGCTTCGGAGAGAATCATAGCAGCAGCTTTTGTTTCCGTATTCACGGTATATTTAAAACATATAGGTTTTAACTTATGGCTTTAAACCACTTTAATGTTGTAGTCCTCCAAAGTGCGATATACGGATTTTGGCCTTCTCTGTTTCTCTCAGCCTGCTTCAGTGTGCACGTAGCCTACAAGATATGAAATTGCAAGTGTGAGAGAGGGAGGGCGTCTCTGTGAGACCATGCCTGTGACGTAAACAATGGAAAAGATGTACTGCTCAGCCAATTACAAAATTCAAATGCAGTAGCATCATTGACCATGAGCAAGGCAAAGCAAGGCAAGGTGATTTTATTTGTTCAGCACACTTTCAATACAAGGCAATTCAAGGTGCTTTACATAATTACAGAAATGTGAAAATTAAAACATAAAATCAATAAAAGAAAGTATAATCAAAAATTTATAAAAAAACAATATCATTTGATTAAAACAACAACATTCGTTAATATGCTGGGCTAGGTTGAAATTATAGAGGGTCATTTAATGCTTTTGTCCCTGTATCTTGGAGGTTCTTTGTATGGATATTGAAATCTTTCACAATTATTAGCTGGTCATAGTTTATACAAATTGCAGAGAAATTAAATTAAAAAAGTTTTAGTTAGGTTTTGATGGTCTGTTATCTGTTTAGAAATAGGACTCTGTTTGGCTAATTTATCTCAGCACACAGGTACTTGAAAGATTCAAATCGCCTAGTGATACCCTTTTCAGGTTTAGAGAGCTGTGGAAAATTGCCGCCAGGCCTCCTCCTCTTCTGTTTTTCTGCTCTCACTAATTAAGTAATGTTCTGCTGGACAAGTCTCTATTAGTACTCTATGTTCTGTATTCTCATCTAGGACCAGTTTCAGAAAGAAAGAACAGAGCATGTACATCTTGTGTAATGATGAAATCGTTGATTAATAGAGATTTACCTGTTAGAGATATAATGTTTAAAGTGGACCTGGCATGAAATTTGCATTTCTTTAGGTTTTTGATCATATCTTTTAGTTCCCCCAGTCTGCCTATGGCCCCTAAGGGGTTAAAATTATGGATTAGTCTTTCCTTTGTTTCCGGGTTATGTCTGCCTACAAAGTGAAAATAACACTTAGAAACGGGCTGTTTGGCAGTTCGGCATATGACGACATGTTTCGGCATATTACGTTTTGAGTTCCAGCCTGTTACCCCCTTCCCCGGAATACACCCTGCAAGTCCCTCCCTCTGCGGCCCTGAGAGCTACGGTAACAGGCAAACAACAAACCAACAGCATGGAGTCCAGACCGCACCAAGCTATACTTCACCTGGGTGTACAAAAGATAATCTTTTTGTCCTCCCCACTTCTGAGCCACTGAAAAGCTTGTGGATGGATTTTATGTATGCAGGGAATGTGCCCGACCGACTACCGAAGCGTGTGGTAGTTTGTGGCAAACATTTATAGGACGACTGTTTTTACACCTTGGGACAATACAGCAGTGGATTCGCAGATTGTCTTAAACTTCTACTAGGATTAATACCAACTCTCCTTGAACCAGCATATATCCCTGTACAAGTAAGCATATTTCTTCAATAATGTCCTTCAGCTGTTAGTTGACATTGTGGCATTGAGTTGTTCGCTTTTCAATTAGCTTCATAGCTAACATTCAGAATTAGCTTCACAGTTATCACCCCAGTTTGTTTATGTAGCATTGGTGCTAGTATGCTTTTATTTGGGGGAAAAAATATCATATATTATAGTTGAACATTCGAAATATCGTTAGAGACTCATTGACCACAGAAGCGCATAGCCTAGGCCCCTCCCTTCGAAACCCCATCGTTCTGTGCTAATGTTCACAGAAGGGCTACCTCGTCACACCTGCAATTTTACAACAAGGCTGTATAACAGCAAGCGATCCTTTGATATAGTTTAAGGTACTTAAAGTGTGGCTAAAAAGGGCCCAAACGTTTCGGGGAATTTCATTCCAGTTCTACTTTAATGTAGCAACTTTGATATTTCTTTCAGTGACTGAGAGATTATTTTTACATGGTATTATTTTTAAATGCTGTACTGTTCAGTTATTTGTAATTTCAGTGTGTGAAGATCTATTGTTTATAATCACCAGGATTGTACTTTCAGAATGACCGGACACACCTTCCTGGTGGGTAGCGTGTCTGGTGTCCAGTCGATATCAGATGTCCGGTGAGTGAATTGGGGAGCCACATTGTTCATAATTAGTGGTTTGGCGTGGAGTTAAAAGCAGGATTCCGTTGTTCATCTGAGCCTTAAAGGCATCAGAGAAGCTCCTAAATGGCAAGACGGTCGAGGAGACAGCCGAGAATGATGAAGATGGGGGTGTGTTGGATGTGTTGTTGGTCTTTCTGTCAACTGGTATGTTTCTGCACTGAGCTGAAGCTGCATGATCATCTTGAGTCACTGTAATCACTGCTCTTGTTGAGGGGTGACGTTGTAACTCAGCTGTTTGAGTTGGTATGTCAGCTGATATGTTTCTGCATGGAGCTGAATCAGCAAGGTCAACTGGAGATGTAATCGCTGGTTTGAGTGACTCAGTTGATGAGTGTCCCTGCTCAAGGTCAACAGGCGCTGCTGTAATCTGTGTTTGAGAACAGAGTGTTGGAATTTACATGGGAAAACAGGCTTGATAGGAAGATTTTCTGGTCTCTCCTGTTGAGGCTGTGTTCATCTCTATTAAATAGGTGCTTTGTTCCACGAAAGATGTTAAAGTTGTCAATAAATTTAATTGAGTGTTCAGCACAGACTGACTTCAGAAACGTATGAAATAAGCTAAACACCAAACACTTCATCCGATCGACATGCAGGTATTGGGAAAGAAACAAATAGCTGTCACTTGAGGTTGCTTAGTTTCTTTAACAAGTCCAGAAAATCTTGCTTAAGAATTTCAGAATGTCTAAGAGAAATATCAGCAGTCTCAGCATGAACAATCAGCTTCCCTAGCCCTGGATTTTCCTCAATGATTGATGGAACTGTCTCAGAGACATCTTTTACTGTCATCCATGAGCAATTAATCACATCAGTATTGTGGTAATAGATCCGTCGTTAACAACAACCACTCTCTCTCTTTGGGCTTTGTCTTTCTCCGTTTCTGTTGGTTTAGTTTCAACAGGGATTATCATTATTCCTGTTGGGTTCAGATCTCTTGTTTTCCGTTGGGGTTTCCCTTGACATTCTTTTTGAGTTGTGATAATCGGGGTTGTTTCTTGTTGGGGTTTCTTTCGAGGTTCTGTCCTCTTCTTCTTGGGTGTCTCTCGTCGGGGGGTGGCGTGGGGTGTCACAGCTCTTTTGCATCTGATGATTGGGGAGTTCTTCCCGATAAACGGCGTGTGTTCGGATGGGTCTTACTCTGCGTTGTGGGCATTGCAGAGTTTAATTGTTTTTGCCGTTCTCCTCAATATGTCGGATTTTTATTTCCATCTCACACATTCTTGTTAGTAGATCCTGAAGAGGCTCGTCAGAGCATAGGGTCATTTTGTAATCTTTGCTTTTTAATGAAGTAGTCCAAAAAGAAAAAGAGAGGGGGAGATCTGTTCTAGGGAAATCCATCTGGTATCCGCATGAAATTAATTGATGTACACAAAGTAATTATAATTAAAAAGGAAAATAAAAATAAAATAAAAGTAGGAAAAAAAAAGTAAAGCAGGTGCAAGTAGGGAGGGGGAGGGAGGATGAGAGGAAAAACACCTCCTTCCTCTCCCACAGTCATTCGGTGATCGGCAGCACTAAGATGTTTTTAGACCAAAAAAATTAAGAAATTGTAAAATTTTATACAAAAATTTAAAGAAATGCCTTGAAAATGAAATATTGCATTGCTAAACACCCATTTATACAGTTTCTAAGCATGAGTAATCAGATGTTTAGTACTGCATATTATGGACAGCCATTGCAGAAGAGTTAAAGATGCTATAGCTGCAGAAGAGGTCCACACCATGTTAAAGCTTTTTTGTGAAAGATCGGATGTCATTAAAGTTATTATGAGTGTAAAAGCAGGTGACCCCAAATGTTTGCCATTACAGTGTAATTCTGAAAACAAAAGGTTTTTGGAAATAGATTGTCTTAATTGTCTTAATTAATAAGATTGTCTTATTAAGGTCCTAAGAAATTAAGATCCTTTATTTAATATGCTGCAAACCAAGTCTATATTGCTAAGATGCAATAAATATCTGCTGTGGTTAGTTTGAGCAATGACCCAAATTAGGCCTCATTTAAAGAGCAATCTCTTAATTTTTTTTAAGTGAGACATTTCTTTTTTTGTCGACCCCGACTGTGTGAATGACCTACAGAATACAATGTCAAATGTAGAATGACAAATTCAAAGAAAACCTGTTTCCTTCGACGATGAGTGGTTTCTCTGGAGGTGTAGTCGATTTAGAGGTTCCATATGTGTCAGAGGGTTCTCTGGGTAGCAGGGGTGAGGATGGGCTGGTGGGGGAGGAGCCAAACAAATCACTACGATCCGGGATGTCAAGCGCATTTCTCCTTCGAGTTACTGCAGGACTGGCAGTACTTTGCTGGGATGGAGATTCCAACACATTGCCATAGTTACCTAAAACAGGAAGCACAAGTAAAGACGGAATTTTTCTCTTCTTACCAGAAAAAAGGTCAAAGGATTGAATCTAAAACATATAAACTTTGCACAAAAAAGGAATTTTGTGTGCTCAACTTTAAAAAAAATTGTCATAACATTTAGACATTACACCTCTAGAAACACTTTAATACGTGGTCACTAGAAAAAGTAGGATTTGCCATTAATTGAACAAATCTAAGTACAGAAAGATATTCAGTTAAAATCCTGTAATGAGAGCCAATCCCACATCTCCACTCTTATAGACTGAACTTTATCCTGAAGATGACAATGTCACTCCAATGAAGAAATAATTAACAAACGTCCGCTATATATTACAATGGAGAAAAAAATACTAATCACAGCTTTCATTTTTTCCCCCACACAGCTCTTCTACTGTTACTCACCTAGGGAGAACTCAAAGCTGATGGGCCTGTCTCCAATCTTACGGTCAATCATGGTGGCCTCAAACAATGCAGCAAACAGCAGAAATGTCTCATTGTCATCTTCAGTTGGCTGAACATAGTACAACAGTATTATTGGTTCAGTTTAAATTAGAATATCCTCACTGGTACAAAATGAAGCAAGTGGAAGCAAACATTTGCATTACATGAACGATTATTGATCCCTAATAAAAAAAATTTAATTGATGTAAAAATTTAAGTTGAATTGTTCTATGGACTGCCTTCCCATCTAGAAAAAGTTATCTTAAAGGGATTTAAGGACCATGTCACATTTACAGATCAAAACAGTCAATATGGAGCTTCATCTATCTTGCAGAGCCTTTCTAAGCTTTAACTGCAGCACTACTTTGGCTCTTGACTGTTTTGTTTCCCAGTAAACATTTTGCTATGAAAGGAATTCTCTTTGTATGAAAAAGTTCAAAAACTTCCAAAACAGGTTCAGAAACCAGAATAAAATGTATGGGGGACCCTTTGTGAAGTTACAAAGTCAAAAGTTAGTAGCAGTAATTTGAGTAATGTAGCTATGTAGCTAGATAATGTAGTAATGTAGTCATGAGAGGAAAAAAAGGTATTCATTTTTCAAATGTATAATTTACACCATGTTCTCCGTTTATTTATACATATCACAGTTTATAACTAGTTATTAATTAGTAGTTTTGTTTTGATTCTGTTAAATAGTTTTTATTTTATTCTGGAATGAACAAAATTTTTTCCTTACCACTGGAGGAAGATCAACAGGTAGGACCTCCGCTGCCCCTGCTTTGGCTTTGTCATCATCAGCTGCCACTGCTGCTCCTCCTCCAACAGGAGTCTTTGCATCTTTCCCACCACCTTTCCCTGCTTTTGTGTCTTTGACAGGTTTGATCATCCGACTGAGTTTGGAATCTGAGCCTGTGCCACCAGCCAGGATCTCCACCACCAACTCTAAGAAAACTCTACCCCTAATATCACAAGCACACAGCCATGGGTTTGTAAGTCAGGAAAATGAAGCACCACCTTTTAGTTGAAATTTGAATTATTATCAAGTGTTTCTATAAACCTGAAGGAAACTCCCTCGCCAATGCCCTCATTGAGTTCCCCAGTGTCATCTCCCAAAGAGAAGTTTCGAGCTGAGCCGTACAAATTTATCCAAGCCGGACCAAAGGTTGGTAAAAACCCTGGAAACATCGAGAAAGAAAAATCATCACAATAAAGCATTTGCTTTCATCTCTCACTTAATTCCTCCTCACCTTTGTCACCATCTTGTTCATTCGAGATACGTCTTAGGTCAAAGTAATGGGTTCCAATGGCAACATCATTCATGCTTCCCTCATCCCAGACCTTGTTGGAAAATGGATGTAAGCTTGGTTGAGAATTTCTACCTGAGTGCACTTCAGTCCTTTTCTCATTAACTGCAAACAATTGTGATAGAAAGAATTCATACCTGGATCTTTAATCTTTGACACAAAGGAGGAAACATCTCAGTGAAGACGATCTGTTCGTTCCACACTGGGTCTGCTGAAGACTTCTGAGTGGATGTGCGACCCTAACAAAGATAAACACTTATGCTGTTGTTTGATTGTTGTTTTTATTGAGAAATGTAAAAATGAATGGAGCCATCAATTATTCTGGACCATGCTTTACAGTTAATCTTTTAACACAAGAAGATACTAATTTTTGAATCAAACTGGTCTTTTTTAGAATTATCTGGAGTGTCTGGAACCATGAAATATTTGTAGTTTAATTATGGAATTAATTGGAAAAAAGTCTTAAATGAATATGAAGCTTTATAGATTTAACCTTCCATGCCCTTTGCTCGATAAGGGTGAGTTGTATTGACTTTATTTTACAATCATTCCAACATCAGAGCATCTACAGTGGGGCAAAACTCTAGTTGGCAGCCACCTATTGTGTAGGTTAAAGTTTTACCACATAAAAGATGAGAGGTCATACATTTTCATCACAGGCACACTTCAATTTTGATAGACAGAATGTAAAAAAAATTCACGGAAATCACATTGTATGATTTTAGAAGTATTTGTATGTGTAATGGTGCAAAATAAGTATTTTTGATAAAGTCTGTAAGAGTATGTTCAAATAAAAATGTTCACGTCAATGCATTTTAATGTAACCTTGGTTGGCGATGTCAGAGGGCAAAGGCTTCCTATAGGTCTTCACTAGGTTTTTCACATGTAGAAGCTGGTATTTTGGCCCGTTCTTCCATGTAGATCTTCTCTGGCTCTGTAACGTTTTAGGGCTGTTGCCGGGCAACATGGACCTTCATTTCCTCCAGAGATTCTCTATTTTATGGAGATCTGTAAACTGGCTAGGCTACTCCAGGTTCTTGAAATGCTTTTTTCCAGTTCATTGCTTAGGTTGTGTGTTGGGGATCATTGCAATGCTGGAAGATCCAGCCACATCTCATCTTCAATGCTCTCACTGATGGTTGAGATTTTTGCCCAAAACCTCACAATATATCGCCCCATTCATCCTTTGCTTTGTACCAATCACTTGTCCTATCCACTTTGTGGAAAAACAGCTCCAAGTTACCACAATGGCTATGGTATTTTTGGGATGCAGCTCAGCATTCTTCCCCATCCAACACAGCAAGTGGCATTTATACCAGAGTTCTATTTTGATCTCATCTGACCACATGGCATTCTCTCAATCCTCCTCTGCATCATCCAGATGGCCTCTAGAAAAGTCGCCACGCCTTGACATGTGCTGGTTTAAGCAGGGGGACCTTTCCACCGCAGCAGGAATTTAATCCATGACAACATATTGTGTTGCTAATAGTAACTTTGTTACTGTGGTCCCAGCTGTCTTCCGGTCATCAAGTAGTTCCGCCCGTGTAAAATGGTAAATAGCCTGCATTTGTATATCACTTAATTAAGTCCCTACGGAACCCAGTTTACACTGCACTTTACGCTACATATAGGCCCCGTCCAGATTACTGCGTTTTCGTTTAAAAACGGAGACCTTTTGCTATGTTTGCACCTCCTATCCACACTAAATCGGCAAAAACGGAGACCCAAAACGGAGTAGTTTAGAAACACTGCCGACCCTGTTTTTCGTTTTGAAACGATGACGCAGCAGATCACACTTGGCTCTATGATTGGGTGTTATCGGTCATGGCGTATCCTTCCCTGATTCGTCAGCCACCCATCACATGACCCGTCCCCGGCAGATAACATACAAAAACAGCCTGGAGTACATTGCGTTAGAAACTGCAACATGGATAACGAATTACAAGCGTTACTGGCTTTGATGTCTTTGCTAGCAGCTGAGGAATGGTCAATCTGTTTCCTGTTTATACCGGCGCGCGCATGCCCAGTGTTGGAGAATGGTCACGTGATCCGCATTTTCAGTTGTTTTAATGTAGATGGAGATCAATTCTAATACGCAAGGAAAAAGCTAGTGTGGACGGAGATAGTTTTCGTTTTAACTCTCCGTTTCTAAACGAAAACACAGTAGTGTGGACGGGGCCTCAGTCAACCACCCATTCACACACACTTTCACACACTAGTGAGCGTAAGCTTTGTTGTAGCCACAGCTATCCTGGGGCACACTGACAGTGTACACTCAATGGCCACAAATTTTTTAGGTACACCCTGCTAGTAGCGGGTTGGAATCCCTTTTGCTTTCAGAACTGTCTTAATCCTTTGTGGCATAGATTCAACAAGGTACTGGAAACATTCCTCAGAGATTTTGGTCCATATTGACATGATATCATCACGCAGTTGCTGCAGATTTGTCAGCTGCACATTCATGATGCGAATTTCACGTTTTACCACATCACAAAGGTGCTCTATTGGACTGAGATCTGGTGTTTGTAATTCAATTCAATTCAGTTTTATTTATATAGCGCCAATTCACAACAAATGTCATCTCAAGGCACTTTACAACAAAAGTCATTTCAATAAAATGTTACAAAAATTCCAATCAGTTAAAAGTTTTCTATGTAAGGAATCCCAGCAGATTGCAATGAGTGATCAACGTGAGGTTGTGCCCGGATCATGCAGACTCCAACCACCATAGGTGCTAAATACTTATTTTCTGCACGTTTATACAAATACATTCTTTAAAAATAATCTAATATGATTTCCTGGATTTAATTACATTTTTTTACATTGTGTCTTTCACAGCTGAGGTCATTGTCAGGTGAAGTTGTGTGAAGCGACCTATTGTAAAAAAGTTCAAACATCTCTCACTTTTTTAGGTGGGACAACATTCACAATTGGTGACTGCCAAACACTTTTGCCTCACTGTATGTTGTAAAGTAAAATGGGAATTAACTGCCTTTAGACAAAAGCCTTCAGTCAAACATTGCCTTAAATCGGCTTACTTAGGAAAAAGCTCCCCTCTGGTGCCTGAACCATCTCTACTGAGGACTGTCAATGAAGAGAAGCATTGGCTGTACCTTCAACTCCCCCCCAAAGACGCACCTCATCCCTGACTCCTGACTGATGCTTTTCTTTGACATTTGAAAGATGGCTCAAATTCAAGCTGGCTCCTGAGTAACTTTTAAATAGAAATGACATTTTGCTCACCACTTGCTTGAAGAAGCTGACTACAACATATGGGTCTATGAGTGCTGTGTTGTCTCCTATAAAGGCTTTCGTAACATTGGCCATAATGCTGGAGTTGTTCCGAGGGAGGCTTTCAGCTCTGTACACCTTCACACAGAAACGGGCCCACGGCCGTTCAGAGGGAAGTCCCTCTGGAATTAGGAGGTTCCTGATACCAGAGGTAAACAAAAACATTTCAAAGCAGTCAGTCAATTTCACAGTTAATCTACAAAAGTAACATGTACACAGCTTGAGACATCCACAGAAATTATAAGACTTATTTATTAAGTCTTTAATGTGGTGAGGGTGTCTAAAACTGCACATTACTTCTGCTAACAGAGGTGCTCCATACTTTTCTATCTGTTCTTCAGCATCACTTGATTTTGGTCCAGGCTGTATGGCATCACCCTTTGCTGAGACACTGATGTCACATTTAACGTACCCTTTGACACCAGTGCTAATGTCACCAGGGTTGGTCAACACTGCCCACTTATTAATGAACTGGTGACCTGAGAGAGCAAGATATAAACACAATTATTCAGTTTAGCTTCTCACATAGAAATTATGGAGGACTACGGGGGTCATTGGAAAAGCAATACAGCATTTTGACGATAACTGCTTAATTGTGAATTAATAATATAGATTGCTAAATATAATTTCAAATTCAACAATTAATCCATACAAAAAAAAGACAAAATTGAAAAACATTTTGTAATTACACATTTTAAATTTAAATACTAAAGAGGAATTGCAAAATGTATTTATTATTTGATTATTAAATACTGTGATTTGAAAATGTTTTTCAAATCCTATTTCAAAATGGAGAATTAAATAACACAATTAATAAATGACATTGTAAATATCTTTCCTTTTCATACATTTAAAAAAGTTATTCCCTTTTCTAAATCCGTTTTCTCTTTCCAGTTCTCAGTTTCAGTGTTCTCAGGGACCAGGAGGGTCACACGAATGCTAAAAGGGGAGGGTAAACCATTTAGGAAATGCGATTGCAAAAAGGATTTGAAAATGAGAGATGGAAAGAGAAAACGGATGTAGAAAAGGGAATACGTTTTTTAAATGTATGAAAAGGAAAGATATTTACAATCTCATTTATTAATTATGTTATTTAATTCTCCATTTTGAAATCGGATTTAAAAATACAATTTCAAATTGCAGTGTAGGGACCAGGAGGGTCACACGAATGCTAAAAGGAGAGGGTAAACCATTTAGGAAATGCGATTGCAAAAAGGATTTGAAAATGAGAACTGGAAAGAGAAAACGGATTTAGAAAAGGGAATAACTTTTTTAAATGTATGAAAAGGAAAGATATTTACAATGTCATTTATTAATTGTGTTATTTAATTCTCCATTTTGAAATAGGATTTGAAAAACATTTTCAAATCACAGTATTTAATAATCAAATAATAAATACAATTAGCAATTCCTCTTTAGTATTTAAATTTAAAATGTGTAATTACAAAATGTTTTTCAAATTTGTCTTTTTTTTGTATGGATTAATTGTTGAATTTGAAATTATATTTAGCAATCTATATTTTTAATTCACATTAAGCAGTTATCGTCAAAATGCTGTATTGCTTTTCCAATGACCCCCATAGTCCTCCATAAGAAATAAGTGACAACCACAGGAAAGTGTTCCAGCTTTTTTACATAATACTTGGAAAAACAGCATTTACAGTAATTCTGTAATATTCTGTTATAGACTTTCTCTGAATAAGAAAAAACATGATTGACCAGGCTGCTTGTAGACAGTCCAAACATCCAGCTTAAAAGAACCCACAGAGAAAGTCTTCAGCATCTTTGAGTGAACAACCTAGAGAGACCGAAGAAAACACCTACAAAATTAATTTAAAAAGTCAACAGTAAGATATGTACAGAAAGCATTAAAGTGACTGTGTGTTTGCATGGGATTACCAACCGTCAGCTTGATGATTTTGTCAAAAAATATCTCTTTGTGGGCAAAGAAATCAAACACGAAATACTGATGGATAAAGAAGAGATGGGAAGAAGCAAAATTCAAAAATCAAGTGTTTATTTTTAAAGTAAAAGTATCAGTGAAATACCTAATATCCAACACATGCTCTTTTACCAGTATTTTTGACAGTTATCCTACCTCATTGTAAAATGGAGCATTAGTTCCTTCTTTGACAGATGTCTGTTTTTTCTCATCACCAATCTCAATCACCACACTGGGGTCTATGTTTTCTCCCACAAGCTGTCTCGCTTCTGTTATATTAATGCCAATCTATGAGACAGGACAAGAATATATAAATTATCAGGTTCCATATAAGGATTTAAAATAGCTAACAAGTTGATCTGTTTGAATCACAAAGCTTTTCTTCTTTGGTCTTATGTTTTACATGTCTTATTACCTGGAAGCTCTCTGGTTTCCCCTCACTGTCCTGAATGCGAGTTTGAAGTATGGCCCTGTGAAAATCGACAGGAATATCCAGTTCATGTAAAATAGTTTTATCTTGCGGACAAACAGAGAAACAAATGGAACAGAAAAAATGTATCTCAGTTTGACCTCTCACAAGGGAGAAGTAAACTAAGAAATGGATACTAAAACTGTCCATGAAATCAGTGAGTTCTGCGAGAATCCTTTTTTGTTATACGGTGAGAGCAAATAAAAATAAAGAGATTTCTGTACTGCCTGACAAAGTTCCACCTGGTAGTGAGCCTGACTTCAGGGGTGAACCTGGAGCAAACCAACATGGAAGGCATTTACAGGCGCTGGCCAGTAAATTAGAATATCATCAAAAAGTTGAATTATTTTAGTAATTCCATTCAAAACGTGAAACTTGTATACTGTATACTTTCCTTCCACACATAGTGATATATTTCAAGTGTTTATTAATTTTCATTTTTATTATTACAACTGACAGCTAATGAAAACACCAAATTCAGTATCTCAGAAAATTAGAATATTCTGAAAAGGCTCAATATAGAAGACACCTGGTGCCACTCTAATCAGCTGATTAACTCCAAACACCTGCAAAGGCCTTTAAAAGGTCCCTCAGTCTTGTTCTGAATGCTCCACAATCATGGGGAAGACTTCTGACTTAACAGCTGTCCAAAAGACGACCATTGACACCTTGTACAAGGAGGGCAAGACACAAAAGGTGATTGCTAAAGAAGCTGGCTGTTCGCAGAGCTCTGTGTCCAAGCACATTAAGGCCGTTTTCACATGTGTGGCCGTACCAGAAAACGGCCAGAGAAAATGCTAATTTTTTCTGTTCACATGGCACGGATCTCTGCCCGTATTGGGATCCAGTTTTTTACTACAAATAAACAGCAGGTGGCGGCATACAAATAAGTCTTAGTTCTCCAACAAACAAGGGAGTGAGAAGTACCGACGTCATAAAACGAGCGACAGCCTAGAATGTAAACAAACTGGTCTACTGGTCAGCTGCTACCTGAAGCCATCTACAGGGTGAGTGTTGTAGTAAACCCGCCGTTTTGTAACCTGCTGTGTTGCTGTGGGATGCTTGAATCGCGTTGTTTTGGTATTTGTATGGTCGCGAGGTGATTCTGTAATTTCGGCCGGCGATGTCGTCATTTCCGCATGGAGCGCGTCTATTGTCTTGAGTACGGCCAGAGTACGGGTTGTGTTCACATGATACGTGGCCGCTCGTACCTGGACTCGGATACTACCTCCAAGGCAGGTCTCTCTGGCCGTATTCTGGCACGGTACAGTCTGTGTTCACATGGTACGAAATAAGTGGATTTTGACCAAATACCGTACCCGAGTACGGACTCCCGTACCATGTGAAAGCGCCCTAACAGACAGAGGAAGGGACGGAAAAAATGTGGTAGAAAAAAGTTTACAAGCTCTAGGGATAACCGCACCCTGCAGAGAATTGTGACGACAAACCCATTCAAAAATGTGGGGGAGATCCACAAAGAGTGGACTGCAGCTGGAGTCAGCGCTTCAAGAACCACCACGAAGAGACTCATGAAAGACATGGGATTCAGCTGTCGCATTCCGTGTGTCAAGCCACTCTTGAACAAGAAACAGCGTAAGAAGCGTCTCGCCTGGGCCAAGGACAAAAAGGACTGGACTGCTGCTGAGTGGTCCAAAGTTATGTTTTCTGATGAAAGCAATTTTTGCATTTCCTTTGGAAATCAAGGACCCAGAGTCTGGAGGAAGAGCGGAGAAGCACAGAATCCACGTTGCATGAGGTCCAGTGTAAAGTTTCCACCGTCAGTGATGGTGTGGGGTGCCATGTCATCTGCCGGTGTTGGCCCACTCTGTTTCCTGAGGTCCAAGGTCAATGCAGCCGTCTACCAGGAAGTTTTAGAGCACTTCATGCTTCCTGCTGCTGACCAACTTTATGGGGATGCAGACTTCACTTTTCAACAGGACTTGGCACCTGCACACAGTGCCAAAACCACCAGTACCTGGTTCAAGGACCATGGTATCCCTGTCCTTGATTGGCCAGCAAACTCGCCTGACCTTAACCCCATAGAAAATCTATGGGGTATTGTGAAGCGGAAGATGCAATACGCTAGACCCAACAATGCAGAGGAGCTGAAGACGACTATCAGAGCAACCTGGGCTCTCATAACACCTGAGCAGTGCCACAGACTGATCGAGTCCATGCCACGCCGCATTACTGCAGTGATGGAGGCAAAAGGAGCCCCGACTAAGTATTGAGTGCTATACATGCACATTCTTTTCATGTTCATTCTTTTCAGTTGGCCAACATTTTAAAAAAATAATTTTTTTTATTGGCCTTTAAAATGTTCTAATTTTTTGAGATGCCAAATTTGGAGTTTTCATTAGTTGTCACTTATAAATATCAAAATTAAAAGAAATAAACATTGGAAATACATTGGTCTGTTTGTATTGCATGAATATAATGTACAAGTTTCACGTTTTGAATGGAATTACTGAAATAATTAAACTTTTTGATGATATTCTAATTTACTGGCCAGCACCTGTAAGTTTGAAGAATCTATATTTTTCATTGCAGCTAAATGGTGAGATCCTTTTACCTGAAGCCAAAACAGCAGCTAAATGCCAGAGCATATACTCTTTGTTTCCTCTCAGTAAGCCATAAACTTAGGCAAGCTGTATTAATGAGTGATTACCAGGATTTTTTTGGAAGGTGTTGTGTTTTACTTTTGAGCCACTACGTCTTAATGAGGGTTATGCTAGTACTCTGTATTATGATTTAAAAATCTATATAATTTTTATAGAACAAAAAGTCAGTTTAGGTAGCCTACCTTCATTTCAAATTAGTTCATAGTTTTAGGATATAAATGTGAAAGTGTATAGTATTTGTTAATGCTAAATACTTGTCTTTATATAAAAAGAAAAGCTAAAAATGAAAATACGATATTGACCAGTCAAACATAAAATTCAGGACAAATTCAGAGAACTCAACTCATTACAGACATATGTACCATAGAGTTGTAAAGGATGGATGAGCGAGTTTTTTGCCTCCATTTTACCTGGAACATTTTTTTTTAAATGCAGTCTTTTTCTGCATCTCCATTGTTGTGACTACAGTAGTTGTACACCCAGAATATACCCTTGGTATGTAGATAGTTGCTTTTAGGTCATCCTGGACCTTTAACAGTGAATTTTTGTTGTAAAGAGATGTTAAATATTTCAGACTGAAGTTTTCTACACATTTTTCATCAGTTATGTTAGTTTAAATTTGAGCCTAGGGCGACGGTGGCTCAGTGGTAGAGTAATTGGCTTTTAATCAGAGGGTCGTAGGTTAAATACCATTCCAGTGTCCGAGATCTTGTATTTATTCCATGTTGATGTGCCCCTGGGCAAGGCACTTAACCCCAACAATTCTACATCATCCTACCGAGCCATGTTACCTATCGGTGTATGAATGTGAGTTTGAATGAGTGAATGTGGCTTCAAAGTAAAGCGCTTTGAGGGGTCAGTATGACTAGAAGCGCTATATAAGTTCAGTCCATTTACCATTTAAATGTCTTCACTTAACGGTGTACAACAGGAATAATTGGTGTTGATTCCAACAGTGTAAAATGCCATTTTTACTTTGGTAGGTCTCCCTATGTATGAGTGAGTTGTCTCTGGGTACTCTAGCTTCCTCACACAGTCTAAAATCATGCATGTTAGGTTAATTGTTATGAATTTGTATGCATGGCTGCATGTCCTGGGATGCTCTCTGTTGCCCTGTGCTGGTGACTTCTCTACTGTGTCGTATGCATCTTGCCTAATGTCTTTTGGACATATATTGCTGTGTATTCCTCCTAATAGACACATTTATGAAAATGTGTAATAGATTTCAATAAATTGTGGACTTCTGCATTCACAATGTTTTATAGCAAAGAAGGTAAGCACTCCAACCGAAGCAATTAGTCAGTTGCTTTGGTCATTAGTGAGTAATGAGTTTTAAACAAGCATTGGAATGTCATCCATCCATTCATCCATCCATCCAGGGCAGTTCACACACCGATAGAGACCAAGTTCTGGGGCCATATTCACAAAGAATCTTAGAGCTAAAAGTAGGTCCTAACTGGCGAATTTAGGAGTAACTCCTAAAAAGTGTGGGCGTGTCACTCCGAAATTGAGGAATCCTAGTTTCTTAAGATAAAAGAAATTCACAACTAGTTTTAGTCTGGATGTTTCTGAATTGACCAAACGATACCGACTAAATTGTGTCCATTATTTATTTTCCCCCCTGCACAAAGAAGAAAACGTGCACGTATTCCAATTTATGCAACATATATAGGGATGCCTATATGACGGACATTGCCTACCTGTTGCGGCGGCATCATTTTTATAAGCGGCGATCTCGAGCCGACACTGGGACTGTAGAGAATACCATCTCTTCTCACAGACTTCTGCCGTTTGAGACACGGCTGGATAAGATGCATTTATGTTTCTGCTAATTTCCACCCATGCCTCCCTTTTCTTCTTATTCGTAATCCTGGCTCCGAATCGCCCTTTGAGGACCGTGCTCCTCTCCAGTACCAACTGTGCCAGTAGTAATAATTGGTCCTGCGACCAGTTAGGTTTCCTTGTTCTTTTCTCGCCACTAATTTTCCGTTCACGAGGTGCTTTTCACGGTCTATTTAAAATGTGTCTGATGTGCTCATTAGCCAGCCGAATTGTTTACAGCCTACTTGCAATCACTCCCTTAATATGAGGCATCCATCCATCCATTATCTATACCGCTTTCATCCAATTCAGGGTCGCATGGGGGCGGGCGCTTTTCCCAGCTATCAGCAGGCGTTAGGCAGGGTAATGTGATGCAATTCATGTTTTTTCCTTTTTAAACTTCACCCTCTCTGTAAGTAGGCTATTGTGTGTAAGTTGTATGAAGTGTTAGTCTCGTGGCCAACACAAAGATGTCATCATGCATTATTTCTGCTATTTGCGCTGTTCATAATTAAGCTTTTATCGACATTGAAGTTTTCCATTTCCTCGTTATACACGTGTCATTCAACAACCAATCACACTGCTGTCCATCTATTTACTCATGCATAGGAAATTACGTTTTCCATAGCAACGGGACGTCACTCTTAACTTACTTTTAGGGATTTTTCCTACGTAAAAGTAGCTCTTAGTGCGTTTGTAAATAGGTTTTAGACGACAACTCCTACGTAAGACCTTTTAGAGCGAGTTAGGAGTAACACCTAGCGGTAAGATAAGAGTCTTTGTGAATACGGCCCCTGGTCTATAGACTATAAAATGACTAATAAGACACAAATACATATGAAAGAACAGGTAGACACAAAGAAAAGAGTAGGTAAAAATAGTAATGATGTTTCAAGGTAAAAATACAACCAATAAAATAATGTGTCTTAAATAATTTATGTGTAAAAAAAACGAAAAAAAATAGTGACTTGATTTGAATTGTCATAAAGTGTAACCAGTGTAAAACTTTAACAGCTTCACATTTCGAGGGTTTTAAAATCACTACATATTACTGATCAGAGCTCCCTCTTCTCCCTCCTTTCAGTCATAGCCACACATTCCTCCAACCTTTGGAGTGACTTTCATCACTTTGAAAAGGTTCCGGTTCTCTAAAAGTCATCTACTGCTGAAGGAAACATTGAAATGTCTGCCCATCTGATTTAAACTACATATGTCTCGGTCTGATTGTCATAGCTGAATTAGTTAAAACTATAACTTCCACTCCAGAACTGTCAATCTTTTTCTTTCTGCTGCTTGTAATAGTACATATTATGTTTTAAAAGCATTGCCAGACAGTACTGACTTCTACAACATTGATACAGTAAATAAATTTACTGTTACATCAGCTTCACATGCCATCTGATGACAATTCTACCTCTTTGTGTCTGGTTTTATTCTTCTGATGAGAGGCTGGTCCTCCGGATTTTCCCCTTCATGTAGGACAGATGCTTCAGAGGATGCCTCCAACTCACTGTCTGCACACATACAAATGCACAAAAAAAGGTGGGATGATGACACATATGCAACCAGTCATAACAATTTAGAAACTTTAAGAATTGAAAGAGCCTTGTGTGATCTCCACATCAGGAAATGTTAAAAGGAGCATTTCCGTTTACATGGGAAATTCAGCTATACTATATTTTCTTTGAAAACTGAAATCACCCATAGCAACCAGGACTACACAGTCTCAGCCCAGTACTGACACATGCTTATTTGCTTAGTCTCACTCCCATGATGAGAGGGACAACTCCTCTGCTTATGATCACAGCTGAGACTCAGTGATGTTTGTCTTCCACGCCTTACCCACAGCTCCTTTGTTTGCCAAGACCAGGGCGGAGCTGTCTTTCTTCTTCTTCTTCACTTTCAGGCCAAATAACTTCTTCTTTTCCTTCCTGTTAAAGGATGAGAAAGTTTAATACTAAATCATTCTTACTTTCAACGTGATTTTATAATTGAGGCAGTAATTTTTTAAGAGGTTACACCCAAACAATGCAAAAATAGAATCTTGAAGCCTGAAATAATGTCGAAACTGTCTAAAGTCCAGTCTTCGTAAGTTTAACTGGCAACTGAATGTTATCATAAGTAATCAGCAATGAGAAAACTTAATGCAAAGTGGATATTTGATTTCTGTTTTAAAACAGACAAATATTAAATTAAAAAACAAAAAAGGTGGCATTTTGTGGTCAAAAATAGATGAGTAGAAATATAAATTTGGTTTGAATTTCCTTTTTTTCACATAATGTAGAGAAATTAAATAATATAATAATATAATAGAAATAAATAATTAAATTTATTGTTTTCAGTTTTTTTTTCTTTCTTCATTTTTCGGATACAGGCCTCTAAAACTGTGAACATGTAGGAGGCACTGTTTCTTTTTTACATCTCAAATATGTTGTCCTACACATATTTTCACCACAAAACTAATGTAAATCAACAACAACAATAGTTGTGGATGAGAATTAAATAAACATAAATAAAACAGATAAACAGAATTTCTAATATTCCAACATATTCCTGTAATTTTACTGTCATATTGTTCGCCTGTGGCATCTGAATCAAAGCAGGAAGGACTTTATTAAGATAGTTGATGTTTCTTTGCCCATTTATGTCCTACTCCATCCTATGCCAAATTTTTATGTTCCAAAACTGATAGCTGTTGTTGCAACGGCTGAAAAAAAATCTCAGCAATCAGTTAAAGGAGAAAATAAATAACAACTTCAAGGGCTCACCTCTGTTGAGATGCAGGACTGTCCAAAAGATCCATTTAGCTGATATCTATAAGAGTCGTAGTTTCTACCAGGAAAATTCCTCACCTTATGAATAATCTAACTCTTGCTCTCTATAACTAGTGTCTTCTCCTAAGTAACTCAGAAGTAACACAAACTAATCTAACTGCTGTCTTTGTGACTTTTGTCCAGAGCAGAACAATCTTTCCCAAACATCTTAATCACCTGACTTCCTTTTCTACAAGCATCCATATTTGTCAGATGTCCTGCAGCAATTAACAAATTCGTCTGCAAAAATAAAGCTGATCACTGCTGAGCCTTATATATACTGGCTCTTCCTTCACTTGGCTTCACTTTAGATACGTATTTTTCTGTTTAACCAGATGTGGTTTCCATTGATCAGGCTCTCACGAATACTTCGAGAGTTTGTGATTCCATAAAGGGGACCAGCCCTTTTCTTGTTAATCTCTCACACAGGAAAGTCTGTCACTGTTCAAACAAATGCTTTTTTTATTTAATGTGTTTGATTTATTCAACTCCGAATGGTTGAATTTTAATTCAATGACATGCTAAAATTTTGGACACCTTCTTAAATATTCATTTTTTTCTCAAATTTTGTTCACATATTTATTTCTAATCTAACAATCTAATCTAATATTTTATCAATGCAGAAGAAAAAAATAATTACAGGTAAAAACTAAATTTGACTGTTTATGTAATTAAATAAAAGAAAACAAAAGAGGTAATTTCTAGCTGAGGAAATATTTAGGACCTGTCCAAGATGTACCCCGCCTCTTGAGCAGTGACTGCTGTAGATAGGCACCAGCCCCTAAAGTAAAGAGTTCTTCTTTGCAAACATCCAATGCAGTTTTAAATGACACAGTCTCTTTTTGAACCCTGTTATAGGTACTTTGATGACATTCTAGGAATTTTGGAGACTTAGCATTTTGCAGCCTGCTTTCAGGGTTAACTTGCCTGGAGAGCCAGACCTGAGCATGTTGGCAGAATTTTTGAATGCCCTCCAGTTATTCAATTTTTCCATAAAGTGGTATGGCTGATTTCAGATTATTTTTAGAGGCATTTGAACCCTTCATCAGATTCATAAGCGGACCCAAGCTTCTTAATGAATGCTTATAATGGTGGCACAGCATGTTAAATATCTGAGGTTTAAACTGAGCCAAACCTCCTTCGTGAAGCTATGCAACCATGTTCTCACCATGTGCACCTGATATGAAATAACTGTAGTCGCTCTCACGCTGCAGTTTTATTGGTAGTTCCTAGGATTTGTAAAAGTAGAATCGGGGGCAGATCTTTTAGTTATCAGGCTCCTTTAGTCCTGCACTTTAGTCCGTGAGGCAGACACTCTGTATAGTTTTAAGACCAGGCTTAAAAACTTCTTTTGACCAAAGCTTATAGTTAGAATGGCTTAGGTTTTCATGTGTTGAACACTGGAGATAGGCACAAGCCCCCCACAACCCTTTTAAGATAAGGGGTATAGATAATGAATGAACTGAATTGATTTAAGCCATTTCAAGTAGGAATAAATGCAGGGTCCTAATTTATTCCTAATCTGCATTTGTATTTATTATTTTACAGAACAGTTTAAAATGGCTTGTCTTCAATTTATAATGTTTAGCAGACTTGATTATATTAGGAATACAGTTTTATCTCTGGGATATTTTTTATTTATTATGATTTTTTATTCAACCGAGAAGTTTGCTGATATGTGTGTTTAATTTTATATTTTATTAAAAATCACGTTGAATACTCTTTAAACACTTTTTTAATAAAAAAATAATTGACTAAGCTAATATGGTACTTTTCAAGTCATACTGAACACTCAAAGGACTTCAACTAGAGCCACATTTATGCACTGGTTGGAAGTCAACTTAAGGTTAAGTGACTTGGTCAAGGGTCTATCAACATATGACAGGAGGGAACTTAAATCGCACCAACAACCTTTAGACTGCAAGATGACTACTTTGCCTACTGTGCTAAAGTTCTCCTGCCAAACTCCTTTAGCGGCAGAACTCAGACCCTTTTTATAACTGCTCAGCAGCTTTTTCCAAGTCTCTCCTCGTATTTTACTTGATTTATCTTTGGCAATGTGCTCTAAGTCTTTGAGGTTGGAAGGCTGTCTTGCCATGACTCTTATCTTTTGCTGCTTCCATCGATTCAGGACTCTGAGTGCTCCAAAAGATTACTTTAAACCTAATCTAAATAATACTTGGGTTAACTCTACTTTTTGTTACATCATTTTGGAGGTTGGATCAACTTATCCTTGTATAAATAAGGTGTACTGTCCTTTGATATCAATCAATCAATCAATCAATCAATCAATCAATGTTAAAAATAGCGTAGGTGAAGCAAAATAGAATAAACAAGGTGGGTAAAACCAGAAGTGCCACCACTTTTTTAAGCATTAAAAGCCTGCCTAAATGTAAGCTTTGATTTAAAAAGCATAAGTTCAGTTATAGATCGAAGCTCAACAACTTGTACAAATAAAAGGGTGGGTAAGGCTGTTGGGAGCTTAACAAACAGATAATGAAAGTTTAATAACTATTCTGAATTGGAAGAAAGTAGACGTAGTGAAATAAAAACCCTAGGTCTAATGTGCTTAGTTTAGGAGTTCAAATGAAAGGCGGTTCGACCAGACCAAGTTTGGATGAAAAATTCTGGTTGGCATTTCGTTTTCAGTTCTAATAACATTCAATTATTTTTTTGTGAAATGTTTTATTTTTTAGTTCTCATTATTGGAACTGTAGTGCGCTTGTATTGAAATGTTTAATGTTAAGCACATTCACCTTGGATATGCTGAGTTTCACTCCACTGGGAAGAACCAAAGCCACAAGTCATCGTTAACAGACAACCTTCCAGCAGCTTGAACTTCATCTGAATCATGATATGGACTCTATGCAGCTTTTTGAGCCCTATTTTTTTCTTCTTCAACCAAACAAAAGGAAAGCCTCTGGATTTTGTGGAGAGCACAAAATCCAAAGGCATGCATGAGGAAGGAGCGGAGACAGTACTGATTTGCTTCTAGTCCTGACCTGTGCCCCATATAGAGGATGGAAAATGGGACAGCAGTGAGCCTATACTGCTCACAGTTTCGGGAAGTTAAAATAAGTCTTTTAAAGACATTTTAAAATGGTATTGAACACAGTTTTAGAGATATATGAATTATACAACAGTACATTATACTGGAAGATTTAAACAAGTTAAATTCAACTTTACCCTGAGTATAGTGTTTTACACTTCGCTACCAAGCTTCACAGTATGGCGTAAACTTCACGATGGGCTTTTATTGATCGGTGCAGTCAGCTACTGATACCTCTGATTTCAAGCCAAACCTTGGTAAATATATAGTCTTTACTATTGCAAATAAGCAGTTTAATATTACTTCTCTACAAAAACTATAATCATTATATTAGGAAGATTTGCAGAAATATTTTCTAGGGTTTCACAAGAACATTTTATTACCATCTCACAGGGTGGTTTTCTGTCACATACAAAAACGTTTTACTTTTTTTAAAAAGGGAAATTATGCCATATTTCCTCAGACTGCACAAATTCAACAAATGAATCAGAAAAAAACATGTCTTAAAAGTATTAAAGGCAATATAAAAAGCCACGAACAAATAACGTAAAACATTATAATCAAACTAGAGCTAAATGAAACACTGAATAGAGAACTGAATCTATTAAAGACTTAAGGGCTAAAATAGAGTTGATTAAATTTAAGACTTGTAAACTATGCTGTTATAGACATTTAGCCATATTTTGAAGACAAAAAATGACAAAATAACTCTACAAATGTGTTCTCCTTTGGAAATGATCAAATATAGGGTGCCATAACTAGTGCAGAGATTTTTGCAAAACAAAATATTACATGTTTTTATTCTTAATTCTTTTTTAAATGTTGTACAAGCTTCAGTTTGAGACCTGAATAGGGTTAAATAAAAGAAAATACTGCTAAATCCATACTACTGCTAATCCATCTTTCCATTATCTATACTGTCTATGATATGCAGGCTTGTGGGGGGGGCTAGTGCCTATCTCCAGCCATCATAAGGCGAGAGGCGGGGTACACCCTGGACAGGTCGCCAGTCCATCACAGGGCACTACTGCTAATATAAATAGATAAACTATTACAGGTATAAGTACTGTAATAAGAGTGAAAATCCTACCTTGGTTTGGGATCCATGGGTACTCTCTGGACAGCTTATAGGAAGATTTTCAGCACTGCTGCAGTTCCACAAAGTAAAACTGAAAAGCTGTTATAGCAGCTGATTGGCTGAAGTGTTTGTTCAAAGAACGATGATGTGAAACTGAAGAAATGAGATTGGACCATGTCTTATTTTCAACTTGACACTCTAAGATGTTAGTTTTGCATTTTATATACTGTACATACTTTTTCTGGGTTCTAAATCTCAAAGCTGTTGGTCAGAGCATTGTTAAACTTCTCATTTCACATGAAGAATTAACTGATAAGTATTTACATAGTTATTATTCTATAAGTACTCCAATGACAACAACATTAATCAAGTGCTATCTGTTTAACAGACCTAACAGATGTCAGGAGTGTTTACCTTGTGAGTGTGAGTGCGTGTGTGTCTGTATGTAGGTAGGCTGGTATTCTTGTGACCAGGATGTTTGAAACTGGCAGGGCTAACAACTCCACCCCAGGTAAACAGAAAGACCTGCCAGTAGAGATGATCTGCAAAATCACCTCACACTGGACAAGTATCCCTTATATGTACTGTGTGGAGATGGATACATTTATGTAACAGCAACCCTGAGATAAAGAAAGTAAACCCTGATTCCCAATTCTGGAGCAAATTAATCTGATTCTCACCCGGTTGAAACATGATTCTATTTGAAATGACTAAAACCTTAAATCAAGTATAAAGAAACACATCAGACTCAATCGATCAATAATGATTAAATGCAAATTTATAAAGGCAACTGTTTAGGCAGTTTACTGGTATGATGTACTAATGTATGTTAACACAATTATAAGGATGGAAAGGCAGCAGGAATCACCTTAGAGATGCAATCAATGCCGCCTCCAGTCATTCCTCCAATTATGCCCTAAAACAGGCGGACAGGAGAAAAGGCAGCAGAGGAAATGGACATACACAGTTGGGTATACACAAGTAAGTGGTATGTACACATTCATTTTCATGTGAAGAACATTATTTTAAGAAGGATCAGTAGGCATAGTCAAACACTTCAAAGTTAACTAATCTATTGAATCACTGAGATAATCAGGAACCTCTCTACAAAATGTTGAATGACCAGTACACCCTAGACAGGTCTGAACCAGTCTTATGACTTCAAATTTTTGAAAAATGGTATGTATGTAAAGAGATGAACTGATCAAATAAATGATAACAGTTTAATAAATTTCATAACAAAATAGAGATTGATTATAAATAGTAAAACTTAAGTATTCCTCCCCAGAAAGTATTCACACCCCAGGTAGCAAAGTCTTTGTATAATGTTGGGTATTTGGAGGAAATGCAACTATTTGACTATTAGTTGTTAAATGATTGCTCGTGGCAAAAATAAAATTAATCATTTATGGAAATGTATTATAAACGGGGCACCACCTGACAGGAGTCAGGAAACATTAATAGCCACATATATCAATCTCCTAGTTTAGCACCTGCCCAGATTGGGCTGAGGTTAATAAACAGATGAAGGAATGGATTCTATATGTCTGTTGAACATAAACCTTGCCACTATCTATGTGTGCTGAATAATAGACAACCAGTGACTTTCCATAATCCAAAAATGTTATTGACAAAAGAAGAAAAAGACAAACATTTGATCACCCAAGCTAGAAACAACCAAACTACTTATCAAAATAATTGAAAAACCAAAAATAAAAGAAACACAATGATAAATATGCAATAAAAATAGAAACCATAAATTCTGATGTCAAAGTTCTGGAGGAATCTGGAACTGATTCTGCTTTAAAAGACCATGGCTTATTTAACAAAGCAGGAATGAAAGCTAAATTAGCTTACTAATTGTGAATAGTTTAACTAATTAGCACCATTGATTTATGTCTAAACCAATAAACATTTTATGGGAAAAGAAAACATTCTTTGGATTAAGAAATGTTTTGTTTAAAAATGATCTGGATAAGTCATTGACCTTTGGAAAATTTTTTCTTAAATGATCACGGCAGTAAACAATCTAATTCCAGTATTTTGATGCATTAAGACGGGTTAGATTAGTTTTCTGTTCTTAAACAATCTACTTTGAACCTATCTCTATTTGAAAACCGTGCAGTCCTAAACCAGACACATGGGGCTTATCTTAGTATATAGCTTCCAGGTAACCCACGTGATGATGTTTGGAGCCACTAATACATTTATTAAACATTAAAGTGACAGTGTGTTGTTTTTGCAGTACATCTTTGAAAATAGGCATTAAAATATTATGTTATAATAATTACATAAAGCACATTAATTGCAAAATATTGGCGATATTGTAAAATATGACTTCAAAAATCGGGCGCGGGTCCTCTTTTCAGGGGAAAGCCATATTAGATGACGTCTTTACTTCTATAAGAGCCCGGACGGACAAAGCGCACGGAACGCGCCTGCTATTAAAACATTGATTTCCCCTCAAAATGCAAAAAAAGTTTTGGCATAAATACATTTTTACCACTTTGCTAGGTCCAAGCGATGAAAGAGAGACTGATGTGCTCGTCGTGTTGCTGCAAATAGATAATTCTCAGGGAATTGAGCGTTTGAAAACAGCACTAGTTGGACCTCCGTTGTTGAGTGTCTTACTCAGAAGACACAGATACCTGGTGATAATTTAGGTATACACTGCCCCCTACTGGCCGAAAATTACACTACACACTGCCTTTAAACAAAGAAGAGAAACATGTCTGTTGGATTGAGTAACCCAAATTGCAGGATTTAAATCAACTCTGTTGGGAAAATCTTTTAAAACACTGGGTAAACTTCAGGCTGAGCGTCCTGGTTTACCAAAACAGGTTATTATACACAGTCACAAAATCACAATGAAAAGATAACCCTTAAATTTTAGTTATCCTAAACTAATTTTGCGTGTGCCCAGAACAGACCTTATTGAACATTTAAAGTTCTCCAGGCTTCTCCGTGTTGATGGGGGGGTTCAGACGACATTAGCCTAGCGGCTAACAATGGCTGCGGTAGCTATTTAACAGTGAACCTCATGGCCATTGGAGAAGCAGGTAGCTTGTACTCCGATTTGGCTAAGCAGCGATCAGCTCATACTTTTCTTCACTGACCAGTACATTTTGGCAGCTTTCTCCAACCAGGCATCCAACTGTTCTTCGCTCTGTGGCGGTGAATGAATGCGGTTTTGGCTGGTTCAGGTGGGCCAGCTCCCAGATCTCCTCTCCTGGAGGCTTGCAACTAAGGGACAGATTTGGCAGGCTTTGAGGATAAAACAATTGCTTTGTTTCTTCAATGTTTGCGATTCACCTGATCGGCGGGCTTTGAGTCCCTTGGAGTGATTTTCTCCCAGAAACTCGTGCTTTCTTTCGCCAGCAAAGGAAGATGGTTGATGCTCATCTTCTCGTAGCGAGCTGGCCGAGCTGCTTTGAAGGAGGCTTCACTTCAACTGAGAGTCACGTGCCTATTTGGGCAGGGTCTGAGTTAGTCAGGCATGATGGAAGGAGACTCTATCTGTTGCCAGGGCACCGCCTTCAGAACTTAACAGTATTGACGCGACTAACATTCCGGAGCTCTTTGCGCGTTTATTATTCCGGCGGGACAGATCTGCAAATAGACAGAAAGTAAGAAAGTAGAGCAATGGAGAAAGTCAAGGCCAAAGAAAATGGACCTGACAGGGACAAGCTTATACCTACGGCAAAACAGCGGTATTTGGAGAAGCTCTTAGACATCAAACATACGAGCTCCCCTGCAGCGGAATGGCACAGAGACCTGAACCATTTGCCTCCGTGCACGTGTATAGATATAGTAAATTACCTTGTTTTTGGTGTGAGTTATTACACGATGCAGGAGTTTAAAAGCCACAAATCTTTGGAAAGCTACAAGGCTTTCTGCTGTGGCTGGGTGCAGGACTTGGCCATCTACGAGCCTCCAGGTGGCGAAAACTGCGTTGTACTGGCAAAGGTAATTTTTCTTAACATGCATTTTAGTGTGTCGTAATTACATTGGGTCTCTGTACCATGACGTCAACTCCTCACTCTCAATAAAACACACCATGCTATTCCAACAGAAAACAAACAAGTGACTAAGTGGTTAAATGTTGAACTTGTGAACATTAGGAGAAAATGCAGACAGGCTGAGCGTCGATGGTGCTCCTCTGGTCTGCATGTATTCTTCCAGGCGTGGAAAGAAGCTCTGACACCACAAGAGTTTTTGATGTTTTTTAGGGAAAAGACTTAAATATTAAGAAGCCAGATTACAACTTACTCATCTTCTTCAGAAAAAAAAATATTTTGACAAATCAGAGCCTCTGTTTACTGCTGGTGGTTTGGCTGTTTTGAAGCCAGTCTCCTAGCTTGACTTATCCAAGGTTGTCAACTCTGGTCAATGTACAACCTGTTTGCTGGATTCTGTGCCATCTTGGGCCATAAAAGAGCTGTGGCGAGTGCTGGGACCCTATATTACCTCTCTAATTAATATTTGTCAGAATAAGAGTGTTTTTTCCAGCTTGTTAAAAAAACCAAAACAATAATAATACCAACCCTAAAAAAAATCAGGATTGGATGAGAATCTTAAAGGAAATTATAGACCTATATCACACCTGTAATTTTTTTCAAAAGTGTTTGAGAAGGCGTTCTTTGAACAGCTCACTGTTTATCTGATCTCAAATAAGCTGTTTGAGCGGTTCCTGTCTTCTTTCAGGTCACATCACTCTACAGAGACTGCCCTAGTGTGGGTGGTAAATGAAATTCTAGTGAAGGCAGACATTATTACTTTATTAAATAGGCTCAAACACTATCAGTGTGTTGAGGGAAAGGTTCTCTCTTGGATAAGATCCTTCTTCTTGGGTAGATCCCAGATATATTACACCGGTGTTGATGGCCCTGCACTAGCTACCCGGTCAGTTTCGTGCTGATTACAAGGTCCTACGTCTTACCTACAAGGCTCTTCATGGGCTAGCCCCCTATGTGTCTCTTTTACATCTTTTGCATCCCTATGATCCGTCTCGTGCCTTGAAGTCCAAAGGGTTGGGTCTGTTAAGAGTCCCAAAAGCTAGGAGAAGAAGCATTGCTCAATATAAACAAGATTATTTATCCACTTAAATCACCACATTCAATGTAATGTCCATTGTTATCCAAACAAGGTTTTTTTGTGCAGATCCCAGCTGATAAGCCCCTCTCCAGGCCGGCTGCAATTTTTTCCTTCCTAGGGTCATCTGATGACTGGCATTTTAGCCAAGCAATTTACATATCTGGCAGTGTGATGTTTATTAGGTGTTGATAAAAGCTTCATAGTGAACATCGTGAGGTACCAACGTACCTATCTGTATAATATCTGGTGTTGTGCAGCATAATCGTTTTTATAGCCAATAAAATGTCCTATGTAATATTACTCTTTAGTACCAAATTGAGCAACGTTGGCTTCTGTCAATCTTTAGACCATTTTATAACTGATTATAGTAAAGCGTTTTTTTCTCCCTCTGCATTGTTTGAACTGGTTACAAGTCACATGACTTTCCTAGATCTCATGCTCAAGACCAGTCAAATTGCAGCCTTTGTGATTAGAAAATATTATTTTGTCATATTGCGATATTATTGCAAATGAAATTAATTGTTCAGCCCTATTAACCAATGAATAAGTATCAGTTTACTTCTAAGACGATATAGATATTGTGATTATTTTAAATTATAACAACCCCTTCTTTTGCAGAATGCAGCTGCTGGTCCTGAGGATTCAATGACGTATTAAAGCAAACTATAGGCCTGCCCTGGGTTAGCTATCTCATTATGACTGTTTTTATATATTATCTATTTGCCTTTAATAGCTGTGCATCACAGTAAGTCTCAAATTTATTTGCCAGTGATCAACCCAGTGAAACTACATCAGCATCTTTTTTCTTCAGTATGGTTGATGTCCATAAAAACGGTGTATTTTTGTTCTTTCTGTCGCTCTATTTATCTTTGCAGAAACATAAAATAGAAATAGAAATAGAAATATAAAATAATAAAGTAAAGCTTTTTTGCTAGGTTCTGTCTCCTAGCTGAACATTTAGTACTCATGAAATCATTTAAAGGCACACAATATAAATGTATTTATAATGTGAATAGATTTAAACACATTTACAATAGTTAAGCTGATAAACTATCATTTTTTTACTGATTGGAGTCTTTGCTACATCAAACTTTTTTTACAAAATGTAAATTAAGTAATAGTGTTCCCTACATTTCATAATCTCAAAAAGATAAATTAAGATGTTGGCAACCCCATTCTACTCTATTGAAAAGACTTACCTTTTCGAAATGACATTAGAAAATTATCATATAAACTCTCGACACATTGAACATGCTTACAATGTAAAGTAATAAAATGTATATTTGTCTCCCACAGAACAGCCAGCATGGTCCGTCAATATATTGAAGGCTTCAATTATTGTGGAGGTTTCTGGGGAGTTGTAGAGAAAAACTGCAAAGCATTCCTCCCCATCTTTTGCCATACAGAAACGTTAACCAGGCAAAATATGCAGGCTCTCTTCAAGGTGAAATGGTCACCGGCAGGAAGCAACAGGCGGGATCTCGAGGAAGAGACAATTTTCTGCTGGGAGTGCCTGCTAATGGCTATACATCGTAATCATACTCTTATTTTTGGTTTTTAAATGTCTGTCTACAGCCTACAGTAAATTATGAATTTAAATGTCTTCACAGAGGGAAGTGGCAGCATTTCGTTTGCAGAGATTCTTGTCTTTGTGACTGGAGCAGATGCCATGTCACCCTTGGGCTTCGATCCCGCCCCTTCTATCGACTTCTATGATCAGGTGGAAGGGGAGAGGCGACTCCCCTTTGCCTCCACCTGTTCAATGATTTTGTCTCTCCCAAGGGGAATTGAGGACAGAACAAAGTTTAACGAACTCGTGAAGTTTGCTTTGAGAGGCTCCCTTGGGTTTGACAAGGTGTAAAATGCATCCTAGGAAATTAAGCCATATGTAAATATTGGAGATGAAGCACGTCTCCAATTTTCTATGTTCGTGGAGTTAAAAACGAGCACTGACCGTGCCTGTGAAGCTGTTAAAGTAAAAAAAAAAATTACTATCCTGGATATGTTTTTTCTGTCTTAACTATCGGATCAGGACTCTGTATCAGTAGATACTCAAAATAGAATGATTTAGAGTCAAGGACGGTAAACCGATGAGGACATCCCAAGTCTTTACTTTAATGTTTGTAAAGGTAAGCACAAAAACTACACAGTATTAGTTAGGTATTAGAGGTAGATAATTTCCCCCATATTTCAAAATAAAGCTTTAGAACTTATTTAATCCCAATTTAGTTTGAATGACAAACTGGTGGAGAATGTTGCAGTGAGCAGAGATAAACAGATGACTAAATCATTTCAATAATCATTCAGGATATTTGTAAAGAGTATTAAAACATGATTACACATTAACTAATTTGCAGGTTATGGTTTTTGTTTTAGGTCGGACCAGCTGATTTCTTCATGATCCAATATGATCATGAAGGAAAATTATCCAGAAGGGGTTTAAAAGTGTCCTATTGAAATCATGGGGAATTAATCATGATGATGACATTTCATTAAGACCTCAATCTTTTCTGTTAAAAATAATCCCTGTATAATTACATTAACTGCTGGTGTTATCAAAATCAAAAATCAATGTTTTAATAGCGGGCGTGTTCCGTGCACTTTGTAGAAGTAAAGACGTCATCTAATATGGCTTTCCCCTGAAAAGAGGACCCGCGCCTATGTATTTTAAAGCTGACTTTTTAGTCATATTTTACAATATCATCAATATTTTGCAACTAATGTGCTTTATGTAATTTTTATTACATAATATTTTAATGGCTATTTTCAAAGATAGACTGCAAAAACTACACACTGTCACTTTAAGTCTTAATTATTATAACTCTGGAGGTTTCTTCCATTGGCTGAAATTACAAACTGACTAATTGAACTTGGCTTAGTTAGCCAAGTTTAGCATCAGCGCTAAAGACGAGGGAGCAGAATGGGCGTGATTATGTCCGAACTACACGCCCATACTCGCCACGCGAGGGCAGAGTCTACAGTGAAGATCCCGCCCCTATGCCCTTTTTAGAAACATGCTTCGTCAGAGCTGGGGAGGAGGAGTCTGTGAATCCGCCATGAATTCCCCAATGAAAGTGTGTCATTCTGGTAAACGGGGAGGAGTGAGGAGGCGCTGTCTATTCTTTTTTCCACTCTATGGTTCCATTACCTCCCCCGTCCTCTTTGTGTGCATGCAACGCTCATTCTAGCCTGTAAACAGGAAGTGAGCTATCTTGTCGCGCAACAGATACATTGATTGCGCCAGCTGCAGTAGCCGTCATATTTGTTTTGTTTTGTTTTTTTACCTGTGAACGCGCAATGTTACCCAAGTGAAACTGGAGAACGCGACTTTTTCTACATACAAAAAATAAAATCTTTGATAGTGAGTACTTCTCATTTGCTTAGATAATCCATCCCACTTTACGGTGTGCCATATCAAGATACTGATTAGACAGCATGATTATTGCACAAGTGTGCCTTAGACTGGCCACAATAACAGACCACTGCAGTGCAACATATCTCCATTGCATAGAGTTGATCAGATTGTCGATTGTGGCCTGTTTAATGTTGGTCCACTCCAGTTCAATGGCTCAGCGAAGCTGCTGGATATTGGCAGTAACTGGAACACGTTGTCCTATATGCCGGTCTAGAGCATCCCAAACATGCTCAATGGGTGAGTATGCTGGCCATGCAAGAACTGGGATGTTTTCAGCTTCCAAGAATTGTATCCAGATATTTGCAACATGGGCCCATGCATTATCCTGCTGCAACATGAGGTGATGCTGTTGGATGTATGACACAACAATGGGCCTCAGGATCTCCTTATGGTATCACTGTGCATTCAAAATCCCATCGCCACCATAGGCTACTGGATCCACATAATTAACATCAGAAAACAGCTTACCTACATGAAGCCACACACACTATCATCCATTGTCATCCATGAAGAGAACACATCTCCAACGTGCCAGTGCCATCACATGTGAGCATTTGACCACTCAAGTCGGTTATGACAATGAACTGGTGTCAGATTGAGATCCTGATGAGAACGACAAGCATGCAGATGAGGAGCTTCCCTGAGATGGTTTCTGACAGTTTGTGGGGAAATTCTTTGGTTATGCAAATTGACTGTTTCAGCAGCTGACGGAGTGGCTTGTCCCAGAAAATCTTGGAGGTGAAAATGCTGGGTGTGGAGTTCCTAGGCTGGTGAGGTTACACATGATCTGCGGTTGTGAGGCATGTTGGATGTACTGCCAAATTATCTGAAATGCCTTTGGAGAGAGCTTATGGTAGATAAATTAACATTCAATTCACAAGCAACAGCTCTGCTGTCAGCATGCCAACTGCCCGCTCCCTCAAAATTTGCGACATCTGTGTGCTGTGTGATACAGCAACTGATTATTCCAGAGTGGCCTTTTATATATGTGTATGTAAAAAAGAAAAAAATTTTCTTCTTCTTTTGGGTTTGCAACGTCACTCCCACCAGCATATGAACTAACCAGCCACTTAGACCGCCTATGCCTAGGCTTTCATCCCTTGACAAATAAAGTGGGGCAAAATACAATGTGAATACATTGTGTCTCTCACAGTTGACATGTACCTATGACGAAAATTACAGACTACTCTCATTTTTTTAAGTGGAACAACTTGCACAATCATTGGCTGTCAAATATTTATTTGCCCCACTGTACATCCAAAAGCTTGTTGAAACCGAGGTAAAGCTACATACCAAAAATATATATATATTTTATTTTTCACAGTGATAGGACTGTAAGTACATTTCAGTGAGAATTATCACAGTTCAAACATTTACTTTTTGAAATAGAGAATAATTATTTTCTATCACCCTGCTATATTGACCGTTTGGATGCTAATTGATATAAAATCAAATTATGTTTTTATGTACAACTTTAGTTCCACATCCCCTGCTCTTCTTCTGTTACCCATCAGGACGCTTTAGCTTAGACATGAAATGGACATTAGATGTCATGTGAAGGCTGCTTTTATCTATCTTCACTTTACATATCCTGCTCCTTGACTTTTTGGAAATTCTGCTCCATTGGGGTTGACTTTTCTCATGTTGTCCTCCTTTTCATCAATCAACCGCCATCTTGTTTTCTTCACACTTCAAAGGTTGGCCGCTTGTTAATATCTGAAAATAGTTATAGTGAAAAAAGTAGTAAGGGTAACATAAAATACAAAAGCCTGAGGTTTAGTCCGTTTGAAATAAGATTTATGTTTTGGGTACAAAGATTATGAGGCCAGAAATTTCAAATACTACTGTACATGTTGTAGTTGATAAAGATGCTCTAACCCTTCGCACTTTGCTGTCACAAAGTTATTTCAACTAAATTGAATAGGTTTCAGGTAAAAATAATAAAAAATATGGACTTCAGTTTCTGACTCATCAGATCAAATCTATTTATTTGTTTTTAGGTTGTTGTGCCTCTAGAAAACTTTATTAGTATCTGGTCAGGAAGAGGGACACAGAGAGAAGGGGAAGACTGACCAATGTGGCACCCTCTTCCTGATTTTAATTGTAGTTTTACTCCACCTGGTTGACCTCATCTGACGAGAACTCTAAAAACTTCTAAAGCTCTGTTAGAATCACTGTTGGATGTTTGGTCAGAGTCTCTGTGTTTTCAGATAAGTGTTTTTACTCTATTTAAATAAATAATGAATAAATACAAATTATTATATAATGGTTGCCCACGACCAGTGGAGATCTACAAAAAAACACAAAAAAAACAGAGCTTATAACTAAGTAGTGTGAAGGGCTTGTTCTCTCTAAAGGAGTTTTGAAAATAAAATATTAACACTAAGACACAAATTAAATGCACATTGCCTAACACATCATGCCAGCGGGGTCTATCTCAATGTTTGACATTGTCTTCATACAGTTGTGCAAAAAGAAAGCAGCAGCCTTTTTATTCATAAACGTGAAAATAATGAGAAAGCAGGTCTTAACACCAGGAAACAGTCTTTAAGAGACCAACAGCACATGACACACACAGCAAAAAGCAGAATCGGAGTGTAAAAAAAAGTTACAGACAAAACAGCTTATGAGGATAACCTTACTAGCACGAGCAGTCATTAGCTATCTGTAATGTTTGAGGTCATTTTCTTGGTAAGGGTCCCCTGATCATGTGGCTTATTACTGACTGATATGTTGTACTGGGTTTTCTCCTAAAGTGTTCCCCGGCATTATGGCCAGTCATTTATCTGTGCAGAGGCAGCTTTGCAACCATAAATCCTGCTACTATAGTGATGTAAGAGAAAATGAAATCTGACAACCCTTCGAAACAATACAGTACTCTTCTATTGTCCTGTCACCAATTTGAAAGTTTATCATGCGGACTGTGGCCTCTAGAATATTTAATGGATTTTACAAACCATACTTTTTTAGTCTTCTAAGTTTTCTGTCATGAATATTTGATTTGGAAATGAAGGGTTGCAGACTAAGCTTCCTCTTTTCTTGGATGTTTTTCACTGAATCAATTTTTTTATGTTATGTAGGTTCCCTCCAGGTACTCTGGCTTGGACTGGCGACCTGTCAAGGTTGTTTCCCGCCTCTCGCCCATTGACAGGTGGAGATATGCACCAGCCCCCCAGCGACCCCTTGAGGATAAGCGGTTCAGAAAGTGGATGGATGGATTTTAAAAAAAGGACTAGACTAAGTGGTAAGAACTGACTTGAGATTAGGTCATTGATGCATTTACCTAGCACCAAATGATTGCAAGTTACTTTACTTGTCTTATTGTTGATACTTATTTTGAACTTTATTCACACAAAGGTTTGTGCATTTTTGTTTTCTTTTTCTTTTGAAAATAAGAGTGCAATGTCTTATTTTTCATCATTTGGGGAATTTTTTCCTGGTTTTAAGACCCAAACACAAATTTAAACTGATGGTAACAGCCTTTTACAAACTCAGTCAGTGCATTCACCAGACCACAGGCTACATGCTGGGCAAAATTCAGGTTCACTATGACAAGATCATTATGGTTATTTCTCTTATTAATGATTTAAAAACACCTTGCATTACTGGGGGCACTTTGATGGTATTCTGATGTCATGTTATACAAATGAAATACTGCTACATCACAGCAGACTTGGTAGATAAGATGTGGAGGTGAGCTAAAACAATGGGGAAAATAGTTCTTTGTGAAGAACAAGCAATAGGTAAAGTAACCTGCAAAAGAAATGGCAAGATTGCAAACCAGTGTCCTTGCTACTATTCTTTTGAAGGACCTCAACAGGCAGTGATAAGCTTCAGATTCAAGCTCAGACAAGCAGCCATTAACAGCTTACATGGGCTTCCTACCTGGGAAATGGTGGCACTTTTGGTGAAGGAAGTGATGACACTTGCTTGAGAAAGGACATTGGAGAACATTGTAGATACGGATGTTGACGGTTCATATAAGACTGAAGAGGCTGAATCGAGAGACATTTTGTACAAAGGCAGTGAAAAATGTCTAGGCTGTTTGGGGAGATGCGGGAAAATTCGCAAAGATAGAAGGATGGAAGACATTACATGGATGGCTGAATCGTCCCACAGCTGTATTGACAAGGAAGTAAAGGATGCAGGCACACACATGTTGATATGGTTCCAAACTAAGGTCCTGTCATTGAGGTGATGTAAAAGACAATAGGGAAAATACTTTTTGGTTGGGATGAAAGCAGGAAGAAGATGAAAAGTAATTCTAAGGGATAAGAGACATGCCAAGGTTTGACAAACGAGAAGTAATTCCCCTGTTGTTCTTAAATGAAAAGGAGTTGTGTCAGGAGTCGCAGCAGGTTTTTGAAATTGGAAGGCAGAAGGATAGATAGGTAGGAATACACAGGCCAGAGGAGAAGAGGATGATGGAAGGGTTGTCGTTAGGAGTACAGAGCATCAATACCTGCAGGAGTGAGAACCAGGGCTTGTAGAATATCAGACAGAGAGACAATCCCTCTCACCACATCTTCTCTGTCAACCAAGACTAGTCGATGAACCTGAAGGGGAAATATAATCTTAATCATAATCTTTCATTCAGTTTTCAGTAATATGTTTGCAAGTTGACTCTACCCTTAATTGTGTTAGATCTTTTCTAGTAGATCCAAGTAGCACATGACATCTTTTGACCATATACATTCAGGACACACCAGATCATCTTTCATTCTACCTTCCTCTGTAACATAAACGCTACATATTCTTAGTCACAAAATACATTAACCTTGTTTGTAGTCATCCTTTTCCCCCCTTTTCTCTGGCTTATCTACAGATAACATCCTACTTCTGGAATATTCACCATTCTAATCAGGGCATGCACATACACTGTAGCCTTGTGTCTGTCTTTTCTCTCTAAAACCGCTCCATCTCAATTGCCACTTAAATACACCCATTTCTAACCCTTTCTTTTTTTCCTTGCATGAAATCTAAATCTTCAAATCCCACCACCTCCAACCCGGGCTTTATGTTTGAATATCAATTGCTTCCTACTCTCATTACAGATAACAATGTAGTCTCTTGATATCATGGTCCACAGGGACTGTGATCTTAAGCTCACCAAACCTGAATGGCATTGACTAGCTCACATCATATGACTGGCTAGCTGTTTATATGATTTGGGGGTGACTTGTGGTTCGTTGGTAGAATAGTTGACTTGTAATCTGCCTATCAGATGTCGATGTCTCTTGTGTAAGGTACTTAACCCCAATTTGCCTACTGAATCATGTACCGGTGTAGAAATGTGTGCCCCTTTGTGGGTGCATATGGATGACTGTGGCTCCAGTATAAAGTGCCTCAGTCTAATGAGCCTTTATCTCAATTAAGCAAGAACCAGAAAAATGTAATTGGTGTGTGAGTGGGTTGCTAGGGAGAGGAACTTTTTAAACCAGTCAAGCCGCTATCTGTGCACAATTGAGGAATCACTGATGGCTAGGGTTGGGCATCAAGAATCGAGCATTGATTGGAACCAGGACTCATATTTTGATTCTCCCGGAATTGTTCAGTTTTATAAATTTCGATTTCTAGTTTCGATGCCTAGTCCACCGACCAGAAGAAGAACCTGCTGAATACCAATGAAAAAGAAGCTGCCAGTGTTACTGCAACAGGTGTGCCCATCAGTTGGATCTCATGCTGCAATGTTTAAATTTCTGCAGCAAGACATTCAGGATGTTTGGAAATTGGTTTTCATGAGATTTTCAAAAAGAAAGCTCTCCTGTAAAAAATGTACCAATGGGAAAATAAACTGTAATAATATTCATCCCCCTAGTCTACAGATAACAACCCTGTGAGAAATTCACAGATAGAAATACTTTATTGATCCCATAAGGGAAATGTCATTGTTGCAGCAGCAGCCCTTAAAAAACACAGTTGAAAACCACACGCACGCACGCACACACACACACACACACGTATACACACACTTGCACACACACTTGCACATAAACTGTGCAAGTAAATATTAAGCTCAATATACACACATGTAGGACCAACCCACAATGTGTATTAAGAAATAGCAGTGTATACAACAAGTAGTGTATTTTAAAGTAGGTCATTTAAATATGAAAAAAATAATAGAATTTAAAAAAAGATCCTGTCCTTTCAAATAATCGGAATCAAGACTTATTTCGAACCATAAATGAAACAAGAAATCGGAATTGGAATCGTATTTGTCCAAATTCAAACGATGCCCAACTCTACTGATTGTGGATGTTGTTTACATCAGATTTCTTTTTCATTTTTACAACTTGCTGGGAATATTTTTTTCATAATTTTCCATCCTTAATAATCCTAGTGTTATATCATCTTGACAGTAAAATCAGAATATGTGACTTACTCAAGTTACATTCAGTAACAACCCTAAGGTTGGGTATTACCTCAGCCTTTGCTATGCGGTCAATGATGGTCTCCAGTGTTTCGTGTGGATAACACTTGAGGACACCTTCCACCCAGCAGGACCTTGACGCAAGGGCCTCTTTCATTGTCATGTTTAAATTGTTATAATTTTTTTGGGCAGCAAGGTTCTTGAAAAGAGAATCAAAAATCAACATACAACTTATTTTCATTTTGTATACATAAAGAAAAACAAAAAGAATTGTTGAATGCACTTACAATGACATCAAATCTGGAGTACAGTGCCACCACTTTACCTGAAAAAGTTATACAAAAAAAAATCTATGAAAAGGTATTTGAAACTTTACAGACTCTTTTTTTGTCACACAAACATATTTGAGATCATCAAACAAATGTTAACATCTAAGACAGATAACCTGATTAAGCCTGATAATAAAGAGTCAAAGAAGGGAGTCGTAGTGTGATGATCTGGAACTGCTCTGCTGCTCAGCCATCCAGATGACATGTTGTATCTGAGCAGAAGACCTCAGAAAAGCCATACAATATATATATATATATATATATATATGTGTGTGTGTGTGTATATATATAAATCTATACGCTATGGATTCAGCTTTTCAGCAGAAAAGTGTCCACCCAAAAGTGAATTTCACTGCATTGTCAAAGCAGTTAACAGTTAAAGCATATATGCTACAGTCACTTTACTGTAGTATGCAAGCATTTGACCGGTAAGCAGCCAACTCACACATCAGCTACCAGCTAATACTGGTCTAGAACGACCTGGAATGTGGTTTCTATTTAAGCCCAATAGTTTACATATTAGCCTACCTTGCTCATTAACCACAGGCAGTGCTGATACTCTTCTCTCCACAAAAATAGCCAGAGCTTCATAGACTGAAGCATATTCCTGAACTGTTGCAATCTGCTTAAATGTACCAATTGGCACCTCATTGATCTGCTTTTGAAGAAACTTGGGTTTAGGAATCATGGATCCCTAAAAGAACAGATATATTGATCACATGAAACCTGGGCATTTCTAGAATTACAAGTACAATCCAGAATTTCAAAAATCTTCAAAAGTCTTTCCTTACGAAAATGTGAAGGAACTTGAGGATGCGCTTGTGAGTCAGAATATGAAGAACATCTCCAGAAGCTGGGTCGATAACTGGCAGCCGATGAATCTTATTCTTTAATAAGGAGTAGATGGCATCAAACAAACTGAAAAGACAAGATTAATTTCCTCAGGTTTTGATATCAGCAAATACTATGTCACAATTTTCTTAAAGGCCCAGTGCGTAACAAATTTGGCTTTTTATTAATAAAAATCAAGTACTGCTTTCATAAATACATATTTTACCGAGGTCTAATCACAATTGCATTATCATGAAAGCGTTCTCGTGTCTTAGAATACGTTGTTTAAAGATACAGAGGGTGCACCGCCCCCCTCACAGGCTCCCATGTTGCATCGCCATCTTTGAATACGTTAGCCGAACGGGGTTAAACTTTTTTGCTTTACGCGTTTTAGCCAGTGATGTCTGGGGGAGGGGAAGAGGTGAAGATAAGAAATGAGCAACGAGCATAAAGGACCGTGGATCATAGTTTTCAATTTCAATGGAGGACCATCCATACTCTTTGCCGCGTGAGAGGGAGGAAACCATACCACAGAAAAGAAAAAGAAATAACCGGGAGAAAAACAAGAATCTACATCGGTGGAGTGTTTACCAAATGGAAACTATTCATGAGGGACACGAACTTGAAGACGGACATGGAGGTTGCAGGCTTTCTGCTGGATAGGTAAGTTAATTACATGAAACAATGAAGTTTATGTTAGCGTTATGTTTGACACAGGTAAGATTAGTCCAGCAAATACAAATACTTTAACGCAAGCTGTCTGGGATCCACAATACTTTTTTCCATGCCTTATGTCATGTCATAACCATTCTTGATTTTGTCAGCGAGAACAAGGAGCCCTCTGTGTTTGGTGATCTCAAGCTATACACTGACAACTGCTATATACATTTCATATCCTGTGAAACTACAACATTTGCCCTTCAGTCTGTGACATGCTGATATGCATTAGCCAGTTCTTTGGTAGTTAACTATTTTTCATGGTGGTTTTTATTGGTTTTAAGAACAACTTTAAAAAGCCTGAAAAAACAGCCCTGTAAAAAGCAGTTTAAGAAAGAAAAAGCCATATCATTCATCCATTAATTGTGCTTAAAAATATAAAGACAAAAATGCTAGTATCAAATCCAAATTGTGAGGTGTACCAAGAAATAATTTTGAGTATTTATGGTTTATTTCTATAATAAACCATGAAAAAGAAACTGAACTGTGGCTCTGTTAGCACTGTTGCCTTGCACTGGATTTGAGGACTGATGGAGCTTGCCTATTTTCACTGTAAGTGATGCATAGTTGTCATAGTTGTCTGTGTGGAATTCATCCATATAACGTTTTTCCTTAGTGAACCCCAAAAAATGAACTTGCCTGATGAGTGTTCTAATATTTGAAATGGTTGCTATTTTAATTGTGACCAAAAGATGTCAGTAATGTTACATACTCTTCCTGAAAGGATGCTGTCCTTTGCTGCTCTAAAGGGTTTATGCTCAGTTTAAAGGTCCCATTTACTTTGTTTTTATTATTTTTTCTATGTTCTCTGATGTGAAACAATACCGTCTGTCTGTTTGTGGGGGAAAAAAAATCTTCCCCTCACTATTTTAATTCTATTCCAGTTCAGCTCGGTTGTGGACAGAAAGAATCAGCATGATTTGGGGGCTTGCTTATTAAGATTAATGACATACAAGTTTTTCCTCTGCTTGACTAACTGCAACAAACTCTTAGACCATCTCAGTTTACCGGTGTTTGAATTGTGAAAAAAAGCAAAGGGATGCAATTAAAAATAAAACACAACAACTTTTCATTCATGAAAATAATGAAATGTTTGTGTATTCTGGCTGAAGGGCATCTTGCGCATATGTTTACCGAAAACTGAAAAAGGAGAGTTGGTATGGTGTCTGACAAATTAATATTAACATATGAACCTCCCTATTAAGAAATTGTTTAAGTAAAAAATGTTAAGATTTGATGAAATATATTAAGATGATTAAAATAAATTAAAGATAAGATTTACTTGACTTATCATAGTAGAAAAGTCTGGTTTGGGGTGAAGTTATTTTTTCCCCATGGCAGCATCAGCAGCACCTTTTCAGCCCTCCGAGACCCACAACTCTGCATATTAAAAAAAAAAAAAAATGTATCCCATGGTTTTTCCCATTATTTATAACCCACTGTTCCTACCTAATTCCAGTTCTGGGCATTGCTCTACGTCTGCCAACTGTGGGAGGGCCCTGCAGGCCATTCTTGTCACCTGGGGGTTTCCCCAGCTGGACATAGCACATGGAAGGATCACGTTATTCCAGCCAGAACCTCCACAAGCCTTCAGGCGCCCAAGTTAGCCTGGAGGAGGCAGTATACAGACCAGAACTGGTGCATGTTTTTGTGGGAGTAGCTCCCATTAGCTACTCAATGGAACACAGGGAGAACGTGCAAACTCCACACTGAAAGGCCCTTTCGCCAACCCCACACAGAATCAGAATCAGCTTTAATCGCCAAGTATGACACATACAAGTATGATGCATACAAGGAATTTACAGATACAGTACAACCTGTCCAAGATCATTACAAACAACAACAACAACAAACAGATCCAGGTCACTGTTGGGCATGCAGCCACCGAGCGGTGTGGGTGCCGATGATATGGAGGAACAAACACACCCTCAGCACCCACAGCGTCCCCAGCAGGAATCAAACCCAGGACCTTCTAGCTGTGAGGTGAGCTGTGGTACCAGCTGGGCCACCGTGCTCCCCTGCATATTTTTCTTTGGGAAAAAAGTCCAATTGGACAATTCACAAAGATACCCAGCCGGCAGCCGGCAGTTGCAGAAATTATTTTCAGGTTTAAGAATCCATACCATTGACTTATTAAACCATTCGTACAGATTCGGACTCCCACATAAATAATTACGGCCGGGGAAAGGTCCTTGCCAATATCTATAAATCCCCCACTACTTAAAAACCTGATGTGGACTTTTTTAAGACTGCAGATCTAATATTAATTTGCAATACTAGTGCAATTTTCATATATTCAGTGTCCAAACTGACTGGTATTCCACTATCTTATACAGTTTATTTCTGTGTGATTCCTGCAGCTTTCTTTGCAAAGAATAATGTTACAGTCAATAACGACTTCAAAAGTGGGTACAGTATCAACGGTCAACTGATCAACTCATATCTCTTCAATGCATGGTGTTCTAATTATGCTGCACCACCTGTTCTATGCATCTATGCACAGATAGCACAGACCTCTATTGTATCCCTGAGGGCAAGGTGGGCATACACTGTTCAATTTTTGGCCTATATTTCCCTGACGTACAGTTTCCTGATCAATTATCCCTTGTCCTAATCCTGAGCATTGCCTAAAGAATATAAAAGCCTGGAGGGACATAAATGGACACAATCAGGTTAATGGTGCGTATACCCTGAACACGACCAAAAAGCACCACATGCCCCTAGCTGGTTGCTTGACAATTCGCACCTTGAAGCGTGTCCAAACCGAACTTGTCACGCTTCAGAATATGCCATTTTCACACGCGTGAAGCGGAAATGCATAACTTGTGGGAGGACACTGACCAGGGCTGCTGTAGCGGCCGGCCTCCTCCTCCTCCCTCTCTCTATCCTTCTCCCGACCCTCCGGGAGCTCCCAGTCGACCCTGGTCTCTGAGCTGACCGCGTTAAGTGTTTGGCCTTTCCCTGGGTGGAACTGGGACTGCTCCTGCAGGAGAAGACCCAGTCAAACAGTGGCGGAAGGATCCAGAACCTGGGAGCGGGCCACTATCTTTATCGAGGCCAGCATGTCTAAGCGCAGCTGCTGGTAGACTATGCTCTCCGAGCTGACGGAGGACTGCATGGACTGTGTTTCGGCCTGGCCTCCGGCAGAGCTGGGACCGCTGCAGTGGGGGTTTGGAGAGCTAAAGACTCAGTTGAGCTGTGGCGGAGGGATTAATAAACACCCCGGCTCCGCGCCGCCTCAGAGAACCTGGCCTGCTCGCCCAGTTTTCGCCGCGAAGATGCAAGCTTCGCCCGCCAACACACCAACTACTAAGCAAAGCAGCTGTCCATCTGTCTGTGGGTAGTAAAATTTTATAACATAATATGTGGGCGGCACGGGACGTGCTGTGGTGGAGTTATTACCAGGCCTGGGTTTCTGGGTGAGGAAGCTGTTGATGGTTTACTTCTCGGTGGAGAGAGCAGGGCCTTTTAAGAACCACCCACAAGCCTCTTAACAGCATTCCTGTCTAAATAGTTTGACACCTTTATAATGTTTATTTTTTTATATTCCGGTCTCTGTATAGAAAACAGCTGGTGTCATGTAGCTCGGGGTGATTAGCCACGGTGTTTATCAGTATCCATACCAAAAAAGTCCACACCTAATAATAAATAACAGTGCACACATTTAGGTTATAATCGTTAGAAATACTATTGTAAAAGTTTACTTTAAATTACATGTTCTGGTAAAATTACTTGAAATAAAATGGTCATGACACAAGTGAAATCCACTGAGAGACGGATTCTAACGCTCGGTTTTCTTGATTGCGCTCAGAGCTCATTTTATTGCAGAAATCCATCTTTCTCTAAGAGCCGGATCTTTTGTAATGTGATAAAAGGCTCCGTCTTTTATTTGACCAGAGTGGTTTGTGCACCCAGGTACACAACATGAGTCAACCATTTCTACAATGCTGGAAAACCGGAAGATTTTCGAGTGTGGTTATCGTTCTATTCCGTTCATCTGTCAAAATTGCAATTATGCACTAAATCCCCTCTCAAACACTGCTGTGGAGACTGGGAGCATGTAAACTGCAGCCATCAATTTTTGAAGGTGTTCGCTAATGCTGTCTTTGTGCTTGTACTGTATAAAGCCCTTCAGCAGAAGTACAGTGGTTGCGGGATTCATATGAATTAAAATATTCTTCTGTTGGACCACAGGAAGGAACAAAACACATCTCCCCCAGAGATAAGAAATGAATGACCGAGGGATGGGCATTAAAAGCAGTAAGTCGCCCCCTGCTGTTTACTAAAATCAGAAAAAGTGTGAAACAAACATCCTGCTAGTATTTAGCCTTAGATGGAGTTTACCACCCAGTATAGGCTGCATTCCCAAACAAGACTTCAGCGCAATGGGGGCTGTTACGGGGCTCACACTGAGCCTCAAGCCAGAACTACACCAGAAAAGTTTCTCTATGTATTTCCTCCGCTTAGTAATATGCTTAAATTCAGCAGATCGTTTCGTTTGATCTGCGGTCATAGTCCGCTCGGATCAAGCCTCCGATGCCAAGCAGGTAGGCTTCATAAGCCAGGAGATTTAGCTACCGGCAGATTTAGCTGCTGATATCATGGTTTGAAGCTTAGGTTAGATTTGAGGATAGTTAAAAAAGCTTCATCTTTAGGTGGATGCACTCACAAATATATGTGTTAACTGAAATAGTACATTTAACTGTCATGGCACATTTTAACACAATACTTAAAAAGTGAAACATTGGGTGAACAATTATTTTTTAATTTCTGTAGCCTGGGAGATGGTGTTTCACCTTTTGGTACAGATCTTGGTTTTAAATCCAGCTTTGAGGCAAAGCCAGTACTGTTAGGTCCATATCTATTAAGTAACTGTGCTAAAAGTGATTGAACACTTCACTAACCGAACGTTGTTTATTCCTGATGTTGGGTTAAAAATATATTTTTTTAAATGTCTTCTTTAGCTCCACTTCCATAGGTAATAAAAAATCTAGCGTTGATGTGTTATCTCCACAAATACAGAATGTATTCTGCTGTGGTGTAGAGTTGCTAACCGTTAGCTTCTCATAGCTACAGCTACCTGGCCAAAACAATTTAGCCTTCCTGTGGGCAGTCCCATTTGAAATGACGTTAGAAGGAATGGCTTTTTTAGACTCAGGCGTTTTCTGGAGTGTTTTGTTTCAGTAACTGATGTACGGAATTTGGAGAAAATATTCACAGGCAGCATACTCACACAACTCAGAATAGCTGATTGTACTGAAAACAAGTTTTTCATGATTTTTAGTAAAAGAGACCTTTAAGGAAGGGAACCTGTATATCTGTACACTGCAACAATTTTCGGTAAAACTTTGAAAATCTTTGTTTTTATGTTTTAATTTCTAAAAACAATGTTATTAAGAAGCTATTTTTTGTTTTCTCTGAAAAAATTGGGGAAAAAGATTCATAATAGTTGTTTACTGTAATGAAATAAATTTGATTAAAGTATGGAATTAGAAGAACAAGTGTGCCTTTACCTTGACTCTGGTTTAATGCTGATGAGCCTGTTCACTGAATACTGTAGATAGATTTCTGCACAGAAGAAAAAAACCAAGTCAGAAACACAAACAGAACAAAATAAAAAAGCTTTTTGAACATAAGAAAACCAGAGCCTTGAGAGAATGTTCATTTCAATCAGTTTTATTTAGGCTTATATATTTTTTAGCTTAAAATAAGCTTTTTGTTAAAATACAAAACTTCAAACAAACTTCCAGACCATGATTAGTTAATGTCTATTTAAATTACATTTTGGTTACAGGCTATTATGAAGTTTTGCAGGTAAAAGCAACAGTTTTCTTAGCTTTTGGGTAAGAAGTGATGTCTGAATCTAAATATGATATTTTCAGATGTTTCATAGATGAACCATTAATAAATGTTTTGCCATGGGGATATTGAGTAGAGGTTATATACTAGCAGGGTATGCTTTTCAGACCTCTCCATGTCTCTATCTTGTGTTCTTCGAGTTCGTAGATCTGAACCTGCAAACAGAACACACATCCAAAATCCATAGATGCGGTAAAAAATCTTTCAATGGGAATTTAATTCTGTAGCTCACCAGGGGAGACTTGTAGTAACGATGGAGGATATTAATAAAGTCCGTAATGGTTAGCATACCTGCAAATACAAACAGAATTTACACAGAAATCTGCTAGGTACAAGACATGAAATTGAGGCACACTCTTGCATGACGAGAAAAAAAGATAGTCTGCATCGCTTGTAATTTAGCAGAGTTGATAAATTGTTTTAAATTAGTTTTTTTTTTTTTTTATGGAGTAATGAGACCATCATCAATGTCACAGCTGGGAATTTAAGAGCACTGTGTTTGAAATTTGAAGCAATGTTTCACCAGTTCGGCCTAACTTCACCAGAGCCTGAACTAAAAAAAGTTTTGATCATCTCTTAGATTAACAATACCTTATCCTGACTTCAGATTCAATCTATTTTTATGTCATGTTTATTTATTAATTTATTTATTCAATATTTTGTGGGTCCTGTGGCCTTTATTCAGCAGTGGATAGCATAATATCCACTGCTGGATACTCTACACCATGCAACGCCCCTGTTAAATCTTTTAACCTTTAAATAATGTTAATGTGTAAAAAGAGGTTTTGCTATTAATGGTGGTCATAAACCCAATTTTGTCCTTAACCTGTTTTTGCCCAGAAGCTTAGCATGCATTTTTAAAGCTGTTGCCATTTTAATTACAAGTGTCATGATGAGGAGCAGAGCAAGTTGTCCCCTTTGTAATACAACACTTTTAACTGCTGACCTGGTTTACTTACAAACATTTGAAACCAGTAAGGAATCTGAATGCAGGTCAATCACCTGTCCAACACACCATGCATACAGAAGAACCTAAATTATTTTGTCATAATCACTTACAGAAACTTAAAGAATGACGATAGATTGATTTTTTTAATCTTGTTGTTACTAACTGAACTTTAAAGTTTCATTCCATTTTAACTTACAGGTTTGTAATGATCTGGCATATTTCCATTCACGGGATGGAAAGCCAGACACCCATGATATTTGATATCTGAGACAGCACTGCAACAAAAAAACCTTACTCATCATCAATATTTAATAAAAACACACGGAGAAGTGATCACTATGGAAAACCTTTCATAAGCATTGCTATACATTATATTCGCTACTGGAGACTTTCATTGGGGGAAAAAAAAACTTTCGTTTCTCAACCTTATCTTAAGGCTTGCATTGATTTTTTTTATTGGCCACCACAAAGCAAAACAAATATTGATAGGTTTTACAGATTGTTGATATTTCTGAAGAAAAGGGGATGTAAGGAGTTCTGGAGCAAGGACATAAAAAATCATGGGACAAGAATTTCAAAACCTCAGGTTCGTGATCAGACCCCTTGGCAAAGCTAATTTCTACTTTGGTAATGGCAGCCTTAAAGGGCCTTTATCATGCAAAATCAAGGTTTTGGAGTTTTCAACCGTCTGGTAGTGCAATTTCTCATAAAAAAAAACCCGGTAGAGTACTTTCTGGCTTAATTCATGGATGTCTGAGTAATCCTCCTGAATCCTACTCTCTGAGCAGCTGCACCGCCCTCTCCTGGAAAACGACTGAGTGTTCACATTAACTGCGTTTACATGGACACAAGTAATCAGATTAAAAGCCTGATCAGAATAAAAATGCTTCATGTAAACATGCCATTCGGATTACTCTGACCTGATTACAGTCGTTTGAGATCAAAATTTCATTCCGATTGAGACATGCGGGTTATGCCGATAGGTAATTCGATCAATGCACATGTAAACTGTTAATCCAAATGAAGTTCATTACTGTGTATGTCTGTTACATCATGTGTTGACGTGCCTTGCATTGGCGTCGACGGAAGCTGGATGACAGCATAGTGGGCGTGAAACAAAACTGAAAAAGTTTGTACTGTTTGGCTTGTAGATGTAAAATTGTTTCCAGAAAAAATAAAAGCACGCCAAGAAGAAGATCCTACCACTCCATTTTAAGTGAGCGCAGCCATGTTTGTTTACAACGGAAGTCTGCTGATTCTTCTTCTACGGCCGTTTCTGGTATTTCAAATAGTTCTGCGCATGTCAAAATTATTTAATCCGATCGAATGTGTGGTGGATGTAAACACTTTACATAATCGGATAGATGTTTTCAGGGCCATGTACACAGTCAAATTCTAATCAGATCAATGATCAGATTAAAGACAGTTTGCACATGTAAATGCAGCTAGTGTGACATATTTTACTTCAGTGAGCGAAAACAAGGAAGTGCTAGAGGTGTCAGCACCACCCCTGCAGAGAGAGCAGCTTACCTCTAGTAGAGGTGCAAACACACCCAACCCCCTTCTTAAAGCTCATAGCTGCTCCGGTTTTAGCAGCTAGAACCATTCTTTTTGTTTTGTTGGAATTTTACTTTCTAAAATGTGTCTGTGGGTCGGGAGGGTGGCAGGAGGCAGGATTACAGAGAAAACAACGTATTTTACTTCCCAGTTGAACAATAAATCCAGGATACAATTTACATTTCAGGACAAATTAATACTATATTACGCCTAGGCTAACATTTTATCATACTGTATATGCCGTATGTCTAACCCAGACTTTGAAAGCTGTAAAATAGCATGATATAGGCTCTTTAACATAGAAAATTACTTCAGAGATCATGGAACAATATAAGATGGTTTCAGTGACATGTAATGTAAGTTGTTTGCAAAGCCATGCACTGATGCAGAATCTCAGTCTATTTCACAGAACTTACATTGGAACAAAGAAATAAACTCACATAGGAATCAGTCTCATTTTATACTGTAGCTGGAGATTTAAAGCTACTCAAGGTAATGATGGCTGGTTTCATCATTTTATAGCTGCTGTCTGAAGAGAGACAGCTGTAACACTTCATCAAGACTGGAAAGCTGAGCAGCAACTAACCTGAGGTCTAGTATTGCCATTCTACCCATAACCTCTGATCTCAGCAGAAGCAGAGAGGCAGCATTAAAATGTTTGCTGAGAATAGGTGTGTCCTAGCTTCAAGGTAGATACGGTTAAACAGCTGTTGTTTATTGAGACTAAACCGGTTCAGTAATCATCTCGACAAATATTTAAATGTTCCTGTGCCCACCTACAAAACCTTGCACCTTGCTGTCCCACAGTGGTGCTGCCCTCACGCCATTTGCCACCAGTGCAAAGAAAGCCTTCTTTACCTGAGTAAGACAAAAACTTGATCAAGACAATCCAAACCCATGAAGAAATTTGAGCCATGCTGCTACAATTTGCACCTGCAGTGTTGTATCAAAGATAACCAGTTTAGAACTTCTGGGCATGGCATCGTAGCAACTGTGACTCTTCATGAAGTTCATGTAAATGTAGGTGTCAGGGTCTGCTCCTGCAGGAGGTGCCATGGGGTATGTAGCATATGTACAGACACCTATAAAAAACATAAAGCAAGGAGAGCCATTAACAAAACGGTTGTGTGAGCATAAGACATTATCATGTGGGATTTATAGAATGCAGGTGTATTTTTAAAATATCTTATTATGTTTTTATTTTATTCTTAAGTTATATTTTATTTATCTGTTTTTTTATTTTTTTAAAATCTTTTTGTATTGTTTTTCCTTGTATTTGAGTGAATTTTCAAATGTTTTATTTGTTTGTACCGTTTAATGATTGTTATATATACACTGTCAGGGGTGGGTGGGCTGGTTAAAATTCAGCCTGGGAGCTTGTTTCGGGGGGCCTATCTAATTGCTCAAAGGAGTTGTTGGGATTCATTTTCCATAAATCACATGACGTTCCCAGCTTCTTTTTTCACTGATCTCATCCTCATTGGTCTGTGACCAGTGATGACGACAGAGCTCACATCACCCTTATTGCATTCTCATTTCCATTTGGCCAGTGTGGACAGGGAGAGCTCATAAAAGGACTTTGCACAAAGTAGCCATTGTCTTCTCATGCCCACTGGGCTTACGGAGACATCCAGACATTTTCTAGCAAAATTTTCCCTTTTGGTTCCAACCCTTCTTCATTAATTTTAAATCAGCTATGCGCACCGCTGTTCCTAAACACGCTTTGCCACAGTTTGGATTGTTCAACCTTCTCCCTCCATCATCACCTTGGACTGGCAGTGCGGACGAAGTCATCACCAGTGGGGTAAATTTAGTTTCTTGTCTGGATAGACTGCTGTAAGAAGTTTTGAAACACGAGCTTAGACTCATGTGAAGTGGTTTAACTGATTTGTCTATGAATTGTTAAACCACGGTTTGCTCATATTGGTCATCAGTGTCACCGCACACTAGTTTTGAGCCGTTTTATGCTTGTTGTGTTGACCTGTTCACTGGTTCTCGCTAAAAGCAGTATCATATTGCGTATCTTTTTAATCCTCTTTCATTTTGTTGACACACTTTAAACCAGGTCGTGCAGTTTCATGTTCTGCTAAGAGCTAACACTATTAGCTTTTTGTGTTAACTTCATACCCCCTGCGGACTGATAAGCATAGCACTCCCACAGCCCCCTTTGATGCTCTACTGCCATTTTATCAAATTCTATCAGTGTAAGTTTTTGTTTTGTTATATATATTATCCGTTTTCTAATATTTTTGTAGACTACATGCTTTAGAATAGATGGGCTGTTGACACAATGAGTTGGCTTTAAGGGTAATCAGTAGTGTTATTGAACCCTGTTCAATTTTAAAAATGACATCCAATGTTTTATTCAATGTGTGTGAAATTACTCTTCCAGTGTCTGAGTTCACCCCTTCTTTGGAAAGAGGCAAAATTTGTCTGGATTAATATATTAACATTCTCCTAAATTGTCAGGATTGGTGCCCAGGTTTAGATTTTAATAACAGATTAATGAATTTAATCTGAACAATAGTTGCATTAATATTAGGTTATTATTCACAACTATTGCTGTGGATGTAACCAAGACAAATTGCATACTAATTTCAATCTCATAAATATCCCAGAAGTATAAATTACAACAGAGGCAAGTAGAACTATAATTTTAACAAAATTTATTTATTTTATATAATAACATGATGTTATACAACCAATATTATTACTTTTCTTTTAAATTGCTTTGAGATGAGTGGTATTATGAATTAGAGCTGTGGCTGTAAACTACTGGTGCCTGTCATAGTAGCAACCTGAAGACCTTCTAGTGGACACCAGTGGGGAAGCTGTCAAGCTGAAGAAGGAGGCCATCAGGGCTAGGTTTTACTTGAAGACTCATGAATCAGTTGACAGGTATCAGGTGGCCAGGAGAACTTCTACTGTTGCGGCAAAAACCTGAGCAAGGGAAGAATGTAGAGACTTTAAATAATTTCTTTTTGCCTCAAAGAAGCTCTAGTGAACCCTTTGGCAGCTCAGAAAGGGATAACATGGACCATCCATAGCTGTGTATGCTTTGAGAGGGGAATTGTGGAGCCAGATTAAAGACATTGTCTTGTGATGGAAAGGGCACCTACAGGATCTCCTCAAACGGATCACTATATCCTCTTTGGAGGAGTTGGAGCCTAAAGACTCTGTCCAGGGTTTACCCCACCGCCTGCCTGATGGTCGCTGGAGAAAGACACCAGCCTCCCCACCCTTCGAATGTTCAGGGGTAAGCAGCATAGATGATGGATGAATAGATGGATAGTAATACATTTTTTAAGTGCCTTTAATGGTCCTAAAAGACAATCTTCTCAGTTGTATGTGAATTATGCCCTTTCTATTATACATGACTGAAAGCATCATCTGAGTCTTTAAAGTTGCATGGTTGAACTTTCTACAACAAATTTAATGAAATATATCAACACCTCGTGTTTTTATTGTGTCTATTGCATTAGATACCTTTGCTCCTTATGGAGAGGACATCTTCTTCCTCATACTCATCCATCTCAAACAAGGGGACCTGGACAAGGAAACATGCAAAAGTTACGAAAGCTTCGAGGAGGTTTGATTCTCTCCATTTGAACTTGGAGGTTACAGTTTCTATTTTTGCTAAGGAAAACTCACCACAATTACAACCAGAAGGTAGGAGGGCCCAACAAATATATAATGGCTGCCACTTTCCTAGAAGTTGGTGATAATTGCTGTGATAAACTGCTTTTCTTTTTATCTGCCTCCTGAATCAACACTTGTGTGACGAAAAGCTGACACCACCAGTCATTGTGAACACCCCATGCACACGTCGAAACAAGGGAATGGCAGCATCATGTTGTTGGCATACATATTTTAGCAGGAGCAGTGAAGCTGATCAGTGTTGTTGGGAAGATGAATGGAGGTAAATTCAGAACATTCATTAAATAAAACCTGTCAGAGGCTGCAAAACACTTGAGACTGGGGTAATATTACCTTCCAGAAAGACAACTGTTACCATTTATTTAAAAATATATATATATTTTTTTTATTTAAAAATAGCTGTGTATTGCTATGTGTTGTGTCTAATCTAATCTTGTCTGCTACTGCTGGTCATGTCAGGATTAATTAATTCATACAGTTTAGCTAGAGATTATTTATATTCATATGTTGTGCTTCAATTGACAAGGTACACTGAGCATGCAGAGGGAAGGTGAGGACGGAGCATTTAGGATTTGAACTGTAAGAGTAGCCGGCATGTTTTCCCTTTACAGCTTCTCAGTTACAGAGCAGTGTCCAAACACAGATACCAACATTCACAGACAAATCAGTATGGGGAAGTGAGTGGTAGAGTCAGCAAGGAGACTCACCTCTGCAAAGGGCTCCATGGCCAAGAAAAGTGGGAGATCTACCTCTATGCAATCAAGGTGTTCGGTGAAGTAATGAACATCAAAGTGCACCAGAGTCTATGCAGAGAGGATGGCAAGGCTTGGCAATGATCATTAAATCATGATGACGTATTGAGACAAAGGTGTAAAGGCATGGTGAAGAGTGCCAGGAAAGGCAACAAAAGAGCCGAACAAAGAGTTTGGTGAGGGTATCCTGCCTTTCGAACAGCTGGGTCCGAGTGCCTGGGAGAGACTGAGGTCTAAATCTGGACTGAAGGGTGGGAGGCCTGTGGCATTTACAGTGGGAGAGAGAGGGAGGGGGGAGTGTGTGGGCTTAAGCAGGAGGTAAACAGAGACCCTACAAGCTCATGTAATCGCAAATAACAGATTGAACATCATCTGTGAATAGCATTCCTCCTGCCAGTTACACCAGTTACAGTAAATGCATCTGAATAAACAGGATCTGGCTTAAAACGTATGTAAACAGGTCACGGTAGGTGAATCAGTGGTTCCATGGTGCTACATGTCTACTTGTGACTTCCTGAGAAGCTCTAGGAGGAACGATGATGGGACTGTGATACACAGGTTTTGTCAGAATATTTTCCTTTTGGGTTGAGGAAGCCAGGGCCCTCATTTATCAAGTATCCATAGAAACTGTCCTGTATTCTATCTGATGAATGAAATAATGGCCAAGAGTACGAAAAAAGGAATTACGGACACTCCAAGATCAAGGTGAAACATAAGTGGAACAAAAAAAGCCATGATGACAAGACTTTTTGAAAATTGTAAGGTGAAGGTTGGATATGAAAAGCCTAGTGCTCGGCTTGCACTAGGAAGAATGGTGGAGTCAGCAATCAAAGAAACAGCTTTAGAGCCCCAGAGATATTGTTTTGTATCAGGAGAGGAGTGACCGCAGAAGAACAGAAACTAGGCTAGTTTCACTGATAAGCAGGACCATTTGGTTTAAAAGTACAGTTTGCAAACCTTTTATTTATAAGAGTATCCTTCGGAACTGAAGCACTTGATGTGACAAGCACACAGAGAGAGTAGTCCTCCACAAAGCTGTTTGTTTTTTGTTTGTACACAAGCTTCATCATCTGCTGAACATGTAATTTAGGAATCAAGTTGGGGTACCTTACTCTGGTTTATACAGTACATTAACTACTGTAAGTATGGTTTCATTAGTTTCATTTTGAAAAAAAAAGATTTTTCAAAAAATATTGAATTAACTCATATCTGCTATATTGCAATTATGCCATGTATTTGTATGCATTTTATTTTAATCTTTGCACATCACTTTATATTTTTGTCCAATCGTAGATGAAACTCAAAAATTTTTAATATTGTGCAAAAGTTAATTTATTTCAGTAATTCAACTTAAAAGGTGAAATATATATACTGTATGGCATAGACTCATTACATGCAAAGTAAGATATGTCAAGCCTTTGTTACAATTTTGATGATAATGGCTTACAGTTTAAGAAACTCAGAAATTCATAATCTAAAAAATACTATTATAATATTACATTACATTAATATTACATTAATATATTAAATTGTAATATTGTAAAAAGGTTCAATATTTTAGGCTCACACAGTAATCACCTAATAAAGCCGAAACCGGTGAAAAGTGTTTAAACAGTCATGATAGACACTACACAAAAATATAAACACAAGGGTTTCTGTGAGCACTCCTCCTTTGCCGAGATAATCCATCCCCACAGGTGTGGCATATCAAGGTGTTGATAAGACAGGATGAATATCGCACAGATGGCTACAATAAACAGACTCTCTGTAAGGTGCAGTTTGATCACGCAGCTCGATGACAATTGTCAAGCTGACTACAGGACTGTCTAGCAGAGCTAATGCCCAAGGAATAAAAGTTATTTTCTCTACCATTAGCCCTCTCCAAAGGAATTTCAGAGAAGTTGGCAATATTTCCAACCTGCTTCAAAATCACAGACCACATGCAACCACACAAGCCCAGGACCTCCACATCCAAGATGTAGGCTTCCGTGATCATCTTTGGCAAAGCATCCGGACAGCTGCTGCAGCAATTGTTTTGTATAATCAAAGAATTTCTGCACAAACTGTGCAAAAAATATCAGGGGAGCTCATCTGCATATGTGTCCTCCTCATCAGAGTCTGTACCTGACTGCAGTTTGTCATGCTAACCGGCATGATGGAAATGCCACATTAGATGTCTGTCATGAAGATGCGTCTTTCCCACAGATGAATGACGCTGCTCACTGTCATGTGGGTGAATAGTTTGCTCATGTCAACACTGTGGATTGAGTGGCGCATGGTGGAGTTTAGGTTATGGTATGGGCAGGTGTACACTACCGTTCAAAAGTTTGGGGTCACCCAAACAATTTTGTGTTTTCCATGAAAAGTCACACTTATTCACCACCATATGTTGTGAAATGAATAAAAAATAGAGTCAAGACATTGACAAGGTTAGAAATAATGATTTTTATTTGAAATAAGATTGTTTTTACATCAAACTTTGCTTTCATCAAAGAATCCTCCATTTGCAGCAATTACAGCATTGCAGACCTTTGGCATTCTAGCTGTTAATTTGTTGAGGTAATCTGGAGAAATTGCACCCCACGCTTCTAGAAGCAGCTCCCACAATTTGGATTGGTTGGATGGGCACTTCTTGCGTACCATACGGTCAAGCTGCTCCCACAACAGCTCAACGGGGTTCAAATCTGGTGACTGCGCTGGCCACTCCATTACCGATAGAATACCAGCTGCCTGCTTCTTCTTTAAATAGTTCTTGCACAATTTCAGGTGTGTTTTGGGTCATTGTCCTGTTGTAGGATGAAATTGGCTCCAATCAAGCGCTGTCCACTGGGTATGGCATGGCGTTGCAAAATGGAGTGATAGCCTTCCTTATTCAGAATCCCTTTTACCCTGTACAAATCTCCCACCTTACCAGCACCAAAGCAACCCCAGACCATCACATTACCTCCACCATGCTTAACAGATGGCGTCAGGCATTCTTCCAGCATCTTTTCAGTTGTTCTGCGTCTCACAAACGTTCTTCTTTGTGATCCAAACACCTCAAACTTGGATTCATCCGTCCACAGCACTTTTTTCCAGTCTTCCTCTGTCCAATGTCTGTGTTCTTTTGCCCATCTTAATCTTTTTCTTTTATTGGCCAGTCTCAGATATGGCTTTTTCTTTGCCACTCTGCCCTGAAGCCCAGAATCCCGCAGCCGCCTCTTCACTGTAGATGTTGACACTGGTGTTTTGCGGGTACTATTTAATGAAGATGCCAGTTGGGGACCTGTGAGGCGTCTGTTTCTCAAACTAGAGACTCTAATGTACTTATCTTCTTGCTCAGTTGTGCAACGCGGCCTCCCACTTCTTTTTCTACTCTGGTTAGAGCCTGTTTGTGCTGTCCTCTGAAGGGAGTAGTACACACCGTTGTAGGAAATCTTCAATTTCTTAGCAATTTCTCGCATGGAATAGCCTTCATTTCTAAGAACAAGAATAGACTGTCGAGTTTCAGATGAAAGTTCTCTTTTTCTGGCCATTTTGAGCGTTTAATTGACCCCACAAATGTGATGCTCCAGAAACTCAATCTGCTCAAAGGAAGGTCAGTTTTGTAGCTTTGTACCGAGCTAAACTGTTTTCAGATGTGTGAACATGATTGCACAAGGGTTTTCTAATCATCAATTAGCCTTCTGAGCCAATGAGCAAACACATTGTACCAGTAGAACACTGGAGTGATAGTTGCTGGAAATGGGCCTCTATACACCTATGTAGATATTGCACCAAAAACCAGACATTTGCAGCTAGCGTGTGTTTCTTTAAAGTTAAGACTAGTTTAAAGTTATCTTCATTGAAAAGTACAGTGCTTTTCCTTCAAAAATAAGGACATCTCAATGTGACCCCAAACTTTTGAACGGTAGTGTATGTATGGACAACAAACACAGGTACATTTTATTGATGGCACTTTAAATGTACACAGATACCGTGATGAAATCCTGAGGCCCATTGTTGTGCCATTCATCCATGACCATCACCTCATGTTGCAGCATTATAATGCACGGCAACATGTTGCAAGGATCTGTACAAAATTCCTGGAAGCTGAAACAATCCCAGTTGTTGTATGGCTAGCATGCTCACCAGACATGTTACCCACTGAGCACATCCAGGATGTTTTTGATCGGTGTATACCTTCCATTTCCTGGCAATAGTCAGCAAATTTACACAGACATTGAAGAGGAGACAATGGTCTACCATGCTGGAAAATGCATAGATCCTCACTAGGCTGTTTCTGTGGGTTAGAAAGTTGATATTTTAATTCCACTCTTCATTCAAAGCTTTGTTCTTCGACATAATTGTTAGCCCACTCTTGGGGGAGACGCATCTCCCCATTGGTAGGGAGCAGAATTCACCAAAGCGTTAATCTTTTCATCTCTGGAAGAAATTCTGTCAGTCCATGTTTATCCTGCACATAGGTGTAATAATTGCGGTTGTCACAATGCTGTTGTCAAAAAGGCTTTTCCTAGCAGGTGCCCACCTGCACCCTATGATGAGAAAGCCATGCCCTGATGAGAAAGTTCTGGTATCACTTCTCAGGAGTGGTCTTGGATCTTGATGGACACTGCTGGACCACTAGAAGCTTTCTTCAATTCAATGGAACCTCTCAATTTGAACATTTGAAAATTCAGAATGCTGCAATATTCTTTTCAGCTTTGTTCTTCAACATGAGGCTATTTAGATGTAAACTGATAATGGCTTCAAGCTTTTCTTTGGGGGTAATTAAACTAGAAGACTATAAGATCAAAGAATTATCCCATACCTAAAATAACTGATAATTAGGGTGAATTCAGCCAGATCATATAACTATAGTGAATAAAATAAACAAATAATTTTGAGCCATGGCACAAATACAATGAAGATGCATTTTAGCTGTAAACTGTTTAAAATCCCTGAATCTTGTTGGACTACATACACTTTTGCTTAGAACTGCATAGGTGCACCATAAGCAGCAAAAATCCGCATTGGATGCCTAAAATTACTGTAAAAAACAAAGGCTTGTGTCTGAGTTGGGGTATGCTATGACTTACTCAGGAAAAAAATTGAATGCATTATTATAGCTGAACTCTGAGTTGATTAACTTATCAAGGATTGTTTTTTTTGTAAACACATTCCACCGTAAAAGCAACAGAAACAGTTGCTGTGCAACTTTAAGGCTCCTGTGAACCTAGTGTGTCAGACGTTCAGGTTACATTGAGAATTAACTATTTATAGCTCCACTGAGCCGCTCCAAGTGAATAACTCCTTTGCACAGCTAATAGTATCAGGGAATCTGTGTGTAGGAAGCTAAATATTAGAGTGATCACAAGAAAATCGTTCAACAACACACAGAGCTCAGTTATATCACCAAAATACCAGTGACAACATGCAAAAAGCTGCTAAGCGGTTATAATAAGAGTTTGATTGCTGTAATCCAAATACAGATTTTTCCACCAACAAAGCTTACTTTAAGGTCCGACTTTGCTTTTTGAACTCTGCTTAGCTTAGATCTTTCAATAGTCTTGGAGGAAGATCTGCAGATTTCACCAAGTATAGTGAGACCAATGAATGATGGCTGTTACTTTTGGCTGCTGTTTTTTTTATGATTCTATATTAATGTGCTTTCTCATTGTTCCTTGCTCTGGAGTTTCATCTCAAGCACCTTCCTTATGCATGATCAGCACTGGATGCATTTACATGAACACAATAACAAGCAAAAACCCAGTCACGCACGGCCATGTAAACACGGGCAAAAACCTGAATATTACCCCAGGGGTACCCCTTTTCTAACCCGAATATCTATGCATAAACTTGTTTCGGCATATCCCTGTCAAAGGGAGCATTGATTTGTCTTCTGCGCATGCTCTATTCGCAAGGAATCTTGGTGTTTTGAGTAGAACTTGATCATAACCCAAATATTGGCGGCATGTAAACGAGCCACTGTCTGTGTTTTTCTCTGCTAAAAGTATATGTTCCAGTTTATTAAGATGGGGAAGTAATAGCGCTGCAAAGGCCTATTGTAACCTTGATGTTTATTATTCTTTCAGGTAATAAATAGCCTGTTTGGAGACCTAAACCAATGTTGCCACAGTGACTTGGAAATAGTAATCTGATTATTGACTACTGATTACTCCTAAAATAACTTTTGGATGGAGTAATCTTACTTTACTGATTACTTTATTTTAAAATTAACTACATTAGATTACAACTTATATTATTAGTTGATTTCAGCAGCTGCCAATAACACTCCCCTCTGCCTCAACATAAAAACTACAGGTTTTTTTTTCCAATACTCACTTTATTGGAAGTTCATTTTAACAGTAAGGCGAGAAATATATTTACTTCTTAACCTCACTTTGATACCAGCAACAAGCTGGGTTTTGGGCACATACTTTCTTGCACACTTCACGTACTAATGGGGAATTTCAGTAGGAACAGGTAAAGTTCACGTTCTTTGATTAAGCTTTTGGAATTTTGCAATTTGGTCTCAACTTTGGCCATTTAAAGCTCATACATTTGATTAAACTCCCACTGCTTGAGATTGGGAAGTGTATTTATTTGTTTTGAAAAGTCAGTTTTTTAACACGCTTGACCATATCAAAATAAAAACCGTGCACAAGACAAGTTTGAGTAAGTTACCGATACAGAGATAAATAAAAAGGGTTGGTATGGCAAAGGCCGGTGCCACACAAGCCCAAACATTTGGCTCCAATTTCCACATACATCTTTAACAAATTCTACGGGGTGACTGTGGCTCAGTGGTAGAGTAGTTGGCTTGCAATCGGAGAGTCGTAGGTTTGATTCCAGCTTCCTCCAGTTACATGTCGATGTGCCCCTGGGCAAGGCACTTAACCCCCAAATTCTACATTGTCCTACCGAGCCATGTTGGGTGTCGGTGTATGAATGCGAGTGTGATTGGGTGAATGCGGCTTCAATGTAAAGCGCTTTGAGTGGTCAGTAAGACTAGAAAAGCGCTATATAAGTTCAGTCAGTCCATTTACATGATTGATATTAATTAAGCCCTCAACAGATGCTTTCGCAAACATTTTATGGACATGGTTTTATTCCTTAAAAACTAAATATATTAGTTACAAGCCATGCTTTATCCTTGGATTACGAACGTTGATATACACATGTATAACTTTCCAAGACCTACAAAACAAAGTGTCTCTTGCAGCCATGGTCCAACGCCACGGAAAGTAAGTTATTTTGGAACAAAATATTAATTTGACTAAATATCTAATTTCCTTTTGTGATCAACAAAATATTTTTCCATTTTATTTAGTTTTTTTACAATCACGTTAATGTGGATCTTTTTTTGGGTGTCCTGTCTAGCAGTGTATATGTGTGAGCATGCTGGAGCATCTACGGTTTCCCCATGCGACTGTTTGATAGCTAGTGTGAGGAGGCATCAATTGAATCGACGCAGACATTAAGTAGGTTGGGGCCTATGGGCCCCAGGCGGACTAACGTAGGGCTGACCGCAATCCCAAAGGGGCCCCAGGGGCTGATGGGCAACAACCGCTGCCACCCTGGGCCAACATCCCCAAAGTACCTTTTCTTGTGATCTATCAGAGGCACTTTCTTGCTTTTCAAACAAGGATCTCAATTCTTTTAAAAACATAAATCTCTAATAAAATCTCTCAGGTTCTGCCTATCTTCAAATCACATCACAAACCAACCAGTTTAAACTTTCCTAATCATTCTGTTCACCAGCATCTTGTCAGTCACCCAACTGGTTGCATTCTTTTTCTTTTTTTTCCTTAACTATCTGTGAAATGTGCATTCAGTGGATTTAATCTTGTAGGGGGAAAAAACACCACATCTGACAGAACATTTTGTTAATCTGCTGAAAATGATGGCTTTGCAAAACTAATACCTTCAAAATATTAACATTATTATAAGAGATTTTTATATTTATACAAAGAAAACCATTTTGGAATTTATCAAAGTTGTGGAAAAACAACATGGAATCAAAACAAATAACTGAATCAGTACTTATTTACAGCTCCTGAGAAAGATTAGTTTGAGGCACAAACTTCACTAATGAAGAGCAATATCCTTCATCGATCATGCTCTATTATTCTCATGTAGTAGGTGACAGAAGCTTTGCAGAAGCTTTCTATGATTCATTTAATTCCTCTTTATTTCCCATTACAACATTTTGGAATCGATTGAGATGCAGACCAACTTGATCTCAGAAAAAAATTAACCTCACAGCTTGCTGGGAAGCTGCATTATGAACCTTAGAAAAATAACTAAATTATTCAGCTCACTTTAGATTGATGAACTAAGAAAAATACTTTAAAGTTCAGGATCTAGTTGTTTGTATCCTGTAGAAGTAAAATAAGCCATATGCCCCACAGAGCTTTACAATTACGACTGCTGAAACAGTGCCTTTTTTTGGTCCGTTTCATTTTGACAGCGTCAAAAAAATTAAGCAGAATTCCCCTGGTCAGATTCTGGAATTATATTACTGAAAGTTCTTTTACATAGGTTTTTCAAGATATAACTACCTAAGAGCCAACAGTGCAAAAAAAGAGCACGAGATTAACAAAGAAAGCAGATTGACAAAAATAATCTAGAGTACACTGATCTCAGGTCCAAAGGAAGATAAATCCAGAGTCTGGGGGGCCCTGAAAATAACTCCATCTCCACTTGTCTTCATCTTAGTATGAGGAACCTGCTAGGGAAAGATGGGTGCAGCAGCCCTCTGATATAACCTGGTACTGGTCTGTGAAGAGCTCACCAAGTCAATGATATCTTAAATTGCACTTTTAAAATGAACCAGAAGCCAGTGTAGCCTCATCAAGATTGGTGTCACCTGGGAAACCTTTGAGGATTTTCTCAGAAACCTGGCAGCAGCATTTTTAACAATCTGTAGAGATTGGACGTTTTGATGAAACATCTGGAAAGTTCATTGCAGAAATCCAATAATGATGAAACAAAAGTATGAATTATTACCAGTTCCAAGTTCCAGCAATTTTTCTCAGATTATGGAAAACAGAATAAGGGACATTGCATCCAAAGTAAAACTAAAACCAAAGGTTATGCCAAGGTTCTTAACAGAGGGTCGATGCCAGACGTGAATTCTGGTGTGAAAATAATTTTGGTTTTCCCATTTAATTGAGAAAAAAACCTGGTTGGCCATTCATTTAATAGTCTAAGCACTTTTAACTGTGGAGTTTAGATCTCGCATTTGGGTGGAGAGATATGTTCAATTGAACATCATCTGCACAGAATTGATACAAATTATATTTAAATGTGGAGAGAATGTTCACAAGGAGGAGCAAATATAATAAAAACAGCAGAGGCCCCCAAATTGCTAGAGTTCCTCAAAATGAACTGGTATGAAGAGAACCAGTCAAAGGCAGATCCTGACACACCAAACCAGTACCTCACTCTATGAAACCAGAGGTTAATCCTGCACCTTTCTAGTCATCTACAGTCCATAATGGCTTTTCTTCAACAGAAATATTTTTTTTTTTTATGGTTAACACTTTAGGTTTGGCTTTAGTCTTACGGTTGACTCTCAAGCATTGATTCCTTTTTCTGGCCAGCCATGTTTAGCTCACTGAAGTCAGTAGGAACTCAACTGCAGGTACAGGAATAGTTTTGCAGAGGATTGTTTTAGAGAAGTAAGTTCTTGGTCTCAATTATATTAGCTTTTTTTTAGATTGAGAGAATAAAATAAATTACAATATAAATTTTAGTTTTTTTTAAGTAACTTTTCAAATATTTGTGGTCTTACGACAAATTCTAAACCAAAAGTGTCATTAGATTACACAGTAGAAATTACACTCATTAGAATTTTTTGACAAATATCCTTTATTTTTTTCAATATCATCCTGAGCATTTAAAACAGCCTTGAACAAAGAAACAAGATCTGTTGACAGATCCAGAGGCGCATCTGTGAATAAAAACAGCTAACAATGCCACAAAATGATGACACTACTGCCACACAGAGGCTTCAGTAATTTAAGGCATTTTCAGTAAGTCAGCAGCAGCTTAACACATAAGTGAGGTGGTAAGTTTAAAGCCGTTTTAGGCTGTTTTGTGCAGACACCAGTGGGATCTAGCCGTTTTTAAACAGAATTTATAACACAAGTTAGTTTACAAAGTACCAGCGTGTTATCTCATGGTGGAGATGTAGGCACCTTTCAACTAATTAACTATGGTTACAGAATAAAACGGCTAATACATTCGTTTTCTCTCAAATACTATTTTCATTATAAATTTGCTGTGCTTTTAATATTTTGACTCAATATTGTCGTGAAAGTGTCAGGACACCAAACTTGTGGATTCATCATCAAAAGTAGAGTACTGCTCTCAACTTGGGGAACTCCTGATTTTAACCATCAGATTTTAGCAAGAAGTTTCAAGATAAGCAACTAGTTCACTTTATTTATTAAGCAAGAAATTAACACATGCCACATCTTGCCTCCCATGTTTCTGTCAGTCATTGTGATGCAGCACAAGGCATAACTCTAAGGAATGTGATTGTTAGCATTCTGTTCTATAAAAACCTGTTAAAAACTGATGCCGTTTGTGCAGAAGGACCCCTGGTGGCTATTATTTGTAGCTACAAGGAGGCTTTATGTTCAAAATCTGAGTCTAATCGCTCCAAATTGGTTTTTGTTCTCAGAGGAGTCATGTCCAGCTTTGCATTTATATATTAAACATGGCTCTTAGAGTTCTACTGAAGAAGACAATCTTGCATGAAAACAGAAGCATCAGTTTAGCAGCCAGGTGCAAACAGGGTTAAAAACAAACTTCTGGAATCAAACAAACTTTTTATATTACTTCAAAAATACTGTAAGTATTCATTCTAGCAAACACTGTAGCAGACATCCAAGCAAAATCACTGAGTTGGTTTCACCTTTTACGTCATAGTAAGCTCACTTCTGTCTTCCCTACTTGCATCAGAAAATTCCTGCTACCTCACAGTAAAGCCGTTTTTTACCCTGAATCCCTCGCGTGACAATGTTCATCTTCCCTCATCACCATACCAGAGGTAGGTTAGTCTGACTGAAACCCATTAGGAAGAAATCAAATAAACAACCTCTAAATGTGAGATGAAAGCAGAAGCAGTGAAGCTCTTTAAAAGCTTCACAGCTTCAAAGATGTGAGAAATCAGCTTCACTTCAGCTCGGGACATAGTTGATTCTGCGTGTTTCTAGGAGTCCACAGACTGACTCATGGAGAGGTAGCAAGAACCAGCTCTGTATCAGCTTAGAGGCATACAGAAGGAGAATGGCACCTTTTTGATGCATAAAGCAGTTCAGCAGTGTTATCACATCGAGTTCCTGTTATGACCCAAAAGATCTAAAGAGAAACTACCAGCGCTGATATGAACTCTTCACATTGTTTCTATGTAGACCTCATAACAGTCATAATACGGTGGTTTCGATGGCAACGTTTGAAATGTTTACTGAAATGAACCTTACAACATAATTTCTGCTCAAACACCTGTACTCCATCAAAGCAAAACCACGGAAACCTGACCGGATCAGGCACTTCAGTGAGGTTCATATAGAAGGAACCCTGGCTGGATCCCAGCTGCTGGGACAGGATATGAGAGTCTGTTAATCCCCAAAGCAAACAAGGTGACCCTCTCTTAAGCCCCACAACTAGGGAAAACGGCTACTATAAAAACTATAAATGATCAGGGGCTTGGATTTCAGCACAAACTTCATAGAGTTTTTCAAAAGGCCAATGCATCCCTCAGACAGCTGAACCTAAACCAAACCCTTCATATTAGCAGCTGCCTCCTGCTTCAGAGTGTGAATGAAGCAGGTTTGTGGAAGAGCTCTTTGGGTCCAGGGTTCTGTCAGTTCTGGGCAGCAAACGTCATCAGAAGGAGAACTGCTGGGGCAGCAGGCTGTGGGTGAGGCTGGGCTGAGGGCTCACACAGGCGCTGCTGGTCACACTCGATCCAAGACTCTGCGAGCCCAGCAGACTGGAGACAGACGCCGATTCGGTGTCCGAACAATCGTCCTCAGAGGCGTTCCGGTCGGAACAGCGCTGGTGGCTGACCACCACCCTGAAGGAAAACACAGATGAAAGGAGAAACTGCTGTCAGTTATGTCTGCATGTCAATGAATCTTCATCTCAATTCTGCTATCATTTAAATTGTTCAAGCTCAAACTTTGTTGGTTGATAATGCAAATATTAACTGATTTTACTAAAAAGAGGCTTTCCCATATTTAACTGTGAAAGCTGAATCCAGGCACGTGGTTGTATGGTGGAGTGGATGGAAAGTAGCAGAAGAAAGTGTGCAATAACATGGACTACTACAGCTTTAGGATTGGGAGATGTGTGTTTAAGAAGTCTACAAGCTCACCGTGTCCTGGATTGGACACTAGAGGGTGGGGCTGGGCGGTATACCCTCAATTTACAGATACAGAAATGTATGATTGTTACTGACGTGATTTTGCCTGTGTTGATAAATTTAGTATTTAAAAACAATTTAAAATAATTATTTTAGTTTAAGATGCTGAGTGTAGTGTCACTTGACTAAGTACAGCTATGTGACTTCACCTCGTCCAGTCTGTAACATGCAGGGAACAGTGTTGCAAGTGTGCGAATACGTTGTTATATTTAGCAAGTCTTTAGACTTCTCTAGCTATTCTTTTTTTTTTTTTTTTTAAAGGGACTAGCGACAAAGCTAGTTAATTTTTTTGCCGTTATTGGAGACCATTGGAGATTATAACGTAGAGCAAGTATCATTGTTAGTTAGAAGGTCACTAATGGACTTTGTGAACATGGGAAACGTGCCACTAAATGTCTTAGCAAGAAAAAAAAAAAAACGTAAACCATTTGTCTAAAGTTGTGATGGACCAACCATTTAAACAATAACTGAAATCTGTTTTTCAGCTCTGAAAGATGATCTTAGATTTTTTTATTACTAGAGATGTGAATCTTAAGACATCTCACGATTCAATTTGATTTCAATTCTTGGTGACAATTCAATTCAGAAGCAATTCTTGATTGTAATCTACTTTTTTGTCTCAATCAATACTCTTTTTTTTCATTTGCAAATTTCAGAATGAATCATTATCCTCTATAAGATGGAATATCTTATAAAGCTGCACAACAGCTAGCATGTTTGCAGTATTATCTATAACTAAACATATCTGTGATTGGTAGATTCCATTCACTTGCTACAGTGTGAAACATCCCATTCACATTAGTGACTGTGTGGCCTTTGTGAATTACTTGTGTTTGTATTAATACACACGGCAAGTGTCTGTGATGTAGTGAGCCGTGAATGTAACGAACAGGGCTGTATGCTAAGTTCCCTTTTAGTCGGTTCACTCGGTACAACAAAGAGTATGGGATATCATGCCCCCGCATGGCCTAACTTAAGACACCTTTAATCACGCCTTAAGGCAAAATGACGTGTGAAGTAAGGTGGAAAGCCCCGCCTGCATTTAAATACACTGACCATCACAGTCATCACTCAGTTCTTAAGCTGTTCACCTCGTTGAGAACACAGATTTTCAAAACGGTCTGCTACTAGCTAGCATTACAGTTGTTTCAAGAAAAAGACACTAGGTAAACTGCTCTTGTTGGAGTCAGCCACTGCTGCCTGCTGAGCGCTAGTTCTATTTTCTAGGATTCTTTTCTTTTCATTTTTATTTATTTTTTGCTGAGCACAAAGCAAAAAATAGCGAAGCAGAAGGGTTCTATTCGCCCGTCCTCAGGGGTGCGGCTTGTCACTTCACGATAAGGACCAGCACGAAGCATGTCCTGTCTGTCTGGGAATCGTCTACGTCAAAAGAGCTTTGACTGAGCCAGACTCATGTGTGTTTTGCTGCCAGCTTTGGCACTCAAAGCTTGAGCGGCGGGTCAAGTTTGTGCAGAAGGTGCTGGGGGAGGCTATTGTCTCACGGCAAGACCCCTTGCTCTCCAAGGCAGGGAACCTGGCTTCGCAAGAGTCCGTCGAGGATGGCTTTTTGGTTTAAGTCCCCACTCCCAGCTGGGCAGACGGAATGGAATATGTGGAGGAGTTAGCCGGGACCGAGCAGAGTACAGCTCCACCTCAGTTTCGTCCGTAGTGTCATGGTGACGACGATGTGCTGGAAATCAGCCTGGAAGGTCACGGTCTGTCTGAAAAAGATGAAGACTTTTAAGCGGATCAGTCCGGCTGCTACCCCCACTGTCTCTCCGGTGGGTGAGGATGACACCTAACTCCTCTCCCTCTTTCGGCGGGTAGCTGATAAACCAAAGGTAGAGTGGCCCACACCCGCTCAGAAGGAGTTAGCGGTTCTCTGGTTTTTATCTCCCGACGGAGCCAGCTATGGTCAAAAACTGCCTGCCTATGTTCCCAGACTTTTTATCAGAGCTGAAATCCTGCTGGAACGAACTCTTGTCCACACACGTTACAGTGTCAGGTTATGGACAGTACATGGACCTGGAGGGTGCCGACAAAGCTGGGCTGGTTGATATCCCACCTATGGAGCCGTCCCTGGCAGCTTATTTGGCCCCTTCATTCAACCATGGTGTGGGTGGCCCCACTACCCTGCCATCAAAGCAGTGCAGGTTTTCCGGCATCCTAGCTGGAGAAAATCTATCATGCACAAGCGACCACTGCTCGCGCCCTAAGCTCAGCTGCCATGCTCGGAGCTCAGATGCCACCTGAAAGCCCTCTGATGTCGCTCTTAAATAAGATCAGGGTCCCCGCAGACTACATTCTTCGCACCTTCCACTGTGCGGCACTGTTGGTGGGGAGAGGGATGGCATCGACAGTACAGAGCTGTATATCTGGATGAACCGCTGTCCACAGAAGGGCTTTTCGGCTAATCCCTGGATGCCATTCATGCCGCTCAGAGAAAAGGGGATTTGTATCCTAGCTTATTTGGACGACTGGGCTTTAATAGCCAGTTCCAGAGAACAGGCGGCAGAACAGCTATCAAAGGGGCTGCCCCATATCCAAGCTCTGGGATTTCGTGAATTTTCAGAAAAGCTCACTGAACCCAAGCAAGCAGTTCTCGTTTCTGGGGCTGGAGATATGCTCCCTGTCAGCTCGAGCGCGTCTCTCAGAACACCGGGTAACCGTGTTTCTCCGGTGCCACGCTCAGTTTCAGTTGGGACACAGACTGCACCTCCAGACTGTCCTACAGCTGATGGGTATGATGGCCTCGATGATCGTAGTGGTGCTGCTGGGATTATTAATGATGCACCCGCATCAGCGCTGGACATGCTCTCCCCGCCTGTGCACATCACCTGCAGGAGGTGAATGATAACCGCAACTGCTGCTTGCATGTCAGCCATTCGCCCGTGGAGGGAGCCCGGTCTGCTGTAACATGGGTCTCCAATAGGCAGGGTGTCCTATCGCAAGGTGGTGTCCACGGATGCCTCACTGAAGGGGTGGGGCGCCATATGCGAAGGCGTATCAATGAGAGGGATCTGGATATTAACTCAGTCCAAGCTCCACATCAACTACTTGGAGTTGTTGGCGGTTTCGCTAGCTCTGAGACGTTTTTCCAGAGTTCTGAAAATTCAGCATGTTCTGATAAGGACGGACAACACCACTGTGGTGTCTTACATGAAACAGGCTGGGGGGAACCTGCTCACTTCCCCTGCTGAGGCTGTCTCTCAGACTTTTACAGTGGTGCCATGTTCACCTTCTGTCAATCAGTGGAACTCATGTCCCTGGGCGCCTGAATTTGGGGGCTGTCCAGGGGAGGCCCCGTGGTGCGGGAGTGGCGACTACACCCGTCAGTGGTTGCTCAGATTTGGCAGCTGCTCGGCAGGGCCTTAGTGGATCTCTATGCCACCAAGGACAACACCCACTGTCCTCTGTTCTTCTCAATAACAAAACACAACACTCGAATGGGAGTGGATGCTCTGGCTCACCCATGGCCCATTGTGCTTCTGTATGCATTTCCTCCCGTGGAAATGATTCTGCCAGTGCTAGAGAGAGTACGCAAATGGGGTCTGTCCTCAATAGAAATTGAGAGGGTGAGTCACACCAAATTTTTAGGATTAAATGTTGATGAAAGACTTAACTGGAAAGTACATATAAATTATGTGAAAACAAAAACGTCAAAAACAATTGGCATTATGTGTAAAATTAAAGGCAGTTGTAAATCAAAATGCACTCCATCTACTGTAAAATACCCTCTTTCTTCCATACTTAAATTATGGTGTGGAACTTTGGGGGAATAATTATACAAGCACAATCCAACCCATATTCAATTTGCAAAAAAAGCTGTCAGAGTAATTAACTACAGAAGTTTTTATGCCCCAACAAATCCTTTGTTCATTAAATCTGAAATATTAAAACTACATGATTTAACTGATCTCAATGCAGCTATTATTATGTATAAGGTCCATAACCATAAGCTTCCTGAATGCAATCAGAAAATGGCTACAGTTTAAAAGAAACATGTGTACCAAAAAAATATATTTAAGACAAATGCAAAAGGTAGATGCATTTCAGTAAAAGATGTTAATATATGGAATAGTCTGGATAACACCTAAAAAAGCTCTACATCAGTAAATTTATTTAAAAAAAGTTGAAAAATAATGTAATTAGCAGTTATACAGCACTCGAAAAGAATTACAAATAATCTTGTGATTGAGTTGAGTCATATATGCTGATTAAATGTACGTATGTCTGATTACTGTGAGTTTACTTTTAAACAGTCAATACAAATTTTGTTCCTATTTGCTAATTGTAACTTGTTGCATGCTGGGTGCTCTAAGTTGTATTTAGAAATAGGGTTTGGCTCTACATAAGTGTTTCACTTCAGCCAAAACCCTCTTCAGTCAAAATGTTATTTTCATTTTTTCATTTTTGGTTTGTATTATATTGACTCGAAATTTTTTAAAAATCACTACAAAAAATAAAAATAAATTTAAAAAAAGTCCTATCATCACTCGGAGTACAAAGAGACACAGTTTTGAAGTGATGTAATTTTTTTAGCAATACAACAGTAGCAAGACGCACATTCTTTATGCAACATTAATAGTGAAGGCTAAATATAATTGCTTTTATCATTGTTGTTTTGACTGAACAAAATCTAATTGAAAATCGAGATCGTTCATTGACCCCACCCGTTTATCCCTTAAACGTTTCTCGCCCTCTTCAACTCTGTCCTCTCAGTTCTGTCTATTTTTCCTTAAGATAGTTGTCGACTATCGGTCTCGTGCCGGTATTTAGCCTTAGATGGAGTTTACCACCCACTTTGAGCTGCATTCTCAAACAACCCGACTCCGAGAAGACCCCGGCATGACGGGGGCCGTTACCGGCCCTACACCGTCCACGGGTCAGGAGGACTCAGACAGAGTGTTGGTAGCCAGGTCTCCTAGTAGCTAGGAGACAGGTTAATGTTAGTAGCTATGCTGCTTTAGGCTAGGCTGTTGGAGGACATTATTAGGGTCTGTTCCTACTTTCTCTCCTACTTCTCCCCAACTGCATGATGTGCTGTCAATTCAAGCACTAACCTGTTTTCTATTATAGTAGGTGCTCCGGATTAGCCCTGCTTGACGACCCTGACTAAGATGGCATTGCAGTGACGGAAAATTCTCCACGTCCTGCAACAAACTTCTGCATCAGTTCTATTGCTCTTTCTGTGTCTCTGTTATGTATTCTCCAAGCCACAGACGGTCGCGGCAGATAACCGCTTGTGCTGAGCCTGGTTCTGCCGGAGGTTTCTTCCTGTTAAAAGGGAGTTTTTCCTTCCCACTGTCGCTGCATGCTTGCTCAGTATGAGGGATTGCTGAGAATTCCACGACGCAATCTTCTGTGGTTCTGTAATTTCTACACTAAACATTGTATTGTAATAACTCTTTTTGTAAAGTGCCTTGAGATGACATCTGTTGTGAAATGGCGCTATATAAATAAACTGAATTGAATTGAATTGTATTGAAAGTAGGGATGCCACGATACCACTTTTTTCAAAACTGATACCATACCGATACTTACAGAGTACTTACCGATACAAAGTACCAATGCCGATTCTTCTACTACACAAAAAAGTGCTATCAATAGGGAGTCAGGTTTTATTTTCTTCTCTGCTTGTTACAATAAATGATGGTTAAATAGAAAAAAATTTAATAGTAATAAAAATGGCCACAAAAAATAAATGTAAAAGTTAAAAACTAACATTCTCAATGACATTATTACTGTGCTTCCACATCTTAAAAGCACAGTGTGTAATTTTCGGCCAGTAGGGGGCAGTGGATACCAAAAATATCACAAGCATGCGGTATCTGTGTCTTTGAGTAAGAAACTCAACAACGGAGGTCCAACTAGTGCTGTTTTCAAACGCTCAATTCCCTGAAAATTATCTACTTGACGAGCACATCAGTCTCTCTTCATCGCTTGAAACTAGCGAAGAGGTAAAAATGTAATTATGGCGAAACTTTTTTACATTTTGAGGGGAAATCAATGTTTTAATAGCGGGCGTGTTCCGTGCGCTTTGTGCGTCCGGGCTCTTGTAGAAGTAAAGACGTCATTTAATATGGCTTTCCCCTGAAAAGAGGACCTGTGGCTATGTATTTCAAAACTGATTTTTAAAGTCATATTTTTACAATATCGCCAATATTTTGCAATTAATGTGCTTTACGTAATTATTACATAATATTTTAATGGCTATTTTCAAAGATGTACTGCAAAAACTACTGTCACTGAGTATCGGTTCATGGTATCAGTTAGCATGAGCCGATACAGATACGAGAACATTAGGAGGTATCTGGGCCGATACCCAATACAAGTATCGGTACTTCCCTAATTGAAAGTTATCATAATTAGTAGGGCTGAAGCTATCGATTCTTTTTGTAATTGATTAATCTAGCACTTAATCGATTTGATTAATCGTAAATCATGTATTAGGAAAATTTTGTGGTTGTAAAATGATCAAGCATTTGCTTTTTTTCTGTTAAATAAACAGAAAACTCCATTATTTGGCTCCAAAACTAAGCCCATTTACAGTATATTTCTTTGACAAAATAACAATTCAATCCAATTCACTTTTATTTATATAGCGCCAATTCACAACAAATGTCATCTCAAATCATTTTACAACAAAAGTAGTTTCAATACAATTACACAAACATTTCAATCAGTTAAAAGTTTTCTATGTAAGGGAATCCCAGTAAATTGCGACGAGTCATGTGCAGTCAACAGTCAACTGCAGTAATATAAATCAATAAACTAATAAACATGAGGGGAAATTCAGTAGTTTACAGTACAACTTGTCCAAAGATCCATGTCACTGAAGAGAAGTGCTCCCATCTGTATTATTATTATTAACACAGACAGAGTAATTGCAAACTTTATGGTGTAAATTTTGTCATGAGTTATTTATCTGAGTTGACCACAGTGGTCACCATATAAACTCTGCATGAGTGCTGATTTCAACTATGATAGTGTTAAATCTGCACTTTTAAATTTGCTGTGTAGGAGACTCCCCTCCTACAGGAGCAGATTCTGGTTCAAACATGTTTGGTTGAATTCTTTTTTTTCTTGTATGGTTTAATTCCCTTTTTTTTGTGTATGGTTGAAATACTGCAGCAGCCATGTCCATAACTTTCACACATAGTGTCATTATGTAAGTGGTGGGCGTGAGCAAAAATTGTAGAAGCATTGGGCGTGGCCAAGTTAAGAGCAGCTCATTAATATGTAATGAGCAGCAGAAAACAGCAAAATCTGCAAGGGGCTGAAAGAGAGAAATACAGGTTGGTAACTATTTTTTCCTACAAGTTATTTTCAGGAAACAACTTCAGAAACACGTTTTCTCGAACTCTTAGACCTATTTTAAATTGTGGTAAAATAGTCATAATATGTCTCCTTTAAAATTAGCAAACATTAATGTACAGGCTTTAGGTTACGTTACCTTGTTTCAACGACGCCTGGTGAAAAAGCATTTTGATGTTTTCTGATGTTGGATCATTGAGCTCTTACTGCTGTGGTATGCCAGGTCTACTTTGCAGTAAATACTCTGTACTTTGTTCTCTTCTTTTTTTAGAATGCAACGATCCCAAACTTTACACATTTTCTGCCGTTTAAAGATATCTTTATCGTGCCTCATCGCACCAACTAAATTCAAACTATCACGCAATTCTGTTGTGCTTTGCACAGGTTTGTCCAAAACAACGGTCCGTGTGGAACAATCAGATCCCTGCGCATCTCTGCACGTATAGTACGCGTCATAGGAAATTATGAGGCTTCGAGGCAGACTTTTTGCCTCGAGCAATTTTTGGAATCGAGTAACTCCACGAACTGCTGCAGCCCTAGTAATTATTTTTATTTTCATAATCACCCAGGCCTAATCAGAAGTTTTAAAAGTCCTAAGTTGTTAACTCAGCATATATTTTGTACGTTCCTTGAAAGGTCCACAGGTTTTCAGCACTGCCGGACATTCATGTGTGGCTTATAAAAGAAAGATCGGTCTTATATACTTGAAGTTTTCTGAAAAAGTAATAAAGTCACTAAGGGTGGTCATTAGCATGGAGCAGTCCATTCAGATGGCCAAAACATATCCCTTCAGCGAAGACGGGGCGGGCTGTATTTCTCTTTTGTCCTCCATGCTGAAGCATCAGGCTAGCAGATACAGTTGTTTGCCAATAGTTGTGGAGGCCGTTGCCTGACAAACACTACGCACAGCGAATAATTAGGCTCCAAATGTTTAGTAAACATATTTTTAAAATTTGAAACAAACATTTTGGATCGATCCAGAATCGTGTTAAATAGGAATCGAGATTCAGACGTGAATCTAATTTTTTTCCCGCGCCCCTAATTATTACACTTCACATATTTTTGACAGCCCAACATTTATGTTTCCATGACATGACACAGGGAAATAAATTTACAGCATACTGTGTGTTTACCTGGATCTGGATGGACTCATCACACCTGGCCTCTGGGCTTCAGTCTTGGATGTGTAGCTACACTTGGACCACTGCAGAGAGAACAGACACCTTTAACATCTCATGCCTTTAGATAGCTTTCCTTGCTCTTGATCCTATTCTACACAGTTTTTTTTATTTGTTCTATACTCGTGACACAGCACAATTCGAGTAATTTGAGTACAAAAAAAAAATCTATACAAGTCATTGAAAAAGGCAAAGCCAGGAAAAGCTATTTTATTTGTAAAGCACACTTTCAACACAAGGTAATTCAAGGTGCTTTACATGATTTGGTGGTAAAGAAGCAAAACATATGACAGAAGCATAGACAGTAAAAATAGCAACTAGAAAAATAATAAACAGCATAGAAGTATAAAATTTAAAAACAGCAATTAAACATAAAACACGAGAATCAATAAGAGAAAACAGAAAGCAATTATGATAGTTGACTAAAAGGCAGCTTTAAACAGTTAAGTTGTACGTTTTGCTTTAAAGCAGCCCAGTGTGTGGGCAGCTTTAAAGTCATCAGGAAGTTTGTTCCACATAAGGGGAGCATAGAAACTGAAAGCTGCTTCTCCTTGTTTGTTTCTTTTCGAGGAATTAAGCCTAGTTTATGCTTCTCTGTTTTGACAGATACGGACTGACACAGCGCCATTATCTGTCAACACAAGGGCCCTCCGTCACCTATGCAAAGACGCACAAAGTAGAGCCCAATTTTTTAACTATCTGTCTCCATCAACTGAGAGTGTATGCATCTGATTGGTCACAGCCAGAGATCGCTTCACCAGAATGGTGCTCTATAGTCGCTGTAATCTGTAGTTACAAATTATTAAAAGAACTCAGCTAACTCCAAGATTCTCACTCAGGTCTACTGGACATGATCATTCTCTTATCTCGGACGTTTGATGTTCTCGGCTGCCAGATTTATACCCAAGAAAACTCAAACCAGCACAAGTCTGGCTACCGAGAAAATAGCATTCCTGTGATTATAAGTAGAGAAACGTACAAATCCCCCCGCATTAAGTCAAATCTCATAAATATCGACTGTCAGAATAATTTAAAAACTACCAACACATCTCTTAAATTGGCATTACTCAATATTCGGTTAATATAAAAAAAAAAATTTCTAATCAATGACTATTACTAATCATAATTTAAAGGCTCTGTTTTTATCTGAAACTTGGTTAGATGCAAATAATGAAAGTTCCTCAATGCTGGAAGCCACTCCTCCTAATTATAGCTTTCTAATTGAAAGCAGGAAAGAAAGAAGGGGGTTACTGGCCACAATAAAAATTAAAAAAAAAACACTGAACTTTAAAAAGATATCTCTGGGCACATTTCACTCCTTTGAATACCTTGCTACAGAGATAAAAGAGCCGAACAAGGTCTTAGCCATAAATATGTACAAACCCCCCAAAGCTAGCTCAAACTTCATTAATGACCTCAATGACCTTTCTGTAATATGTATTGAATATGACCAACTAATTATTGTGGAAGATCTGAATATTCATACTGACAACCCCCAGGATAGACGGACTAAAACACTAATGCGTTTATCTTTAGTCGTAATGATTACTGCAACAGCGTCTTCACAGGTCTACCTAAAAAAGCAATCAGACAACTGTTCAATCTGATTTCCGTGCCCATCACAGCAATGCAACTGCCCTCGTCAAAGTATTCAATGACAGCCGCATAAATACTTTGGATCATAAAATACCCCAGTTCTTAAATCCTTACACTGGCTTCCTGTAGCTCAGAGAATAGACTTTAAAATACTCCTACTAGTTTATAAATCACTGAACGGTTTAGCACCAAAGTATGTTGGAGATCTGCTGTCACTATACCAACCCAGCAGACCACTCAGGTCCTCCAACTCGAGCTTACTAAACATTCCTAGAATTAGAACTAAACAAGGAGAAGCAGCTTTCAGTTTCTATGCTCCACAAATCTGGAACAAACTTCCAAAAGAATGCAAAAATGCTGAATCGTTAGGCTCTTTTAAATCAAAGATTATAACTCTACTATTCAGAGCTGCCTTTGAGCCCTAAATTGCGCTTTCTGATCATTATATGATTCTTGTGGCTTAATTGTTATTCTTATTTTTTTTATTTATTTCATTTTTAATCTATTGTGTTTTATCTGTTTTTATTCTATATTGCATAAAATTGTATTTTATCTGTTTTAAATCTATACTGCATAAATTTGTTCCTTACATCATCTTTTCTTATTGATTGATTGTGTCTATCTGTTAAACCTATGTTTCTGTTTTTCTCTAATAATGTTTCTGTAACCATGTATTTGGTATCATGATCACTGAATCATGTAAAGCACCTTGAATTGCCTTGTGTTGAAAGTGTGCAATATAAATAAAATTGCCTTGCTTAAATTACCTAGGTTAGACCAAAGTTATGGAGAGTATCACTTAATGTTTTAGTTATGAAAGATTGTCCCTAACCTGCCCCCTCATCTCTGCTTCCTGCTTTCGGTTAAAAGTTGTAGTTAGGAGTAGATTCTAGCATTGTAGATGTTTCAGTATTTACGTCTAACTAAGTTTCAGATAAGAACAGACAGAGCATTTATATTATGTTCAGTAATAAAATCATCGATGGGGAAAGACTCTCCTGAAAAAGATTTGATATCTAATTAGGCCCGCTGGTAGTTTTCAAATTCTTCTGACGGGTGATAATCTTGAGATTTGATTGATTACAGCAGGATTTGATTTTATGAGTTCTTCTGTTTATAATCACGGGAACACCACTTTCCTGGTACAGACAAGTCCTAGTGGGTAAGGGGTCCTTTCACATCAGACATCCGTCATTACCAGTGGTGGGAAGGGAGAATCAATTCCAACAGTCTTCTGATTTAATTAGAGTCTTGGAGTTAGAGTTCCTTACATAATGTGTTCATTAAGTTTCTGAGATAAGTCCAGGGGAGACCCAAAGGACATAGCAGACTCTGCTGAATCATTCCTCTGCTTGAAGCTGTCTGATTGTTCAGTCTCTTTTTGAGAATGAGATGCGGGAAGTGTATGTTGCTTTAATCTGTCTGATTGTTCAGTCTCCGTTAGAAGCAGATACAGGTAGTGTGTCATCGGTCAGATTTCTTGTCAGCGGGCTGCAGGGAGCTGGAGGCACATCCTTTGGGACAAATTTAGATTGTTGTTTTGAGAAACGTGGTGCTGTTTAAATAAGAGAAGATATTAGCAACCATCAATCTAATTCCAGCTCTGTTGAGACAGAGTTGATTTTCTTTGAATAGATGGGTTGTAGATCCAAATACTTTGAAGTTGCTAATATAGGTGAATGATTTTTCCAAGCATTTTGTTTACAACCATTTATGGAGTTGTCAGATCCAGCTATACCCCCTCAGGAACTGGGCCACATTTCCAAATGTTTGTGTTATTAAGCATGTTAAGAACCTGAGGCAGGATACATCAGCACTGAGAACTTCACTCTTCTTAGAGCTTATGTCAGATGATCCTGCATGGATACCAAGTTTCTTAAATCCTGGATGAAGAACGATGATAGAAGGGATCTTCTCCGTAATTTGTCTGATACTGTTCTTTGGGCAGCCGACTCTAGTGTTATAACTACAGAAGTTTTCGATCCCATTTACTGAACTATTTCAAAATCTTAGCTGGGGATGTTCTTACTTTATTCACACTCTTGTATTTTTCTCTTTGATCTTGGGTGTTGACTTTTCAAGTATTGTTTTTTTGTTTTTTGCTCTTCTTTGTTTGTTGCTCTTCTTTGTTTGCTGCTAAATTCCTCCTACTGGCCTTGACCGGTTGCCAGGGCTGTGTCGTGTATCAGAGAGTCGAGGACTGTAAACAAATAGGTCACAGTCTTAGAGAGATTCCATTTCATTTATTTATTTATTTATTTGAACAGGGACAGTGTGCAGCATACATTAAACTCAGAAGTTAGACATGTTGTACCAGGTTGTATCACTTGTGCTAATTTCCACCAGCAACATTAAAATTATCACGCACTTCATTCATTCCTAAGCATTAATTTGCAATTACTTTCTCGCATGCACACCAATTACACTACATTATGGGAAAAGGTTTGTTTTAAAGGAAGCCATTTTTTGGCCTGGTGTGAAAAAGTTTTAAAGTTTACACATGTGGTCAGCTCTGTTAGCAACATTCCAGGGGGAGAGATGTCACTTGCTTTGAGTTGGAGCCTCTTTTTATGTTTTTCTTATGAGCAGATGTGACTGTATTTTAAGAGCGTCATTTCAGAGCTGGCCAGTGTTCCTCATAGATTTAGTTAGGTGCCCTTGTGCCACGCTTCAGTGATGGCATAGTATTGTTCTGTGGCTTCTGAGTGAGACTGGACCGAGTGAATACGGGGCTGCCTGGTTCTTGTCCTTTCCGTGTCATAGGTAGCGTTGTCTTGTCTCCATATCCAGGGATAATCTCAAAGTTTGTTTCCAGGAGGTGTCATTTCACCTCCATACTCTGGAGTTGTTTTTCCAAGGCATCCTGTCTTTGGAGCAGCTTATCAAAGATCTCGGCAGAGCAAAACGGCATGTTGTTAATCCGCAGTCCTTCGGAGTCCTTCAAAAGTCATTTGGAAGTTGTCCAGAAAAAGGTTATCCAGTCTAACAGATACAGTGGGGAGAACGAGTATTTGATGGACTACTGATTTTTGAAGTTTTCTCACTTACAAACCATGTAGAGGTCTAATTTCTAGTCTTCAACTGTGATAGAAATAATCTAAAACAAAAATAACTAATTTCCATAAGTTTGACATAGTTCTTCTGATTGGTTAATGCCCCGCATTTGCTCCCCAAAAGTTCAGTTTTCCCAACTTCACACAGCAGCTGCTCAGACAGTCCAACGCGTCTGAGCAGGAGCTGCGTGGCAGCTTGATGCCCAAGTACCATAGACTTTGCATGAGATCTAGCTGCTCTGTTGTCTGGATGCGCTGAATGGTGTGAACATGCCATGAAAAGAAAACATTGTCGATTTGTGTGCTCGTCAGTGCAAACTTTCTGACGGAGAAGTACAAACTATCCTCAAGACTGGATTTTAATTGTCCGACTGGACAGTCACTGATCAGTGTCTGTAAATAATGCAATTGTCTGATTTCTCTGTGAGTCTCTAATTATTAAAGTTAACGGGGCATAATAAGCTTTGAAAAAATAAAATAAATCTAATATGTGTCTAAGAGCTTCTCACCATATGAGCAGGGTCATTGGTTCCCAGATGGATTCCCTTCTGACAGAGAGATCTCAGGAAACGTATACCTGCGTACAAGATACAAAAAGACTACTTGCAGTTTGAAGGCTTTTTGAGAAAATTTGTTTTTTTATAAATCTACTTATAGAGATTAACAATGCTCACTTTGTGTGGGTCATTACTTTATAAATTCCATGTTTTTTTGTCTTAACAGAAAAAGCTAAAAAATTCCCATGACCAAACAGGAATCACCAAGAACCCGTGTTGTTTGACTACTCACATTTTGCCCGGTCATTGTAGTACTTCTGTTCCCACTGATCCAGCAAGATGTTGAGGTATCTGGGACACTCGAAGAAGCGAAGATAGCGTGATGAATATTGGGACGGGAAAACGCGTTCGAACTCTCCCTGACGACTTAGTTCATCTTCGCTCTCTGCCAGCACGCGGACATCCTCTGGAGTCAAAACATCCAAAACCGATGATAGAAAGTCCTTTATGAGGCAGAAAAAGAGAGACAAGTCAGAAACTTACAGCTTTCTCTTAAATTATTCCTGTTATGAAAGGGTAACAGAGTCTTTGTTAGGGGTGTAACTGTACATATTCTTAGAATGTCAAAATATTAAAACAACTCCAAAGTGACTTAAACAGTAACTCACCCAAACCAGAGTCAAACTCCACCCACATTTTTTATTGAAAAAAAGTTTCCTCAAAATGAGTCTTTTCCTGGCAGACCATGCAGGGAAAGTGCTGTGTGTGGTCTGTGCTGTGATTGAATTGTTGACTGCCTCCTGGGCTGCTTGCCATCGCGCACACACAAGAGAAAGATGGCAGAGCAATAGCGACGCAAGCTCCATTGCCTCAGAGGGGAACAACTACGAGTGCAAAGATTGCTCTCCACCTCCTTCAGAATAAAAGGAGGAAGGTTCTGTTGAGGAGGCGAGCGGCCCTGAGCCGCATCGTTTCCAGCTCATGGCTTGTGAGTTGCTAACTCCAAATAGCTACAAAGGCATGGCAAAGACTGAGCTTGCTTTATACTCCACAAGTGTAGTGTAAAGTTTTAACCTGAAGAGGGCACTCCACTAAAGGTTTTCAGTACAAAATTAACATATAACTAAAACGTATCAAAATAGCAAAAATAATAACAAGACATGAAGACAGCACTATGAGACACTATACAGTTCATCAGTAAAAAACTTGATTTGTGGTAGAGTTGCACTTTAAGCATGTTTTATTCTTAAATATGAAGTATTATATTAAGCGCTTTGGAAACATTGAAACTAATGCTGCGTTCAGACCACAGGCTTTGTCAGCGTCAAGTAAAGCTCACAAAGCATCTAGTGACGCTTCTATGTTGAAGCTTGCAAAGTCTGCCACTTCTGAGCAAAAAAAGAGCACGTGGGCTGGGCTTCTTCTGTTGACGGACATTCTGATCTATGATGGATGTTTTTGAGAGAGTGGCTGGACTTTATTTGCTTAAAGCTAGACAACATCGACTTCTGCTGCATTAGCGCTGTTTGTCGATACACCCGTTTGGATAAGCTCTGAGTTTGGGGAGTTTAACCATTTGCTCCAGGAGCTGCTTATGGATGAGGTTCGCCATACCATAACCGTTTTCAAGTGGTTACGTATTTAATTTTACAGAATCCAATAAATCTCCAATCAGTTCTATACTTTAATTTTTTTTAATCAAATAAAATTAAAAGAATTTTAGGAATTTAAAGGAATGAAGAAAGGAAAAATGGTTCATTGCTCAAGATAATCAAAGTCAACAGTAAGAAAAAAGAAAAGAAAAAAAGTCATATGCACATTCATATTTATTTTTCTTGATTAAAGTGTACCGGAAAATTACTGGGCCTTAATTAGAAACCCTGAATACGTACCACATATTTTTAGTATTATGTTACACCCCTAGTTTTGCTCTTCATTGAAGGTTTTTTCTCTGTAAGAAAGATGTGTATATGTTTATTTACCTGATCGGCATTACGCTGTGCAAGGTAAAAGGCTCGTTTTACTTTCTCATCGGCAGACAGATCACGTTTGCTCATCTCTTTGTTACTGCCATACAAACTAAAAAACAGAGACACATTTTTATCTAACTTTCCATAAAGTTGCATGAGGGAAAAAAAAGTTAACAGAGAGCTCTTCCGCCTTTTCCGTAGTAGAAAATGTAGTGTAGAACCATGTTCTTACCTGCTGGTGGAGCTGGAGGCACTGCTACAGGATGAGGCCACTTCTTCTTTTGGAGGAATCCTGAAGCCAGCCAGGTTCAGGAGGTCTCTGATCATCTGGCCTTTAATGGAAACGTCAAGCGCTGAGTTGGAGTGGAGGCTAAAGGGTTAGGAACCAGAGTTAGAGATGTGCTTTGACAACCTTGCATCTGATAACAGGTGCATCTATCTGTGTGTCACCTGGGGGATATGTTGACCTCTAGGACCCAGGGTTTAAGGTTCTCGTCCAGCATGATGTCAAAGCCAAACAGCTCGTGGCAGCTGGAAGGGCTTTTCACGTGCATCTTCAGCCGGTTGTTCACATAAGGCTCGGAACTGAGGAACAAAAATGCTAATTTAGGAACTTTTAGCTTTTGGAACCAACTTTGTGTTTGGTCACATTCAGTGTTATCCATCCAAAGTGGGGACCAGTGTTTCCTCTATGTTGATCATGGAGCAGTGACCCTCCATGGTTTCATTTTCTGCCGCCGCTGTATCAGAAATTGGGCATACGCACAATAGTCGCGGTTGTCTTTTAAATGATCCTGCCGACATAATGCACCCCCCCTTGGCATTCGCTAACATTACAATTTAACAAGTAGAACTATTCAAAGCTTATTGGAGCTGTCCAAGTTAACTCCACATAGCATACAGTTGTGTTGATGTTGCTTTTTTGTCAAAATGTTAGCTTTCTTTTGAGTCGACTATTAAACTTAACAGCTCGACCAAAAACATCACCGCGGTGGGTCCATTTTAATTGGACAATGTTCAACTTGTCAGCTCTGTCAGCTCACACGTCCTGATATCAAACATCTGGAAACAGCGGTGAGTCACTAATATAGAGACATGAAAGTCACTCACCTTTCTGCGATATTCGCCATTTTAAAACCAAAATAAGAGACTTACGTGAATAGTGTAGATTCAATGAGGAAAAGCAATAACAACAGCAACAGCCGGTCCCGTTCGCCATGACTCTCCACAGCAGCAACAGGTGCGATGCTGTTTGTCACGTTCTCCCAAGGTGGAAAACGCGATTGAAGACAAACCGCTAATAAGCTGGTAAAAAAGCAGTAAAGTTTCCTTTCCTTCTGCAGATGATGATTATGATAGCGAGGTTTGATGACGAAAATCAACAGTGGATCAAACTATTTAATGAGCTTGTTGGTTATTTTGGGGATGGATCTGTAAAATTCTGAGCCCAATAATTTCCTTTCTGTTTTATGAATTGAATCGACTAATGGAGCCTCATAACAGGGAATAAACAAATATGTCCACCTGTTCTTGAAAAAAATGCCAATAAATACATATGTGGAAAATACATATAAAGAAAAATTAAGAATATACAAATTCTAAATAAAATAAGTTTTAAACAACGTAAAAAAGATAAACATCAGTAAAAGTATTCCAAACCAATATTGCCAATGCCTAATCACGTCATAATATGCAAATTAGAATTGTTCATTTGCTTCCATCACAAACTGTGGATCATACAGAAGATCTTTTCTCATTTACAGTATACCGTTATCAATAATCATATTAAAGCAACAACATTTTGAATTAGTAAAATCCATATTGAATATTTTATAGAAAAAGCCCAGGCGCCTAAAGAGTTAAAATCAAAGTCCAAATGTTCTTTTGGGGGAGCGTGCCCCCGACCCACCTGGATGGGTAATATCCTTCTCATCTTCTTGACCCCGACCCGTTTTTAAGTCTGACTATAGTCTATAGATTTAGTAATACACATAATGATTTCAAAGTTAACAGTTGTGTTGCATTAGCCTACACAGGAAAGTTTAGATTTTAATGAATTAGGCTAAACAAAGGCCATACGACCGAAACGTTGTAATCTATAGGCTAGGATAGCCTTCCTGACAATTTACAATAAGTTGTTAACATTATGCATTTGGAAGTAACCTAGCCTATTTATGCCATTTAGAACATATTTTATGAGTGGAAGGGGTCTCTTTAAGTAGCCTAACCTTGTTTCTTTAGTTGAAGTTGAATGTAGATATGTGAAATATTACATTATCTAAGACAGTAGACCATAGACAAAAAGTTTCTTAAAATTACAAAGCGTTTTGATTTCCCCCGATGGAGAGACTTTAATAACTTGCAAGCTTTTAGAATGTATCGTACACCACAGCTGGTTAACAACAGAGATGCTGGTCCCAGAGATAGAGTCCTTCAGTCCTGGACTCTTAATCAACTCCTGACTCGAGTCAAGCTTAAGGGGAATATACATAAGTTTAACCACAAATAAATGTTAAAGATATTCAACATTTCTTCCTCATACATGCTCCAGCAATGCCCTGGTCAATAGAATGAGCCCTGGCCTTTTCAATTAGATTACCTCTATATGCCGGGAAGTTTACTGAAATAGCGAGCGTTTGAGTCGGACAAGCAGATTCCCCGAGTGCTTTACAGGGGCAGCTTAATGGCGTCATGGGTCACACTCATTTGTAGCGTTCTATCTTCATCATTAACAGCCGCAGAGTGAGAGCTAACTGAGGGATGGCTTCAGCTGAGCATAAGAAGAGAGCGGCTTAAAGCACCGGCAAAACTCCAACACAGACCCCAACTAAACTTCATCCATCCATTTTCCATTTTCTATACCACTCATCGTCGAGCCTATCTCCAGCATTTAAAGGGCGAGAGGCAGGGTACACTCTGGTCAGGTCGCCAGTCTATCGCATGGCCTTCAACTAAACTTACACAACATTAACATTTGTTAACTCAGTTGATGTCATGCCTGCAAACCTGTAAATTGTCCAGGACGGGACTGACTCAGCTTCTGTTTGTTCATGAGTCCTCATACAGCATGCAAGAGCTTACCATTGAGGCTATAGTTACGAGTTTGGCCTAAAGGGGCAAACTCGTAATTATAAAGATAAACTAAACCCTGTATGGCTGCCATTTTTCTAGTTTTACAATCTCTTTTTTTTTTACTTGTTTAAAAGTGATAATGACTTGATTTGGACTGGAAGATTATTTTTAGGACCTTTACTCAATCTGTGGGACCTTGGACTTGCACTACAACACTAATGACTTAAGTGTGACTCGGACTCGAGATACGGTGACTGGACTTCTACACTGGCTGGTTAACAGCTTAGTTCCAAAGTAGTGACTTTCTGAAAGATTCCGGAGAGCTTTTAGAAAATCTTGCGGTAAAAAACAAAACCAAACATAGTTCAGAACTTTACAGGCATTCTCTGAGGCTCTTGAAAGATGTAGTTGTGTTTACAATAATGGCAATGTGTCAAACAGAAGAGCCTAAAATTCTAATATGCCTTCATTTCTATACACATAAAATGCATTAGGAACAACACAAGTTTCTTTAAAGGTCAAGCATTTACTCTAGAAGCTGATTAATGGATAGTTTTTATTTGAAACTAATCTTGAGATGTATAAGTAAAGTTTCTGACAACTTATTTACATTAGTGAAATATACAGTTGACTAACTTCTGGTACTTGTGAACAAGTAATCTAAAGTAGCTCAGAAAAGCAGGTTTCATGCAACCAAGTTTTCTGACTGACTGACTGAGGGGGATGTTACTCGTGTTATGTTGTTGCCGTGATGCTAGAGGGACACATTACTAAATTCATTATTACATTTAAAAATAACCCCGCTTATCTGCATGTTTGTGTGAATATTGTCTGATATTAAAGCATAACAAAACAAAGAAAAAGTTGGGGACCATTGCTTTAAAACATTTAATCACTCACCACCCCCCCCCCCCCCCCAAAAAAAAATTTCTAAATATTGTTTCCTTCTCATAAATCAAATGAAGTGTATTGCCTCATGAGGTGAATGTATTGTCAGAGCTTTAATAAGAGTAGATTTCAACATGAAAGCTAGAACCTGCAAGGCATTAGATTACTTCAGAGTGAAGAGTTTGGAGGCCTGTTGGTAAACTTACGCTATAATAGTTTTGATCACAATGTCTTTAATCTTCTCCCATATCATGGTGGTGTTGATGCCTCTAGAGCCGAGGTAGTGCCACAAAGCCTTCAAAGCCCTGAGGAGACAAAACACACAAGTTTTACTTAAAAGAGTAACTCACCACCCTACCAGAGTATAACCCCGTCCACATTTATTTTTGAAAAACTGCTCAAAAGGAGGCGTTGCCTGGCGGACCAGTTAAAATGCGGGGGGATGAGTGGCTGGGCGTGGTCTGGGCTGTGACGGACATGTTGCAGTGCAGCATAGAGTCGCAGGCGGGGAGAAAGATGGAGAGAGCTGTAGGAATGTGCGCTCTTTTGCCTGGAAATAATCTGGATGTTGAGGTTTTTTTCCTCAACTAACTTCCTTCTCCAAAAGGAAGAGAGTACAGGAAGATAGCGGAGTGGCGCCATATCGTTTCGGGCCGTTGTCTCGTTCTCTGCGCGGGGCAGCAGCAGATGCCGAGCCTGTGGCTGTACTGCGTCATAGAATGGGCAGCGTCTCTGAGTGGTAAATTTTTGATGGCTCCATCCAACGCTAAATATAGATTAGCTCGAGTAATTTTGTGACCCTGCCTGGACAGGAGCACCTGCGGCCACTGTACGTCATTGTCCGCAACAGAAAATGTGTGTTGCAGACAGATGTGTCCAAGCATGATAAGAAAATCATTCAGGAATGTGCAAAAAAAAACAAAAAACGACACACCATAATTCATCACAATTATTCCATTAAAAATAAACTCTTATCCCAGATTTTATTTTCCATTTACTGATATATCAGTTATTCCCTTTGTCAAAGGTAATGAGCAAATATCAGCAAGTAGGGGTAACCACCTGCATAACGGAGCACCCAGGTTTTGAGCCAATTGTGCTGCAGGCAGTTCGTTGTACCTCGCTATGAAGGTGTGGCCGAGACCGCTCATGTTATGTATCCCACCCTGGCCGGACTGCTGACCGTCACTATTCCAAGCCTACGTAGATAACCTGAGATTAGCCGTTAGCAATGCAGGATTTGAATCCCAGTGAATTGCAGTGCAGTGTAATCGTTTAACCACTTGGGGCACTAAAATAATGTTTTTCGGTACAAAATTAATATTTTCACTAAATGTACTAAAATACATAAAATAATGACTGAAGGTGTAGATAGTATTATTATATACTCTTTCATAAAGTTGTTCAACAAAAATTATTATTTTGGGGAGAGTTACTCTTTAAAAATAAAAGGGAAGAGACTATTGGCTAAAAGTTATCATGAAAACAGGGATAGTATTGCCAATATTTACAATTTACCTATATCTTCATAAGTTATCTCCATCATCACAATGTACCCATCACAATTTCTGAGCTTTAGTGTCTTGGATGCTAAAATATAAATGATGTTTGGGCATGGAGGGCAGTAAAACTATCCAACAGGCCGAATATATGACCAGCATGGAGAGCTTTGACGCACATCCTGCAATATAACATCCTAGCAAATATTGTATTCAAGCATCGTCTGAAATTGTCATATTACACACTAAATATTTCAGGTTTTCTCCCATAATACACACCCCACATCTATGAGTTACCATTTGTGTCCTTGGCAGGCTTTGTCATCACTGTTTGCCTGGTACTCAGAGTTCTTCTTGTTCACGCTGTAGTTGGTCAAGTGCATAAACTTGTTGTTCAGTGTCTTCATGGAAGATGAATACCTAGAGAGAAACAGAACACATTCAGTTTCCCCCTGTTCAAATCCACATGATGTTAGAGGATGTTGGTTATTCTCACTTGCAGCTGGCAAAGCGGACCAGTCCGTCAGAAAACACGTAAATTCGGAGCGGGTCATAGGATGTCACATAGACATAGATCCGCAAGTCGAACTTGTTCCCGCCAATGAGGTAGGGCTTGTGAAGGTATCTGCAGACAAACAAACAGGACAGTAATGTTTCCTTATGGAGCTGAAAAATTGGCCAGTAGATTGGTGAGCTTTGGTCAGCTCTGTGCTGCTTACTTCTGCACCAGCAGTGGTCTCTTGCGGGGCAGCTGACTCCATTTGTGGATGACCTGGATTCCTATTCCTCTGGCTGATGCAGGCTGGGAGACAGAACATTTATAAAAAGAAAAAAAGGCATTCATTTCTCACAAAAGACACCGCTGCTGACTACAGAGCAAAGAGACAGTAATCCTATGTCCAGTATTTGTAAGTAGTTTACATAATGTTACAAAGATGCAGAACATACAGGTTTGACAATCCACTTTTGCTTGGAGCCACAATCTTCCCAGGCCTTACGGAGCAGCTTGATGTCGTGAGGAAGGATGAACGTGCGCGGGAAAAAGTTAAACTCCTGTTTGCCGAAGTGAAGCTGCATCTTGGACAGATTCCTCCAAAGCCGGTCCTTCCTGCCGATCTGAAAGGTTCCCGGGAAGTGGTTCAACTACAACAAAAGAACAGGCACATTAAATCCGAGTCTGCTAGGACATCAGCTGGAGTTTGTCTGCAGAAAATCACCTTCTGGTGCTCTCCGATAGCCTTAAAGCCAGGAGACTTCATGTGGTGTCCCCAGCAGCCCAACCAATCATAGCTCTCTGCAATAACAACACAGTTCACTCATTCAGGGTGAGAAAATACATTTCCAACTCAGTTAATGCATGGACCCATCTAAGTCTACAGGTAATATCTAACATATATATAGGAATATTACGGTGTGTCCAGACCAAACGCGATAGGAGCCACTAGAGCTTCAGGTTTACATGTAAAATCAAAGGAGGAGCGCGATGAAGCGCGACTTGGGGTCCCGCGACACTTCAGAAGCAGATCTGCTTCGCGAAAAAGCTTTTCTGCCTGATTTGCGCAAAGAAGTTGCGCTACAGATGCGATGGAAAATTCACGCTGCATTTTATGTGGTGCATTTTGCGCATTCACGTTCATATCGTCTACCGCTCGAGTTTAAAAATCTGAACACCAGCGTTAAATCGCACCGCGAGAACCAATCAGGGGACAGAGTTTCAGTGATTCTGTGACTGTCATGGAGTCACCCTCAGCAGGACATGGAGGAAATACTGATAAACATTGTGGCTAATCACCCCGAGCTACATGACACAAGCAGTTTTCAATACAGAGACAGGAAAAATTTTTATTATAAATAGGTTAAACTATTTAGACAGGAATGCTCTTAAGAGGTTTGTGGGTGGCTCTTAAAAGAGCCGTTGTTGCTGTAAAAGCACCTCTCGGCATAGAAGTCAGCCTTGAAACAGCCTCACCTGGTTTCCTGGTAGCAGCTCCCGCACCACTCTAGCCCCAGCTCCGCCGAAGCCCGGGCTGAACACGCTGTACTCCATCAGCTCGGTCCATGATCCATCGGCAGCTGCACTCTAGCCCCAGCTCCGCTGAAGGCCAGTTCGCGCGTGAAAATACCATATTTGAAGCGCGTCCAGTTCGCTTTGTACAAGCTTCAAGTGCGAATGTGCAAGCGAACAGTTAGGTGTTTGTCGCGCTTTTTAGTCGCTCCTATTGCGTTTGGTGTGGACACAGAGTTAGACAGTGTTGGACCAGTTATGAGCCACTACTTTAATCTACAGTGAAAATATGCTGGAGATCAGACACCAAATACCAAATATGGGGGATCCTGGAAATATAACCATTAAAAACACATGTAGGGAGGAGAAATGCTGCAATAAACAAGCAGTGTATGAAGTATGTATAAAATGTTCTAGAACAGAGCCTGAATTGCTTCAGCTTTGAGTGTGGTGACTCACTCTTGGTGACTTTGAAATGTGACCTAGCGATGGTGTGCTTGACAATGTTGGGGGTAACGGTGCTCATCTTCCATTTGAGTAGCCGTCTTTGTTCAGCAGGCAGCAGCTCCACTGGAGAACACCCAAAGTTAGATCAGCTGCTAAAGGGCAGCTACTTGTTTTAAACAACAGCAGAGTCACTCCTGACCTTTCTCATTGGCTGTGCTGAAGTAGAGTGTGGGTAGCATGTGTGGAAACAAGCTGGGGACAAGCGCTGGTCGCTCCTCGCGATCATCCTCTCCATCCAATACCATCGGCTCCTCGATACTAAACACGAAGGGATAAAAAGATTCACGAAAGGAGTTTAAAATGTTGATAATGTAGAAGAATCCAACCACAACCTAGAATATGTCCAGACGGTAAAAAATGTTGAATGAAAAGGTGATAAATATGCATCAAACATATTTCTAAATTAATTACATGAAGATATATTTCATATGTATTACTATGTTGTGAAATTTAAATAGTAATCTACAACACTAAATCACAAAAAGGACAGTATAGAAAACAAAAAAGTATAAATTTTTAACTTTATTTTGACTTGTATTTCATTGCAGACAATATGGACATAAAATATTTAATGTTTTGTCTGGTCAACCGCATTTCATTTGTAAATGTTCATACTTTCCTGTCATTACCTGCAGGATATTCCCAAAAAGGTTGGTAAAGGAGCAATTTAGGGCTAGTAGTCAGGTAAATTGGTTAAATAATGGTGTTATTTAAAAACTGGTGACGTAAACAGGTGATTGTAATTATGATTTGATACAAAAGCAGCATTCAAGAAAGGTTAAATCCTTTAGGAGCAAAGATGGGCTGAGAATCACCAGTTTGCTAAAATATGTGTGAGAAATTACTGAAATGTTTTTAAAAAATCCTCAAAGAAAGATAGGAAGGTAACATAATTATGTCATAGTTAAAAGATTCAAGAAATCTTGAGAAATTTCAGTGCGTAAAAGACAAGAGTGCCAGCCTAAGTTGAACAACCATGATCCCTGATCCGAATCAACATTCATCTATAATCGATATCACCACATGGGCTCAGGACTACTTTGGAAATATATGCCAAGTACCCCAATATGTAGTTACATCCAAAAACAGCAGTTAAAAATGCACTGTGCCAAAATACAGCCCTCTGTAACACAGGGTTTCTACAGGTTTCTTCAAGTTAAATTTAAGTCTTTTTAAGACTGTTCATATAAAATAATGAATATCCATTTCGTGGCCTATTTCACAGCCCTACTGGTAAAGAAAAACAAAATTCTTAAACCTGTGTGGGGGTTTTTCTCGGGGAAGTGTGGAAAGTATAAAAGGTGACAAAAGCCTGGTGCCTATCTCAAGCTGTCAACGGGTGAGAGGCGGGGTACACCCTGGACAGGTCGCAAGTCCATCACAGGTACAAAATTAATATTTCCACTAAAACACCAAAAATAATCACTGGACTATTTGACACACATTTATTATTTATTTATTAGCAATAAAAGTTGATTTTGGGGCGAGTTGCATTTTCAGTATACTATAGCCTAGTCAATAGGGTACTGAACAGCAGATTTCTACATTACAGATGTAGATTTATCAACAGAATCCAACAGTGCAACTTGTAATTAACCAAACAAACCACAACCCAGGCAGATTAAATAGTAATGCAGCCACAGGTGAACTCAGTGACATTTAACTAACAAGAGCTGGCATCAGGTCACCGATTCACTTTGTAACACAAGGTGCTCTACATGTATGTAACATGATGCCAGGAAGGATTAGGTGGCAAAGATCTTCCACACACAAAAGAAAGAAGGAAGGACAGCAACACTAATCCGACGGTTCTATAGTCTAAATGGAGGATTAATAGCAGCTAAAGTCAAACATACTCACATGACTGTCATATAGCAGACAGGAACTAATTTTCTCCCACCAATGACAGGTTCACTTCGGGATTACTGACAGATCTCAAACTATATGGATCATAAACAGGTGGAGCTTTCAGGTGCAGATGTGGAGAGTTCAGGTGGGGGTGTCAGCAAATGCAAATGAACTTAGGAACAAACCAGTTAGGGGGAAAAGGCAACAACAGCGCTCCTGATCTGGGTGGTTTTAGAAGAGAATCAGCTGTGAGTCTAACAGCACACAACAATATAGAGAAACAATACAGCAGAGCGTTCCACCATCATCTGCTGCTTTCAGTCCCTTCCAACAATAAACTGGCAGAAAACAACAGAGACCACAGCATTAGCTGGGCAGATGTTTGAGTGTCAGGAGGGCCAATAAGAAAGCGAGCTTGGGTCACGTTCCCCATGAAAGCAAAAGGATGATGATTATTACAATTTTGTGTTTCTGAGGCTAAATAAACAACTAAACCTGGTTTCTGAAAAACAAAAAACCTCTCACCACACAATTTTAGATTTCCTTTGAACTCTCTTAGATTTGTTGCATTACAAGTATTACAATGGGATAAAATTATATTCAAGTCTCAAGTCTTGATTCCTTATATTCTTTGACAAGCTTTGCAGTCCAGTTAAAGTAAAGCAAGTGCAGTGTGAGGTTTATTTTAAACACAGACATTTTTTTGCCTGCATGTAAAACACTGTTCTCATATGAGCAGAGCAACTTCTACAGGTTTCCTGTGGCTTGCAGCAAACTGGACTTTTTAACCATCGTCTTCTTGTCACTCTTTCAGTAAGGGCCGATTTTTGGACGGCATGACCAATAATTCTACTAACACATTTGACGCCTAAAGCTGTGGATCCATGCAGCTCCTCCCAACCGCCCACAAGCCTCTTGGTTGCTTTTCTGATTCAAGCTCTCCTTGTGTGTCTTGTGTCATTGGACAGACAACCATGTCTGGTAGCTCTGCTGGTGGTCTATCCTCTCCATGTTTAGATCATGTATTGAACAGACTTTTGCCAGATATTCAAAATTTGGGATCTTGCTTTAGGATCCAACTCTGATTTAAACTTCTCTAGAACTGCCTTCATAACACGACTACTGTGTTTTTTGATCTTCATGATGCCGTTTATTCTCTAATGTTCTCTAGATAGCCACTGAGGCCAGAAACAGAACAGGTGCTTCTAGACTGATAATAATGAAATGTAAAAAAAAAATGATTTAGTAATCATTAGGATTGTTAACGGTTAGGGCTGCAACAAACGATTATTTGGATAATCGATGAATCGGATGGGATCTCGACTCGATTAACCGGACTTCAGGGACAAATTTTAAAAATTGCTATGGAAACGTTTTTCTCTCCTTCCTTCACTTTAACAACTGAATATTATTAGAAAAAAGTTCAATAGCTCGCAAAAGAACATGTTATCACCTCAAATGTCTTAGAGCTCTTGAAATATTTCATTCCTCTTTGACAAAGCTTACAGTTAATATGTTAATAGGCAGTTAGAGACAGGTTAGACAGGTAGCTAGGAAAAGACAGGTTAATGTTAGTAGTCAGGTAGTGTCAAAAGCTAGGAAGAGATAGGAAGAGGTAGAGTAGCTAGGTAGAGATAGATTAATGTAAGCCAGGTAGAGAGTGTTAGTAGCTAGTTCTCCTAGCAGCTAGGAGACAGGTTAATGTTAGTAGCTATGCTGCTTTAGGCTAGGCTGTTGGAGGACATTATTAGAGTCAGTTCCTACTTTCTCTCCTACTACACTCCAACTGCATGATGTGCTGTCAGTTCAAGCGCTAACCTGCTTTCTCTTAGTCTCTTCATTTAGTTTGTGCTCCTGACCTGCCCTGCTTGACGACCCTGACTAAGATGGCATTGCAGTGACGGAAAGTCACTGCTTGCTCAGTGTGAGGGATTGCTGAGAATTACACAACGCAATCTTTTGTGGTTCTCTAATTTCTACATTAAATATTGTATTGTAATAACTCTTGTTGTAAAGTGCCTTGAGATGGCATCTGTTGTGAAACGGCGCTACATAAATAAACTGAATTGAAATATTTAATAAACAATAAATGAAAATATATTTAAAAGGCTATGCTTCTTCAAAGTGATTTAAGGAGAAATGTGACATTAACATAAAAAGAGGCATTTTTGTTGCTTAAAAGTGACCAGAGCCATTAGAAACACAACAAATTAAGATTAAAATCTAAATCAAAACATCCCAACATGCTCCCACCTCAGATATCCTACAGCTGTTGAAATATCAAATAATAAAGAATAAAAAATAGTTTTAAATGGCTTTGCTTTATCAAGTTCCTCAGGGACAAATTCATAAAAACAAGTAGCACAATAGGTCTAAACACATTCTCCACCATCACGCATAACCAAATACCAGGCCAAATGTATGATAACGTAATCAGAGCTTAGAGTAAGCCACTTTAATGAGACCTTTAATTTTGATTAGTGCAGTCGGCCAGGATGTAGCGCGTAATGCTTTTATTGTGCTATTGTGCTTTTATTAAGTGTCCAGGAAGCTGGATAACAGCACGCCTCGATGGCAGCGCGTTAACCTGTGGACTGGAGCTCATACCCGCCCATCCCTCCTGATGTGTCACTGTTAATGTCTGAATATGTGCTAAAATGTTTAGGTGTGTTTTTTTCTATTACCTGTTTTTTTACTCTTGACTAAGGATTAAAAGACGTGAACACTTTTTTCCCCCACTGTGGAAAGTAAATGTTACGCAAAAAAAATAATAAAAAATATAAAGTTGCACGACTGCCGACCAAATTAGACCTAGTAATCATGCTAGAATCAATGACGACATTTATTGCCAACGCTTTTTATCATCGATTTTTATCGATTTGTTGTTGCAGCCTAGTAACAATGCACACACATAGGAACAAATGGGTTTGGTACGTGTTGAGTACACTTTAATCAGTAAAAATAAAAACAAATGAGCATGTCTTTTTTAGTTTGATCAGTTTGACCCCCCAAAAAAACTGGGATTCTGCCAGTTTGTATTTTATCCAAAGAATGGAGACTGGCTGACTGTATGTTACTAGTAGTCATGGCGACGTTAACTGTTTGTTAATGTTTTGTTTTGTTTTTTCTGTGTGTGTGGGGTGTGTGTGTGTGTGTGTGTGTGTGTGTGTGTGTGTGTGTGTGGGGGGGGGGGGGGGGGGGGTTCTGCTTGATATTGTTTCAGGTGAGTCATTCAGTTCAGTGCACAGCATGCTATGGACCTTATTGTTGTTGAAAGATGCGGTCACTGACAAAGCTGTGGTCCGAGTTCAGCACAACATTCTGCTTGTGTTCAGCTAGACAACAGCTGAATTCATTGACAGGACTGTAACAAACCACCACAACTCAAGTAATTACAAAGTGAATGGGTGAATTATGAAGACAATTAATACACTGGATTATTTAGGGTGATCAGAAACTAATTTTCAAAACAAACCCACACCTGTCACATTTTAGCAGCAAAACAATTTTAAAAACCCAATTTTCTCCTCTATGCATCACTCCTTTTCACTGTCGGAAATGTGACAAAATGTGAGATCAAGGAGCAAAATATTTTTGAGAAAATTTGGGAAATGTTAACAGGGAGCAGTGATCTCAACTGAGGCTGTGCCAGCAGTCTTCTATTTACAAAAAAACCCTAAAATTCCTTCCAATAATCACATAGATACCAAATAAAGGTGGAGATGCTGAGATTAACGTAGAGAAAAGCTTCGACCTACTAATGCCGATTCCTCAGAATAATCTCTATAAATTGGGTTTCTGGGTTTTTTTTTCTGTGGCACTTAACACCACAAATATGTGAAAATGAATAAACAAAAATGAAGTGCTGGGTTTTTTTCTGAATTGGTAGCTTTTCTAGGAGTGTTCTTCCCTCCTGATTGGAAACCGTGTGTGTGTTGTGTGTGATTACCTAGAGAGGTAAGGGATTGAGGCATCTGAAGAAGAACGGATAATGGAATAACATTCCGAACCATCTGAAAATAGGAATTAGAGAGCAGAGTGAACCATGGTGTTTTATGCCCGTGTTGTCAAAACAGAGTTTTGGATGACTCCTGAAAATCTAAACTTTAGTTTCCTGCCCGCCAAGGAGAGAAAATGGTTTGTTTGTGTGTAACTTTGGGTACTTGTATGCGGAAAACCTGATTGGTAAACCGTAAAATACATTTGTGCATAACTTTGGGTACGTGCAAGTGTGTGTTCAAATGTACACACAAATACAAAGTAATTAAGAGTACAAAATCCATTTACAAACACGCAATTCCAAATTACACTAACTTATAAATAACTACACATTCAAGACGGCTCCTACGCATGCAAATCATTAAATACATATGTACACTCAGACAATTTACACATTTACACACAGATCAGAGTTAGAAGTGAACAATGGGTTTTTGTTCCATTTCACGTCTCAAGATTTGTGTGTACATGTACATGATGCATTTAAATCCTGATCGAATGCTGGGTCACCTGAATATTCTTATCACTTTCCCTCTGAATAATATGCCACTGCATTACCGCATTAAAAAAGTTGTCCTAATAAGCTAAGCAGTAAACACAAAATGAAATTAGTTCATCACAACATTAAACCTACAGACTTATGAACCACACACTGTCTGTTTTTCGGCTGCTGTCTATCTTTGAGCCGAGGCTGTCAACATCCATGCCCGTGGTGCATTCACGGCAGCATGGTAAATCTGATACTAGGGATGGGTACCGAAACCTGTTATTAACTTAGCCCCGGGGCTGATTCTAACGGTCCACCCAGACCGATAAGCTTCAGCCTTATTGGTGCTCTTAACGGTCAAATTAAGGTCATCTTTAAAAAGCACACATGCACAGAGTGAGCACAACTGATGGTGGGAGGGGGCGACTGCTGTGCAGCGCTCTCGGTACAAGCTTTGCTGTTCACTCAGCAGTAGTAACAGACAACGGCAGAGCGAACGAAACGATCCAAACTTTGCCTTCGTTTTACAAAAACAGAAGCAGACAATGCACAATGTCACAAGTGCAATAAAAGCTTTACTTGCAAAGGCCAGAACACAACTAATTTGACCAAACATCTTGCTAAAATACATAAAAAGAAACAGAGTTTTTTGACTGCATGAAGGCTGCAGCATTAGCATGCAGCGGTACAGAAAATGGATGGGTGGATGTTATATTGTTGTTCTCAATGTTCTCAGGGCTTATTTTGCACTTTACACTTTAGCATTCAAAATCGTTCATTTTGGCGTTGCTTTAAAGGGAAGTTATGTTTGATATTTTCATTTGAATACCTTAAACCTTTTAAATAGACAAATAGCATTTTTAGTTTTTTATATATAAAAGAATTTGTTTTTATGAAGTTATTAATATCTTACTTTTTATTTTGTAGTTATTTACTTTCTGTGCTTTGCTCTTCCAATTATTTGTGTTGTTCCCCTTTTGTTTTAGTCTTTCAAAAAAAAGTACAGATAAGGATACCAATAAAGTACCGGATTGATAAGAGTATCGTTAGGGTAGTAGTATTGATAAATCCATAATGATACCCATCCCTTTCTGCTACACTACCCATTTGTACACAGTTTCATATTAAATTATTTAATCTTCTTAATAGAAAACTCTGTTTTGATTTCATAACTATAATTTCCAGACAAGTAGATTGAATTTAAAATTAATGAAATTCTTGTGTAAATGGATTTTGTACTCATAATTTCTTGATATTTGTGTATGTATTTTACGGTTTACAAATCAGGTTTTACACAAACAAGTACCCAAAGTTACACACAAACAGGCTGACACAAGTTCCAAATCTAGTATTACCCACATACAGATGTTGTGAGTCTACATTCTCTCCAAAGCCTGTAGGTGCATTTATCGAGGTTTTCACACGTGTGAATGTTTAGATATTTTGGATGGCTGCAACAACAATAACTCAGTCAACCTGATAAAAAGTTCTATGATCTGTGTGAGCATGAGCACCTTAAAGGTTGTATATGGAACATTTTTAGAGAAAGCTACATAATTATTTTTTTTAATACATCCACTGGGCTTTTAGAGGTGTGCAGAATTAATTTACAATGTTTCAAGAAATAATACTTGAATTAACATATAAAGTTTACATTTAGGATGGGCACGACAATGATGTTATGTTCACATCTACTAGACAGTAGCGGCCACGTGTTGCGAGTCTCTATGATCCAACAACATGGTCAACTCAGCTGGCACCAGGAAGAATGGTGGTTTAAGCAAGCCAAGCAGCTCCTTCAGAGACCTAAAGATATTGTTAGCTGTCTCAGGAGAAGAGTGACCACAGAAGAACAGAAATTAGAGTAGTTTTAGGTGAAGCCTACACTAGATGGACCCACATAAAACATTTCCTTGCCATCAAACACACGCAGAAACTGTGACTTTCCTCCTGGATCGGTAAGCTAGCTCACTTGGTTACTTTGCTAACATTAGCTGTCAGTTAAACTCCTCTAAAATATATTCCTCACTGGACACGGTTCAGGTTGGTCACTGGGCGTATCGGCAGCGAACCTGGCACCCTAACAGCTGGAATCATGTTTTCAATGTTCAACTCACATCCTAGATAAACTAGATGTCGCCATTTGCTCATGTTCCATATCCAACCTTTAAATATCGAATCAAGCCATGCTTCCATCTTCTAATCAGAGCAGCACTAAAAGCTCATCCACTGCGCCAACACCTTAACACAAACTTTTTCTTGGTAAACAACTTTGTAAAGTTAAAACAGGTAATAAAATCTGCTTTTAATCATCTCACCATCATCACTACAGCCATTTTCCAGCTCATCGTGAAGCTCATCCTCCACTCTATCCACCTGCATCACACACTCCGTCCTGAAAAACAAACAGACAATGAAACACTCCAAAATAAACGATCCAGTAAAAGCACTAACAAAAATGAAAAGGTGATTGAAAACAATCTCACCCCACCAGCTTCTCCACTGTCATTGATGGTGATGAGCACAGGATCTGAGTTGATGCGGAGGAAGGCCGTCCATCTCTGGTGAGATGGATGGCTGAAATCTGATTGGTCACTGAGCCCACTAAAGCTCCTGCTGGACACAGAGCCACATCTGTCAGAAGCATAGTTGGGTATGATGCTTTAAGAGGATGGCCCGTCAGTTGGGTCTTACAGAACTATCCTGTTATGTCTTAAGCATTTCAAACAAGATTGATTTACCTTGATCAGCATGGAGCTCTGTGGACTGCACCTGCTGACCACCACAGAGCACAGCTGGCCTGTTGATGCAGGAAGAGTCGAGTCCTCTGTGTGTAGACCGTCGAGGCAAAGCTGCGCTCTGGGGCCTGCCGTTTGTAGCCGCTCCTAGAACTGCCAGAGGTCCACCAATAACTACCAGCCGATTGTCTGAAGGAGTCCGTGTTGCACGGCCATTTTGTGCCTGGCTGCGCTTTATTGCCGTTTTAGCTGAATGGCTCCTCCGTGGAGTTATTGTCTGCCTCTTTGTGCTTTTTGTTTCTTTCTTTGTGCCATTGTGGCTGGAGGTATTTTTCCATAACTTTGGTCCCTGATGTTTGGAGAGCTTAAGGTACTGGTGGGGCACTGGTGGTGAAGACAAACAGTCTGTAGCCTTAGGCTGAGCAGAAAACATAGAAAATTGTCATCAGAAAATGCATTCATAAAACATTTGACACTAACATATGGCATCTTGCAAAAGTATTTATACCTCTTAAACTTTTTGTATTTAATTGAGGTTTTGATTGCAAGACCGCCTAGGTCGAAAATTATATTGCTTTCAGTTCTAAACATTTATATCCAAAAAATGCTGACAACTCTAATTAAAAAAACAACAGAAACAACAAGTTTTAAGTTGAAGTGTGAGTAATTAAAGCCCAGTATAAATACAGCTCTTCTATGAAAGCTTCAGAGGTTTGTTAAAGAACATTAGAGAACAAAAAGCATAACAAGGACCAAAGAACTGGGTGGAGAGGTCATGGTTCTTTCTGGCTACCACGCTAAAGGCCTTATTTGGTAGAAAACCAAAATGTGCTAGTGGCAGCATCCTGCGATGGGGAAGATTTTCTTCATCAGGGACAAGGATGTGGGCAGACCAGATGGGTGGAGCTAAATACAGGGAGAGAGAACATGTTTGAGGCAGAGGTTCTGCTCCAAAACCATCAGCCAGAGCAACAGTAGATGGTTTATGATCAAAGTATTTTTATGTGTTTGAATGGCGTAGTCAAATCCAGACCTGCATTTATTTGGCGAGTGAATACAATGTGAATCTCCATATATATGAAAACTAAAGAGTTTTCCTTCCAGATTGCATCTCCACAATACTGTGTTACTTCATTGCATAGAATCCATTTATATACACTGACTAAAATAAAGTCACCACCGAAAAGAAGGTCACTGTGGTCGGATTTAGACTCTTAATAAAAATGAGAGAGATTCCTTTAAATATTTGGAGGTTTTAATATGATTTGAACTGATCATACAGGTTGACTTTAACACATCCCAGTAGAATGCAGAATACTGACCTGTCTCAATTTTACAACAACAAGCTTATATTATTTCTAGTAACCTTGCGTCTATCTATTCTAATTGATAAAGTACGACTATCAGGGTAAGGGTAACAGAATTGACGGCATTTTTCTCTTTGATTAGAAAGCTGTGAATTTTGTAGACCTTTAAGGATGCCCAGTCCGAAGAGACATCGCCATGGTAACGCAGGATGTGGACTATCATTATCAAAACACTCTGACCATGAATCCTGTAAAAGCGTCACTCAGTAAGACTAATTTTCAAACTAAGACTACAACATTAAGTAAACATGCGTCACAGTTGATTACAAAGTACAGATAAATCATAACACTAAATTTCTCCAACCCAGTCACATACTCTAAATATTTCTTTGGACTGCCTTTGAATACGACCGGCATTCCCTGTGGAATTGTTTCAATACACTTCTGTTATGTTACAAGATTTATTTCCATCCAGTTGTTCATTCATTTTTCACCCAGATCTTGCATTAATGATGACAGAATCTGACAGCTTTTCAAGCAAGTCCCAAAGTTTCTTAATTGGTTTAAAGGGAAAGTTCTGAGTGTTTTTTCTCACCCTGGACCTTTTTTTAAGCATTTATAATGTTCCTTTAATCAATCAGACATGTTTGGAGCAACTTTGAGTCCTTCAGAAAAAGTTTATATCCAGTCAAGCTCAGTGTATATTGATATAATGGGAATCGATGGGGCATTATCTTCCACAAACCTCCTTTATTTAACAAATGTTTTTTTTAATGAACAGTTGGCAATATTTCCCTGTGAGTTTGGAACGTTCACTAATAAACGTAGCCCTGAGTTCTACTGTTTTTCTTTGAACGGATTTTATTGAACGTTTAAGTGATTGCCGATCACGATCATTCAGTATTTTTTTCTGGGCAAATTGTTTTCCTCAAAGCCTATGGCTCCCAACTATCCTTCCACTTATTAAGAATGCTTTGGACAGTTCACTCAATTTCTGCAATTTCCTTAGATGTTTTCTCTGCTTGATGCCTATGACCTTTCTCCAAACACACCAACATCTTTTCCATGACCACAAGATGTGTCTTTCAACATGGTTCTTTATGAAATGAGAAGCAACTGTTGTAGTTAAATAACTTGTTGCCAGCTGAAAACTAATTGCCCATGCAATAATTATCCAATAGGAGGCTCGTACCCATTTTATTGGTTAAATCCATGTGGCGACTTTTTTTAGCCAGGCAGTGTATGTAAAAGTTGATGTGTCTAACGTGACGAAATATGAAAATGTTCAGTTCACCGATGTATAGTTCTTCACTAACTTTTTGCAGCTAATCTTTTAGCAAACTGATTCAGAGCATTTCATGTTTTTAATTCATTTACTGGATAATTAATCTGAACATTAGCAGAATGGCGCCGTGTTGTTTGATTAGTGGATCATAGGGAAAACTGGAATACCACAAGCACTACTCCTCAGAGGAAATGGCTCGTTGTATACATGCTGCTTTGATCCTAGTGCGGTAAGAAAACCCACTCACCATCAGCTGGGTGCTGCATTGCACTGTGGCATATCCTTTGATGAACAGGTCTCCATAACAACCTGATGAAGACTCTAGTTGCACATCATCTGTTGGATTCTGACTACTCTCTACTGAGGAGCTGTCTTCAGGCTGAGGGGTTCGGTCTTGTAAACCACACTCAGAGACTCTTCTCAGCTGGAGTTCCTTTCTTAAGGTGCTGGTGGTGGTTTGCTTCAGCTCTGATGATGCCATGCCCTGATTTGGTCCCTGAACCCCATTCTGCTGTTCTGGCTGGTTAACTAACTCGTCTGATGCAGCACGGAGACTCAAGGTGTTTGAACCATTTCCACCCGCTTTCTCCCACAGAGGACAGACAGATGAAGACACAGATGAAACAACAGCAGATGACCGAGGCTTGTCTTGGCTGTTCGCCGTGGGCAGCTCCAGCGGGGTGCGCCTGAAAGACACTTTTAAGGCCGTACTTGAAACCAACACGACAGTGGGGGCCTCGTGTGGACTGGAACACGGCATGAGATTTCCTCCGCCCCAGGGCGATGACTGGTTGGTGGGCATGGCGAAGCGGTGCAGAGCTGCTGCTGCACAACTCCTAGGTGATGCCAGAAAACAGCTTGACGATGAAGACTCCCTGCTCAGAGTGCGTCTTCAGCAGGAAGGGTTTAGGACTGTCAGCTCCGACCTGATGAACAAGTTCTTGATAAATGCTCACCAACAGCTCTCATCACTGCCACTGAAATGAGCAACCACGGATTACACCTAGGATTCAGGACATCTTTTGAATAAAGACAAACCTATCATCACAGCAGACTGTTAAATCCTGAGGCTGAAAACTGACAACACAAGAAGTCAGTATTCCAGTTTTGTTCGCAAATCCTGTCAGGAATGTGAAATTCCAGGCTGGAAATGGTTGTTATTGGCTGCTTGATGAATTTGTAGAAAACAGGGAGGCACTTAAATGCACTGCTTCAGTCCTGAAACAAACCAAAATGAAAGAAAGTAGTTTGAAAAGGTGCAGATGGAAGGCAGAGGTGAAGTAGTTGCACAGTACAAGTATACTAAACAGAAATAAACAGAAACCACAGGAGATAGTTAATAAAGGAGGATATGAGCTCCAATGCTAACATTTTAACAACCTACTAGTAGTGGGCAATATAAAAGGTATAAGGCAGAAATTATATTAATTTAGCCAATGGTAGAAATGTTAGGTTGGTTAGTTATGATCGCTGTTAAGCCGCTGTTCTGCATTTTGATGATGTCATCAAGCTGTGCCAACATACTTTGTACTAGGTAATTAAGGATACGGATGTTAATTGTTTGGCTGCATCCGAAACCAATAAATTGGTAGGAGGTCTTACGCTAAACCGGATGTGCGTCAGCGTCCGCCATGATAAGATGCATACGAATTGGGCTTCCAGTTAGGAAGGAGTTAGAGAAAGTGGCCTGTATGCTAACTATCATAGCCACTTTAGCATAGGGACCCCTGATGCCTGTCACTGCACGATCTGTTCAGGAAGCACGATCCGTACCGTGAGCACATCTGCACATGCGCGCCAGGAACTACTTCCGGTTAGATTTCTTTTGTTGTTTTTTTTATTCGTTCAATCATATTTACAGATCAAGGCCATTTACACTTTACAAATAAACAGAAATAGATCTATTTACTTGCTGATAAATGCACTTGCTGCATTCGTAATCTTAACAGCTTTCTTATTTGTCACATATTTTATGGAGCTGAAATATTGAATGCGGCCAAGCCAGCCGTCGTTCTTTTTTCCATAGTCAAGTGAGCCGCACACATTTGGAGTGCGCTTTTATGTGAGAGGAGTGGAGATGAGCGACAGAGAATTGGCTGATATCAGGATGAGACAGAGCTGCTACCTCACACTTATTGGGCAAAATAGTAACACATTAAAGACAGTTAACTATTTATGTCATGTTTCAAAAGTGAGCTTTTCCAGAAAATGTTGCAGGTGGCGAAAAAGCGCAAATCCTCGATAAGAACTAAACAGAAATAAACAAACCCCCCGGAAGTAGTTCCTGGCGCGCATGCGCATAAGTGCTCACGGTACGGATCGTACTTCCTGAACAGATCGTGCAGTAACAATGCCAACTAACTGGCGATTAGGAGCTATGTGCCATCCCACAATCCCTTGCGCCACAAGACGCCATCAATACCAGTCGACCGGCCCGACTCACGTAAAATAACGAAAATGGCCGAAAGGAAAAAGACGCGCGAATGTGAGTACAAAAACCTCTTCCGAAGGTTTCTTTTGATATGCGTCATTCATGTGCGTTTACGTCGCGTAATGACGTCGGGTAGAAAGGCTGTTATGAAACGGGCAACTCCGCAAACGGCTCCCTAGACTACTAGCCATAGTGTTCTCACTGTTGACCCCACGAAAGGTTAAGGATTAGTCGCTACCCACTGAGCAATAGACGTCTATTAGACGTGCCGTCTAAATTCAAACCGAAATTAGACCGTCTATAATCGGTCTAAATTTTTGCCCGAAACTAGACTACACAATTTAATACATTTATTATTAAATATTAAATAAATAAAAAAACTGAAAGTTGTGTAAATGACGGCCAAGTACTGGATTAAAATGTTTTTAACAGTCATTGATCAATGCACAATGTAGATTATATTTAGACGTCTAAATTTATACGTCGTATCAACGTCTCTCTTTAGACCAAATTTAGATTATTGAATTAAATACATTAAAGAATGAACAGTGATTAAAAAAAATATCTAAGTTGCACAGCTGATCCAAATATTGGATTTGAATCATTTGAATTGTCATTGATCAATAGAGTAAAGTTTAGATTTAGCCTTGATTTAGATGTTTATTCAACGTCTACATTAAAACCTGGTTTAGACCAGATGTATAAGTTATTTTAGTGGTAACCCCCGACCCTCACCACTAGGAGGCAGCAACACACTTAAAGTTCCGCTCGGTCTAATCGTCTTTATGGTGATATGAGGATATCGGAGTCCTCCGATCCAATTTATTTTACTCATTGGGACCACTATGTGTTAGAAAACGTTGTTTCTTCAAATATGAAGTGTCGCATATAGGTGAGTGCTCAAAGGAAAGTTACTGAAATGTTTTGTCCTACAATGTTTGTTATCCGTTTGCAACATAGCTAGCAGGCTAGCTATAGCTTAGCTGCTAGCTTGCTATTAAGTAGCCAATAAACCGAATGGTCCTTTGAAACCATGTACTTTGTCTTAATGGATAATATCGCTGTGATCTCTGTGACACTTAAAATATTTATTCATTTATTCTATTACTGTGTTTGCAGAATCTGTTCAGAAAACTTTAAAAGAGGCTACGGAGTAAATTATCAGCTCAGAAATGTCTGCACATCTCAAACAGGCTCCAGCTCGAAGTGTTGGCGGGGGCTATAAGAGGCCGAGGACAACTTTGGTGTATTTTAGTTATTTATTTACATTTTGGTTTAGGTTGATGAATTTTCCTAGAGTGTTTGTATATTTAAAAAAAATGTTTTGGCCTAATTTTTGTTTTGTAAATGTTTTGCATACAAATACCTACATTTTTATTTTAGTAATTTTGGACATTAGACTACTTATTTTTCACCACAATCTTTGTTTAAATAAAATAAGAAAAATAAAATATTTTGATCTTATATATTTGAATTTGTGCTTTTATTTTATGGCAATGTATGTTTACAAATGTGTTGAAATTAACAACATGTATATTGCACATTCATATGTTTGTGATGGTTGGATGTTTGAAAAGTGTTTTGATTTACATTACAGTAGGATACTTTGGTCAATGTTAAGCTTAAGAGATATATTTATATCCAGTGGTAAAATAAGTATAGTGTTACTGAAACCGTTTTAAAACATCATTGTTATTTTAAAAGATCATTTTAAGGAACCTGATTTAACATTAAATTTCACATCTTTAATTTTAAAAGGTTTGTTGTGATGAATTTAATAGATTGTAAAAGCAGGATTTATTACAATATCATTAGGCTATAATACATTTAATAGACGTATGTACGACGTCTAAATGACGTCTAGATTATCTGATTGTGTATAAATTTGGTATAAAAATAAACGTCTGTTAAACGTATAACTTTAGACGTCTAGAAATAGACGTTCATTTACGGTAATATAAACGTCTTACATTAGACGGGGCGTATAGAGTTAGTCGTCTTTTAGACGTCTATTAGACGGCTAGTCTAAACTTTGACGGCTGAAAAACTTTCATTTTTAGACCAGTGGTAGACCGATTTTAGCCTAGACGTCTACGGACCATATAGACGTTCATTAGACGTCTTTTAGACCGAAAAATGCTCGGTGGGTAGTGTTAGTGCTTAGAGGCTAACATTCAGTGGTTTCGGATGCAGCCTTTGTCTTCACACCAGATAGTTCAAAGTTTAAAGCCTGTTTTTATTTAACGGAAAACAAACTTGAAGCACATTTAATTCAATTATATGCAGTTTTTTTATATTAAATTTATAAATAAGTAACCAGGATAGCAGACTATTTTGAACTTTATTTTCCGAATATTTAGCTTTTATTTAATTTAAAATATATTCATCCTTAATAAAGTTTTTTTTGTAAATATAATTTGGGGGAAATAAGTTAATATTTTTTTAATGTATTCTGCACGATAAATGTTCTTTAAACGGCATTTTAAATCTTTTTAAAGTTTTTGTGCTGCAAGTGAGAATGTTCATAAACAGTCATTTGACATCCATCCTTAATATTATATATATATGCAATACATATCATTACTGCACATGCTTAAGATTATATCGCAATACAGATTTAAGAATATATCGCACCTACAACCTACCAATTAATGATAGTCTTTTCCTCAGGTTAGCATCCTCCTGTTAGCATTCTCCTGCATTATGTCGGGGAACCTTTGCTATTAATCATTATCAAACCATGTCAGCTTTTAATCAGGTTTGATCTCCAAACTGCCCCTTTGATATACTCCTCTCTTCACATCTTTTTTTCAGTTCCAACTCCAAACCTTGTGTACATCCCCTTTCTCTCCCGCAGTATTCCTCCTACCCCATACCCCTTCTGTCTCTTCTCCAGTGCCTGATGTTGTCGAATGATTAAACCCAGTTCACAACATCTACGATCCCACCTCCCGTAGATCAACCTGCGGACCTACCTCACCTATCAACAACTCGTGTTTAGGGAGGGAACGCTCACGTGCGCGTTCGCCGCTAGCTTCAATTTGTCTCATAAACAACATTTCCCCTCCACGTTAGAACACTATTATTCCACGTCAGAGAAGCTTTATTTCTTCAATAAATAAACAAATAAGGACGACGACTCAATTGTCTGTTACCAGAACAGCTTCAATATCTGCGCGTGTTTACCGCTTCACCGGGAAGTTAGCTTAGCAACGCAGAGTGAAGAGATTCTACTTATCACTTTGCTTCACAGTAATATACAACAGTAGTTCTGCCAACGGGTGACATGGCGGCGTCCTTACCGATTCAATCTCCAGCAGCGGTCCAGTCATTTTGGTTCGTTTATACTGACCAGAGATAACTGGTTGGAGTTTGCTAAACAGTAAAAAGGTGTAGGGTGAGTGCTGCACCGCAGCGCGGCAGAAGACCATCGAGCCAAATGCTCTTTCTTCTTCTACTTCTTCTAACACGATAGATGTTACAGTACTGCCACCCGCTGGTAATGAATTGGAACAAATGAATTGAAATTAAAATGTTTCGTGCATTTTCTGATGATTGGATACCAAACCAAACTAGGCACCTGTTTGATTTTTGAAAATGCAAAATGTGAAAGTTAAATAGTAACGGACAAGGAAATGTTACACTTGGTGATATTTTGTTTTATATTTAACACAATAAAAACACAAATTCTCAGCGAAAGGATATTTTACCAGTTATTCACATAAACAGGAACCTAATCCCATCCACCCATCCATCATTCCATCCATTCATCCTCTTCCACTTATCTGGGATTGTGTGGCAGGGACCACAGTTAATGCAAAGAAACCCAGACTTCCCTCTACCCAGCCACTTGAACGCAATTTGAACCGTTCAGATTAAGCATTGTGGGATCCCAATTCTGCTGCTGGAACCTATGATCAAAGAAAACGAATTAGTCTTCTAAAATAAGGTGAAACAGAGTCCTTAAAGGTGTTTAAGTATTTAATACAAACAAAAAACAAAAAATCAGTCCTGGCCAGAAACAGGGAACAGCATGCATTCCCTAACTCATCCCTCCTAACTTACTGTGACAGCAAATTTTATTTGTATAGCACACTTTTAACAACAAGGTAATTTAAGGTGCTTTAGAAACAAAGGAAACATATGAAAAAAACTATTATTAAGAATAACACATAAAAATTATAAAACATTAAAAACATAAAAAATACAACATTAGAGAAAGTAAAAAACAGCAAATCGGCAATGAAGCATGATAATTGTTTACTCAAAGGCAGTTCTAAACAGATGAGTTTTAAGTTTTGACTTAAAGCAGCTCAGTGTTTCATTAGCTTTGCAGTCGTCAGGAAGTTTGTTCCAGACAAGGGGAGCATAGAAACTGAAAGCTGCTTCACCATGTTTGGCTCTGATTCTAGGGATGTTTATTAGACCTGATTTGGAGTACCTGAGTGGTCTGGATGGTTGGTATAGTGACAACAGGTCTTCAACATATTTTGGAGCTAAGCCATCCAATGATTTATAAACTAGTATGAGTATTTTTGAAGTCTATTCTTTGAGCTACAGGGAGCCAGTGTAAGGATTTTAGAACCAGGGTGATGTGTTCTACTTTCCTGGTTCTAGTGAAGATGTGAACAGCAGCATTCTGGATCAGCTGCAGCTCTCTGATTGACTTTTTAGGTGGACTTGTGAGGATGCTTTTGCAATAATTGAGCTGTCTAAAGACAAACACATCTATGAGTTTTTCAATGTCCTTTTGTGACATTATTACTTTAATCCTAGAAATATTCTTACGCTGATCGAAGGCTGACCTTGTTATTGCTTTTACTGTATGTGGCCTTGGAGATTTAGGACTGAGTCTATTATTACACTTAGATTATGGGCCTGGTTATTAGCTTCTAGTTGTATTAACTGAAGTTTATTGTGCTAACTCTTGATTGTTCCTCTTTAGGTCCAAAAATATTTACTTCAGTTTTGTTTCTGAACAGCTGGAGAAAATTATGTGACATCCAGCTATTGATTTGCTCAATGCATTCACTTAGGGGTTGGATGGGTTCAAAGTCACCTGGTGACATTGTAATGGTGTAATCTGCATAGTAATGGAAACTAATCTCACTGGCTTTTTAAATTTGGGTTAGTGGGAGCATGTAAAGATTTAACATAAAAGGCCCCAGGATGGATCCCTGGAGGGACCACGCATGTGATTTCTGTCTGTTCTGATGAAAAATTGCCTATTGGCATAAATACATTTCCTGTTCTTTAGGTAGGACTCCAACCAACCAACCAAGGACTGTGCCAGAAAGTCAAAACCAGCTCTCCGGTCTTTCCAGAAGTATTTTATGATCAACGGTGTCAAATGCCACACTAAGGTCCTACAGAACCAGCACTGTGGTTCTGCCACAGCATCATAAAAAAACAGTCAAACTATATAACAACAATATAACATTTCTGGAACCCTTTTTAATACCATTTTCAATAAAATTGCAATTTTTTTAGGGACCTGTTTTTAAAACGTGTTTTTCTGAACCTGATTTTAATTCATAAGACTATCCCAAAGCTTTATTTTTTTTTATTATGTCTGCATTATTTCAAATCAATGAACAGTGAATAGTTGTTGGTATTAGTTTACTGGTTCTTGAGGGGGAAATCTATTTACTCAAACATGCACAAAAGTTTCTTTGCTCTCTACATAAAGCTCTGGCTCACAAGTCAGCTAAATTGATTATTTAGTGGTCTGGTTTAGTGTGTTTCTGTTGGAGATGTAGGACTTCACAATACCAAGATAATTCTAATGGAAGTTTATAGGATAGGTCATATTTTCAACTTTTTTCAATTTTTTTGTCTTTATTTGAGAAAGAAAATACAATGGACATTAAGAAAAAAACAAATGTAAATTTTTGATACATGTAAAGTTCTAAACGCTCTTATGGAAAGTCAACTGGATTCTAAGTTTCTGTCCCTTTCAACTTGCAGCCAGGCGTGTTAGATGGCTGCTTTCCCTTACACTGGCTCTGGTTTTGAAGGATCTCTAGTTGAGTCCGCTGTTCCTTTCTACTGGCGCCCACTGCTGCTCAAAATGAAGAAATGGCATTAGAGAGAAGACTATGAAACTGCTGGTTTTATATTTTACAAGGATCTGCTGAATATAACTACATAAAAACTCGACTGGAATTGAGCTGTTTGTTGATGAATTTGGATGCGAATTTACAAAATTCTGAATACTGTTCTTTTTATTATTGTTATTTATCACGTCATGTTAATTCAAATGTGTAAATGAAACTCCAGCGAAGAACTAACTTTCTCCCGGTTTTGTACTTCCTACATTTTACCACCAGAGGGCACTGCTGAATTTAAACGTTCCCCCCTTCTCACCCTCAGCTTTTGCATCTTTCTTCTCCTTCCTCTTTTCTTCTCTATCCTCTTATGTCCAGTTTTCATACCCTCATTTCTTTCTTTACATTTCATCTCATTCTTTAACTTTCTCATATTTTTGGCTTTTCTTATCACAGTTTGACCCAAACATTTTCATCTCCTATTTTTCCTTTTATTTATTGTTGTACCTTCCTTTCACTCAAATGTATTTCCTATTTGTTTGGGATGCAAGAAAATATTGATGTTCCAATATATCATAATATTTTATGTCATGATATTGTGTCGATACTCAAGAGCAAATAACAATTTAAAAAAAGAATTTCAATGAAATACTTACACCACGATCAGCAGTAAAATTGAAAGTAGGACTGATAGTTGGTGGCTTTTTTACCTTCTTCATTCCAGTGGATCAACTAGAACTAGTAAGAAAACTGGATGTGTTATGGATGAAACAGGTTGGAGTGCTTAGGATGCTATGACAGGTTTTCTACAGTTAAATTCTGTTAAAATAGTATTACTGATATCGCGATATATATCATATCGTTCCCTCTTTATTGTGATACACATCGGATGCCAGATTCTTGCCAATACACATGCACACACACACATATATATATATATATATATATATATATATATATATATTTATATATATATATATATATATATATATATATATATATATATATATATATTGATATATATTGATATATTGATGTTTAGTAGTAATGATATACTGTAGTCTATAAATGGTATTTCCAAAAATACTCCTATATATTCGTTTCTTATCTGTTATTCTGTAGAGAATAGTTTTTTATAATTAAAAAGGCATGTAGGACTGCATTTTTTTTCTCATCATCTCTTTCTGTTCTGAGCTGTTTCTATCCGACCACCATCAGTTGAGTTCCAACTCGTTAATAAATATAAAATAATTAAGCTAATGCACTGTATCGTGGATATTCAGATAGCTATTGATAGCTATTGGTGCTGATCAATTTGTTTGCAGAAATCACAGTTACTTTCCATCCCTTTTCATATACCCCTTTGGTTATTGTTAATTCTTCATTGATATGTTTATTTTTTCCTATTTGCATTCTTTCTTTCTTGCATTGTTTGCCAAACTTTCTGTAAATGTTTATAGTTTTTCTCCCTTTTTCTCAAATCTTGTTTCATTATCTATCCTTAAGCTTAATTCTTCCCTCACATCCCCATCCTTCTCCTTTTTCCCATCTTGCTATATCCTCTATATGTTATTCAGGTTACTTAATCCCATGCTTTAACCTATTTTCAAGCCCTCTTTCCAACTCTTCCTCCTCCTTCCTCTGTTATCTTCTGACTTTTTTATCATGCTATGTCACCATCCCTCCTTCCCATCTTTAACGCATGTCAAACCTCACAGACAGACGAGGAGAGAAGTGTGTGTGTATTTTTTTTGAGACAGAGAGAGAGAGACAGAGAGAGAGAGAGAGAGAAAGAGGGAGAGAGTTAAAGAGAGTCCCAGACGGTGGACAAACTGACTGCGAGCAGCAGCAGCTGTGGACAACCTGCAGGACAGACCGGCTCTCCTTTCTAAAAGGACATCCTGACTTCTTCTAAACCAGCTCTGATCCTGAAGCTCCTCCAAGTTCAGACGGGATACATCGGAAGAGGGTCAGAAACAGGGGACTTATCAAAAAACTTTTCATTTTCCCATTTGCAGACAACCTGGGATCTTTTTTCCTTCAAAAATCCAAAGGATAACAGGGTCAAAAGAAAAAGAGAAATAATTCAGTGTATATCTGAAAAAAGAGGATGCTGTTGTCTGTTACAACTGTACCAAACCAAAGAGAACACACCTGAGAGAAGAAATCTGGCCACAAACTGCAAAACATTTTTTCCAAGAATTAAAAACAAAGAATAGAGTGCTTAAACGAAGACACAGCAGGAGGAAGACGGTTTCTGCAACCAATACATGCTGTTGGATGTTTCTCCTTCAGGTTCAGGTCTGGTCACATACAGACAAAAACAAAACAAGAGAAAAGTAAAGGAAGGATTTTAACTAGGAAGATAATCTTTAAAAAAAAATTCTTAAAAACAAGAAAGAAATTAAAATGACAAGTTCAAATTCATAAGCTCAAAGAAAAGAAAAGAGAAATCAAAGAAGAAAACAGAAGATTAGATAAATCAAGAAAAACTGGAATGTTTCGGACGGAATTGTTAAAAATGCTCATTTGATAATCCAAGGGGCAAAGCAATAGTGGAAAAACAAAACAAAAATAATTAATAAAACCATTGAACATTAATAGAACTGAAACAGTTCAACTTAAAGAGCAGTTGAGTCTGATCATGCGGCTCCTTGTGTTTTTTGCCGTTCTTTCCTCTAACATCCACCCTGCTCCCTCTTTGGCCCCTGCGGGAAGTGTGGCCCTCAGTCGGCTGGACCGCTGGGTCCGCTCGGGCCTCCAGGTGCTGCAGTGGGACCAGCTGGACCGCTGCCTCCGCATGTCCTCCATGTCTCAGGCGGACTGCAGAAGGCTCACCCACCTTCCCCTGTCCTCTGTGGCTGTGTACATGTCGGAGCAGCGAGCCACCGCAGGTAGGAGCAAATGACAGCCAATCATACTGTACTGCTGTGACTCTCAAACAGCTGGTGACATTGAGACAACAGTCCACAGTTATAGTATTGTGCCACATTATCAGATGCTTTTTTTAAATGAATTGCTGTTAAAGTATACCATATTTTAGGTTAAAATGTACAAGAAAATGATCAGCTAACTTACTTTCAGTACAGGTATATTAGAAAGAGTGAAACTGTTAAGGACTTCAGCTGTCAATCTTAAAAGTAACATTGGTTACTTGTAAACAAAAGTGTTACTTTTAATTTAAATAACCTCATGTGCAAGAAAATACTGCTGAATATTTTGGTGCTGTAAAAGAAAAAAAAAGATTTCGGGATAATAGTTAATTTCAAGGTGAGAGAACTTTGTAAAAAAAACATCAGGATGCCCAAAGATGTCAATCAAGTGATAGAAGGAAGATATGGAAAACAATGGAGGCGCTCCCATCAATGCTTTAACAACAATTAGGTGTCAGTGCACTCATAGTAAGGGAAAGATCTTTATGATGTAAGGTTGTGGTCCGATAGCATGGTTAGAAAGTTTGGTTACCCGTCTGACTCCCACAATACAGCAAGAAGAATAGAATAATCTTTTATTGTTCCACAAAGGTGAAATTAACATGTAACAGTAGTAAAGTAAAAAGGTAACAGAAGCGTTGGCTTGGCCTGAGCAGCAGTTATTGAGACGAAAGCTGGAAACTCCCATGAGATAATAACAGAGGCACTAATAATTCAACATGCACCATGTTCAAATCATGCATATATTTAATTCAGTGTGGTCAGTGGTACATCATGCATGTTAAAAATTGAGATTATATGTAAATGACTTGTTTTGTGTATTTGTCTTTATAAAGGGATATTCAACTTTTCACTGAAATTTTGTCATTTGCCATATTCTCCATAGTTAGATAGGTGTGAAAAAACATTTTGTAACTAACCCAGTCGTCCTCTGGCAGCAGCCTATTTGCTTTATTTTAGCATAACCAATGTAAGTGAATGGTAATGGCTAGTATTTCATGTGCAAATGTGATTCAAATTTTTCTTGGTGACCTCAATAATCATATCGATTTCAAATGAAAATAATTGGTAACATAAAGGAATAACAAGAGCCATGGAACTGCATTACGACAAAGCACTGCTGTAAGCAGCTGTGTACATGGAAATGACGCAGCGAACGCAAAATAAACCTAAAATGGATTTACTGTATAAGACTTGCCGTTTAAAATCCTTAGAATGAAACGTTGTTAACCAATACCATGAACCGATACTTAAACTATGTAAACTCTGCAATAATTTCATAGAAATTTTTTATTTTGAATTTGAAATTTTAGTGGACATTTCACTGAATAAAAAAAATCTAATTCAATATAATTTTTTGTAATTAATTTCACTTTTATTTATATAGCGCCAATTCACAACAAATGTCATCTCAAGGCACTTTACAACAAAAGTCGTTTCAATACAATTAGTCAAACATTCCAAACAGTTAAAAGTTTTCTATGTAAGGGTATCCTAGTAGATTGCGATGAGTCATCGACGTGTAACAAGCAAAGAAAAAAATTAAACCCTGTCCTCTATATATATATATATATATATATATATATATATATATATATATATATATATGGCCTATAAGCATTATTCTGCTCTTCACCAACCATCTAGGTCCCTCGAACAAAGTCCTGGCCATCCTACCAGACTTTTCCAGTGGGATGCTGAGCTCCAAGCTGAGAGGAAGTTTCAGTGTTGGGCGGATGCTGAACAGACATAACCAGCCCCTCTACAGTTTCTCTTCCCATGATGTTGTACTGGTGCTGGATCCAACTCCAGGAGAGAACTTTGGACACCCTGTGGTCCTCTTTTATGTGGACTTGAATGTGACAAAGAAGAAATGTTCTCACCTTGATGGCATTTACCTCGGTGAGTGCAAAAAATTCATGTTCTTCTTCGCTGACAATTGAAATAGCATTTTTTCTGTTTATAGCGCATTTTAGTATACGTGACTATCTATTGCATAGTTCATTTTCATGATTAACTGTGTTTGTTGCCATCATCTCTAAGATTTTGAATGCTAATCTTTACTAATATTGTGTTTTAGTCATCCCTTAGCGCAAGCTGACCAGTGACGCATATTGTTCATCCAAACCTGAGACTGTGTACTTTACCCTTTGTTCAGTACAATACCCTGAAAAAATGTGTTGTTTTTTTTCTCTGATTTCATCTAAAAAAATTGAGTTCTTCAACACCCAAAGTTGTAGAGAACTGCAAATTTGAAAGTAAATGATTCAAAGTTTTCAAAATTTTCTAAAACAAAATCTAAAAAAAGGGGTCTATACTTGTATTTAGCCAATACTTTCTACAACTGCAGTTCCAAATCTATACAAATCTAGAGACAAACCCTTTCACTCGTGACTTTTTTGTGAAAGGTAAAACTGGACAAAACTTAATCAGCCAGCATGGTGACCATCTCTTAACAGCCGTTTTAGTTTCACCTGAATTACACCTGAACTTAGACATGGTTCTGGACTCTGGACTCCGCTGTAGTTCCAAACTTTCACCAAAGTGTCATGCATTTTCACACCTCTAACAGATTTTCTTCAAGGATTCATGCATTTAACTTAATTCATTTTCACATCCACTTTGATAAGCTTCCCCTCTCCTTGCTAAAGAAAAACATCTTCACTTATGAATTGTGGTTAGTTTTCACCCAAAAATAAAATTTTCAATGTAGTTAAGAAAATAGCATTTTGGTCACATCTGATTGTGGCAACCTCTTCCACAGTTTTGCTGTGTCCCAAATAGGGTTGGGCATCGAGAATTGAGCATAGATTGGAACAGCCCCACATGGAAATAACCTATATAAGGATACATGTGCATATGCACCTATATACTGCCTGTATACAGCATATATGAAGCATATATGCGTACATACAGTGGGGCAAAAAAGTATTTGGTCAGCCACCGATTGTGCAAGTTCTCCCACTTAAAATAATGATAGAGGTCAGTAATTTTCATCATAGGTACACTTCAACTGTGAGACACAGAATTTGAAAAAAAATCCAGGAATTCACATTGTAGGATTTTAAAAGAATTTATTTGTAAATTATGGTGGAAAATAAGTATTTGGTCACTTCAAACAAGGAAGATCTCTGGCTCTCACAGACCTGTAACTTCTTCTTTAAGAAGCTCTTCTGTCCTCCACTCGTTACCTGTATTAATGGCACCTGTTTGAACTCGTTATCTGTATAAAAGACACCTGTCCACAGCCTCAAACAGTCAGACTCCAAACTCTGCTATGGCCAAGACCAAAGAGCTTTCGAAGGACATCAGGAAAAGAATTGTAGACCTGCAACTGACTGGGAAGAGTGAATCTACAACAGGCAAGCAGCTTGGTGTGAAAAAAACAACTGTGGGAGCAATTATCAGAAAATGGAAGACATATAAGACCACTAATAATCTCCCTCGATCTGGGGCTCCACGCAAGATCTCATCACGCTGGGTCAAAATGATCATGAGAACGGTGAGCAAAAATCCCAGAACCACACGGGGGACCTGGAGAATGACCTGCAGAGAGCTGGGACCAAAGTAACAAAGGTTACCATCAGTAACACACTACAACGACAGGGAATCAAATCCTGCAGTGCCAGACGTGTCCCCCTGCTTAAGCCAGTGCATGTCCAGGCCCGTCTGAAGTTTGCCAGGCAGCACATGGATGATACAGCAGAGGATTAGGAGATTGTCATGTGGTCAGATGAAACCAAAGTAGAACTTTTTGGTATAAACTCAACTCGTCGTGTTTGGAGGAAGAAGAATACTGAGTTGCATCCCAACAACACCATACCTACTGTGAAGCATGGGGGTGGAAACATCATGCTTTGGGGCTGTTTTTCTGCTAAGGGGACAGGACGACTGATCCGTGTTAAGGAAAGAATGAATTGGGCCATGTATAGCGTGAGATTTTTAGCCAAAACCTCCTTCCATCAGTGAGAGCTTTGAAGATGAAACATGGCTTGGTCTTCCAACATGACAATGATCCCAAACACACGGGCAACGAAGAAGTGGCTCCGTAAGAAGCATTTGAAAGTCCTGGAGTGGCCTAGCCAGTCTCCAGACCTCAACCCCATAGAAAATCTATGGAGGGAGTTGAAAGTCCGTGTTGCTCGGCGACAGCCCCACAACATCACTGCTCTCAAGAAGATCTGCATGGAGGAATGGGCCAAAATACCAGCTACTGTTTGTGCAAACCTGGTAAAGACCTACAGTAATCGTTTGACCTCTGTTATTGCCAACAAAGGTTAAATTACAAAGTATTGAGTTGAATTTTTGTTATTGACCAAATACTTATTTTCCACCATAATTTACAAAAAAATTATTTAAAACTCCTACAATGTGAATTCCGGGATTTTTTTTTCACATTCTGTCTCTCACAGTTGAAGTGTACCTATGATGAAAATTACTGACCTCTGTCATCATTTTAAGTGGGAGAACTTGCACAATCGGTTGCTGACTAAATACTTTTTTGCCCCACTGTATGCCATGAGCAGCAGCGTTCTGGATAAGCTGCAGCTGTCTGATTGACTTTTTAGGTAGAGGACACTGTTACAGTAATCAATCTGACTATATTTAAACGCATGATTGAGTTTTTCGTGGTGCTTTCATGAAATTAGTCCTTTACTCCTAGAAATGTTCTTTAGGTGAAGGCTGACCTTGTTATTGCCTCTATGTGACACCTAGATTACTGGCCTGATCAGTAGTTTCTAGTTTTATCAACTGAAGCTGTGCGCTGACTCTTGATCGTTCCTCTTTAGCTCCAAACATAATTACTTCCGTTTTGTTTTGAGTCAGCTGGAGAAAGTTATGAGACATCCATCTATTGAGTTGCTGGATGCATTTACTTTGTCCTTAAATGCGTATATAGTCACCTGGTGACATTATAATGTAAAGTATCATCTGCACTTTTATGGTAACTAATCTTATAGTTGTTATTATATGGGCTAGTGGAAGCATGCAGTTATTAAATAGAAGAGGACCCAGGATGGAGCCTTGGGGGACCCCACATGTGATTTCCGTTCGTTTTGACAAAAAGGACCACGTAAGTTGTGTACTGAACAAACCTTGTCTCTAAGATCACATATTATTAGGTCACATAATATATTATTACGGTTTTGATGCAACTTGTAGCTTGCTTCTGCTAGTATGAGAATGTGATTGTGAAAAAATTATGGAATTTAAAAGTGCTCCGAGGGTCTTGAAACGTGCTCTTTAAAAAGAATCCATTATAATTATCAACAGCCCAAAACTAAGACTGAAGAGGTTCTAATAAGGTACGATGTGTAAAGTAATACATAATTGTACAAAATAATTAGTTTGGGAATATGTGAAGGCTGGGTTTTGGGCTGGCCTCTCTTCGAGAAGATCTAATTCCCCCTTCCAAATATAGGGGCTGTTACAGCCCTCGTCACAGTCCGTAGTGGTGGCTGGTGCCTCTACCCACAGGCACATTGGTGGTTCACAATATACACAAAAAAACTTGGTGGGTGAATATAATAAAATTATGTAAATCATTTCCATCCAACTGATTTGGGTTGATTTAGCAATAATTAATTTTTTTGAGTCAACTAAATGTAAACATGTTTGCTATAATGCACAAAAATAAACAGCAGTGGATGGGACTCAAACTCAAAAAATGACCTCTGTTTTACTGACCACCTGCACTAACCACTTTGCTACACAGTCACTTGGAAAACTAGTATATACATGTGATATATACGTATGTACATATGACTTCATTTCCAGTGTTAACTAAAAATTATTATATTATAATGACCTGCCAGTTCCCTTTTTTCATGAAAAGAAAGTGAAGGAATTGTATTACCGAAATCATAATCATGTTTAGTTAACACTGGAAATGAAGTCATATATGTTATCATATACAAGCTTTCTAAGTTATTGTGTAGCAAAGTGGTTAGTGCAGGAGCACAGAAAATAGAGGCCCTTTTCTGAGTTCAAGTCCAATCCCCTGCTGTTTATTTTTGTTCCTTACAAAAACCTAAATGTATTAAGTTGAACCAACATGTTTACATTTAGTTCACTCAACAAAATTCATTATTGCTAAATCAACCCAAATCAGTTGGGTGGAAATGATTTACATAATTGTATTATTTTCACCCAACCCAAGTTTTTTTTTTAGTATACAGGGCTCGGTTCTTGGGTGTGTGTCCGCTCATTCATGGTGGCTGCTTGGATCACTTGGCTCTTTTGGGCCTTTGATGGGACACGATGTGTCCTGGGGTCTTTGATCTCTGCATCCATTACTGTATCTGCCAAGGCATAGCTGGCTGCTGGGGGAGCCTCTGGGGGTTTGGTGATTGGGTGCATGGTTGACCATCACACCATATTTTACTGTTGGCATGGTGTTCTTTTTCTAAAATGTGGTGTTACTTTTACACGAGATGTAATAAGACACACCACCCAAAAGGTTAAACTTTTGCGTCATCATTCTAGAGTACTTCCACAAAAGTCTTGGGAATCATAAAAATGTTTACTGTCAAAAATAAGACGAGGCTAAATGTTCTTTTTGCTGAAGCGTAATTTTGATTTAAGAACTCTGCCATGCAGGTCGTTTTTGCCAAGTCTCTTTCTTATGGTGTATCACTGTGCCCAAAACGTCAACTTGAAGAGACGCACGATTACATGTAAAGTCTATGGTTGAGGCCGTCGGAGAGGCTCATCAGAGTCTCTGCAGCGCTTAGTATCAGTCAATTTTAACTAGCTGAAGTTTCGGCGGCACCGCCTGTGTGTAAACCCATCATAGCACCTCACTGTAGTGACACTGCCCAATGCTAACGTTGTTTAGTTGTAAAGCCAAGGCACAATTCACCATTGTTTAAAACATCCGGCAGGGGAAGCCCCCATTCAGCCCTAAAATGTACAAACTAGTGTCAAATTAGTTGCTTTATGAGCTTTTTTTGTGCGATGTGGTCACACTATTATGGCGTAATCATGAATACTGACCTTGGGGAAGCTGGGCCTGAACTTGTTTGGATGTTGATGCCTCTCACTGTGGTTTGCTGGAGTTCAGAAGATTTAGAAATTGCCTTATAACCTTTTCCATACAAATAGATCTCAAATAATTTCTCTCATTCATTTTTAAACCTTATTGAATCGCAGCACGATGTCTATTTTTTGAAGACCTTTTGATCTACTTAATTTAGTTAGGCAGGTTCTGTTAAAGTCATTTCTTGACTGAGAATAGTTGTGGAAGTAATCAAGCCTGGGTGTGGCTAGAACAATTAAGTCTATGTTTTAGATTTCTTTAGCAGGACTCTGCGGAAGGTAACTACAGAGTGACAAGCTAATTCAGCTCTTTAATTCAGGTGCGTTGGATCAGGACTGTGTCTAAAAGTTGCAGAATTTGCAAATGTTCTTTGCTGTTAACAGCAATTATCTCTCAGTTCATACTCTAAACACAGCTATTCAACTGTTTTGGCTTTTTTAATATTTTACCTAATTTATTTCTGGTGATGTGACAAATTGCTCATTTAGATGGTTTTATAAACATTTAAGCCAAGAGGAGAGGCTTCAGTTTTCAGCCACAAAAAGCCACAGCTCATAAAGACTGGACTGTATGGTGAGTAGGTATAACATTTAAGCCCTGGTGAAGGTACACACAGAGCGTGTTTAGCAAAATAAAAAAAATGTTTTGACTGAAGAGTTATTGTGAGCACTAACAAAATCAGAGAGATGTAGGTATAGCTATGACTCTTTCAGCATGTCCAAAACAACAATTTTGTGGATTCAGAATGAATAAACTCTAAACCAGAATGTAAAGCCCTGCATCAGTTAATGGTAAATATAGTTAAAGCTTAACCTACATGATCTTACAGGACAATTTTGTACATACATACATAATAGTTCAAATAATTTTCAATAAAAGTTTTCCTTATAATTCTAGACTCCGTTTTCATCGGTAGAAAAATACTGATTTATGAAGAAAACTTGAGAATTCACACAACAAACTAGAGAGTCATTCCAGTAGAAGATATCTGAAGGGACAAGGAAGTCTGTGAAAGTTTCTGATCTCCTGCTGAGAGCTAAGTTAGGGCCAGATGTTAAGGTCACTTTGCTCAAGTGTCACACGAACACACCTCCGTCAATTATTCATACTGTACCTACTCACGGAGCAAAGTACCTCCTGCTGGGCTGACTGTGGTAAATGGCTTTGCCTGACTTTCTCAATATTTCAAAAGTACCCACAAAAATTTGATTAAAAAGTTAAAAACAAAAATCAATTGTATGCTAATACAGTTTCCATTCAAAACCTATTCTTATTTCTTTGTGTTTTTTAAACATTTTCTCATATTATGGACATAGAGATGGAAAATAAAGAGGAAAAAAGAAAGAAGATGAAGGGAGGTGGGAAAAAAAGTTAAGAGGCAGAAGGTGAGTTGAAGATACAAGAGAGGAAAGGGAGCAACGAAAACATCCCAGTTAGCCTCCACACCTGCAGGACAGCAGAGAGAGCGGAAAAAAGAGAAAAGGACAACAACACAAAACAAACAGTGCAAACTGAGAACTACACAGGCACAACACACAAACTGATATACAAACACAACAACAGCATCACTGAAAAGCTCATGGTAAAGATTTTTACAAGATTTAGTTATTGTAACCTCAGCCCAAGTATTTATCTGTAAATTCCAGAATTTACCATAAAATGTTTTTATTGTTATTTTATCTGATTTACGGACAAAAATCTAAAGTGTGCCATACATTTGTTTAAGTCTTCAATGTGGGACTAAAAGTTCTAATTTTCCTTAATCTGATAGATCGCCTTGTTCATGTTAGCTGTGTCCTCCCCTTGTAGCATCCAGAAAAGAGGACTTGTCATGAATTTCTTTGAACAATGCAACAGTCTTGCCACTCACCCATCAACTAAGGATAGGCTTTATCACTCCAATCTGTGGAAGGTTCAAATTATATTTTTTGACTGCAGGAAAAAGTAACTAACAAGTCAGTCTGGAACTTCTGCATCTCGTTTCAACATCTTTAGGAGATGAGTGTTTGACATTGGCTTTGAAGGGTCGCTGCCAGAACCAGCTGAAGCGTCGCCAGACTGGTCCTCAGAGGCTGTTTGGTACCAGACGGATGGCAGGAGGGACGCTGCGTGATGTAACCACTGGGAGCCGCCTGCTAGGACGAGCCATCGGAGGTTTCTGTGAGGTCCATTTTTTGCCACTTGTGGTTGCCGTGGGAGACAGTAGTTGGACGCAGAGACTCAAATGTATCGGTATGTTTCAAAAAGCTTTTCCTAGTTTCCAATTCCTTTTTGTGTTTCATTGTTTACTTGATTGGAGTTGAATTCAGCATTTGTGTTTTTCATTTTTATCCATCTTAGTTTGAGATCATGTGATACATTATGGGGATTCTGTTAGCAAATTCCAACCTGGCGTTTTTACATGTAAAATGTAGAGCAAGTAATTCAACTCATCTTATTCATATAACACCAATGCAAACCACAACCTAAAGTGAGTTACAAAAAAGTCAGGTAAGTCCAGTCATACAGACATTCCAATTTATCATAGTTATCAAACAATGAAGTAAAGATCATAAATTTCATTGAATTGTTTAAAAAAACATTACTATCTAAAGAAGCACAGCAGATTCCTCTAAGTCACATACAGTGAGAGAAAATCGTTTGTCCGACTGAATTAAGACTTAGTCCGAATTAGACATCTTAGTCCGGCTGAAGTTGAACCAAAATGGCCTACCCTTAATGGAACTACCACGCCTAGATAATAAGATTTGAAAGATTAATTTCCTCTGCATGCAAACGGCAATCCAAGCTTAACCCAAAATGACAGCAATACGAGAACAACACAGTGGCAACGAGTTGACACAATCAAGCAGTACTTACAACTTCTACTGTACTATAGTGTTTTTGTCGTCCATTTCTTTGCTCATTGTTTATATCTTACTTTTTACTCGATCTGCTTCACTGCCACCAGAATTTTCTTTCTACCTGTTTGACACTAGAGGGAGAGTAAAGACTAGTTTATACTTCTTAGTTTCAACGGAGATGGAAGACATAGCGCCATTATCCATCGACGCAAGGGCTTTCTGTCACCTACGCAAGAATTTTCACCATTTTCTTACTATCCGTCTCCGTCAATGGAGAATGTATCCCTGTGACTGGTCAGCTCAACAACAGCCAGAGATCATTTCACCAGAACGGTGCTCTATAGTTGCTATAATCAGTGATATGTAGCCATTTTAATTGAGAATTTTTACTATCAAATAAATCCCAATCACTTGACAAGCACAGTTGAAATGAACATTATTAGTTATCGTTTTAATTGAGGTACATCATATGTGTGATTTAGAACAGAAAACAAAGCAGATCAGAAAATAACTTGTCGCTCTATTGACTTCCATTGATTAGTTTTATCAGCCAGGGGACCCATGGACCAGCAGGAGAGTGAGGAGACTTAAGCTCCCCATAGGCCAGCCAGAGCAATGCGAAAGACTGTTGCCACCTACAGTCATGGAGAGGAATCCACTTTGTTTAGTACTTTACTTAATTCAGTAACTCAGTGACACATAAAATGGGAAAGAGGCTCCTTTTGTAGTCAAGCTATTGGTTAAGCACTCTTATTGCCAAAAGCTCAACTTAGGCGTGCATGTAAACATAATGACTGCCTTGCAGCATTCATTTCTCCTGGGCAAGCATATAGGGGCAGTGTTACAACCCGTCTGACTAGGTGTCAGGGGATGTGACAAATAACCTTGCAGAGAGGTGTAAAAGGAGGAGGAACAAAAGGAGTTTAATCAGAAATGGGCAGCAAAACACATGTACAGAACAGAAAATGGTCTTATAACAAAAGTACCCAAAATGTGAAAGAATGTGAAAGTAAACATAAACACAACAAGGCACCTGTAAAAACAGGTGACCGTAACAGACAGTAGACAATCACTTGCATTGTGTCAATAACGTTCTGGCAATCCCTCATTCTCAGCAAGCATGTAGTTGTGGTGGAAAGGAAAACTCCCCTATCATAGGAGGAAACCCCCACCAGAACCTGGCTAAGTGTGACAGCCATCTGCTATGACCAATTGGGGGTTAGGAAGACAGAACATCTACCCAAAATAGATACAGAAACACTGATCCAGAACAACACATCCTCCAATTTAAACGACCATATAGGCCGATTGTGACAGCTCCAAAAAACGACTCGTGAGAGTTTTTTTCTGTCTCCGTATGTTTACAATCCATTTGTGTTGCATGCTACAATCCAGCAGCAGCTTACATCTGTCCTTTTTTTATATAAAAAAACATTTCCTGAATTGAGAGCGGACACGGTGTAGCCAGGAATCAAACCTGCGAAGATTGTAGTTGTTCCAGGTTAGTGCAGGCATTAATCACTATGCTACGCGACAACTCAGATCACAGCTGATTTGCGGGTAGAAATGTTAAACAGATTGATCAAATTAGATTTAGGCACTGGTTCCTGAGTAGTAAGATTAGGAAAATAGTCAGTTAGGGTTACGTAATGCTCCACGAATGTTAGGATTAAGTGACTTAAGGTTAGGCAGTTATTCTCGATTGTTAAAGTTAGTAAGAAATCAACTTGTCAGCCAATCAGAAACGACAAAGGTGGACAATAACACACAAGGTGTTGCACACAGATTATAGGGTCGTTTTTACAGATTGCACAATCAACCTATGTAGTCGTATTTCACTTGAGGACGGTCTGTCAAGAAGTAAAGTCTACAGTTTTCTGTCCCTGTCTTTGTCTGTCTTTTGTCTGCTACTACTAATCCTCTTCAGGGGAGTTGGTCAACAACTTCCCAGTTTTCCAGAAGTCTGTCCAGCACTGCAATTTTCAGACCATCCAACCTCCTGTCCCGGTTTCATGGAGCTACAAGCTGCCTGCTAAGGCCACGTGCATGCAACCATCTTTCCGGGGTTTGCCTAGCCGGCACATCCAAGATCTGATCCCAGCGCCCCAGATTTCTCAAACTCTGGTCCCAACGCCCCGGAAATCTCAAGCTTCGGTCCTGGCACCCTGCCTTGCTTTGGCATATCCCATTCCGAACCCATTAGAGGGAAATGAGGCAGACCTACTGTACCTTTTGCCTCAGCCAGCTTCTCTAGAGGAAACCAGCGCTTGTTCATCTAAGCTGGAAATGGCTGTTTTTGCAATAGTTATGTTTGAAGCCACAGCAGCAGTTTTTCAGCCTTCTGTAGAGAGTTTTCCTGATGCCGAGTCTGCAGAGAGTATACCTGATGTCAAGTCTGTAGTGAGTGTCCCTGATTCCGAGTCTAAGTCTTTGGAGTATGTTCTCAGCCTAAGTCTCCTGGTTACACGTCCTGAACTCTCTGCCTGGTTCCTATGGCCCCAGAACCGGCCTCCTGAACTTTCTGTTGGGTTCCTATGGCCCCAGAACCGGCCTCCTGAACTTTCTGTTGGGTTCCTATGGCTCCACAACAGGCCTCCTGAACTTTCTGCCGGGTTCTTAAGGCACAATGGATGGCCCCCTGAAGTCCTCTCATATTTTTTTTCTAGTTATTTGGATTTATTTGGATGCATTCTACTTTTAGAAATCCCAGGAACCACCAGTAAACCTGCAGGTGCTCTGTTAGCAACACATGAAACAATGAAATCTCTGATTTAAGATGAGCCTTGATTAATGAAATGATGAAATGAGAGTTTTTTCCCAACCTGGACCTTATTTTTTTAGCAAACATTATCTTCATTTACTCACTCAGACCAGTTTGGAGTCATTTGGAGTCCTTAGGGAGGAGTTTATATCCAGTACTGATCAGTGTGTATCCATATAATGTGAGTCAATCGCGGTAGGAGATTTACTTATTCAGCTGTTGAATTTCACAAATCTCACCCACTATTTCTCCATAGCTGGGTCCTTAGGGAATGTCAGAGTCCTCACTCCATCCTTTACTCCGTTGTCAAAAAGTTACACATCCAGTTAACAAATTTGTGTTAAACGTGAATATCTTTACAATAAACAATCAATTTTCAGTTTGAAACAATATAGTTTTACTCGGATTTTCCAAATCAGCCGCCAACTATGGTAAGAACATATTCTCCTTAAGAAAAGCCTACCTCAAAAGGTGATACATCTCTAAGAAGCTTACATGCTGCATGCAATTGTAAGGGTTAGGCTGATCTGCTAGATTTATCAGTTACTTAAAGTTAGAATTGTATAGACTGAAATACAAAATAACGAAAGTGTAACCGAGTCTATGTGATGCCCATATGCTGCATATAGATGGATAAAGCATCCGTGACGTCACCCATAGGTTTCTGAAGAGGTGATTGAAGCCAACTGAGGGCTTCACACAACTGCCATCTTGGCTGTGTCACACAACTCATTCCACATGTGAAATACAAAAAATAGGCAAGGAGCTGGAACAGAGAGTGGAGCAGTGGGGGTGGGTGCAGATGATTGACACTTTGAGATGATGTAGCTAGGAGCTAACTGAAGATAACAAAGGTTACCAATAAAACGGGGTTGAGTGATTCTGCTTATCCTCTGCCTTCTAGGCAGATTCAATAATTTTGTAAAATAAAAACATGAAGCCTTGTAGGTCCTCATCTTTCACCAAAACACTAACTGGAATTAAAACAAGTTTTCATAATCAATATGTAAAGAAGAAATGTGGTCAATAAATTTTTAAACAAGCAGTATTATCTTAATGCACAACATTCATTTTATTTATTTATTTTAAATGTGTAGCTAAATGTTTAGTTTACAACTTCAACATGTATTTTTAAAGTGACAGTGTGTAGTTTTTGTAGTACATCTCTAGCCATTAAAAATTATGTAATAATAATTACGTAAAGCACATTAATTGTAAAATATTGGCGATATTGTAAAATATGATTTTAAAAATCAGTTTAAAATACATAGGCGCGAGTTCTCTTTTCAGGGGAAAGCCATATTGGATGACATCTGTACTTCTGCGAAAGCCCGGACGGACAAAGCACACAGAACATGCCCGCTATTAAAACATTGATTTCCCCACAAAATGGAAAAAAGTTTTGCCATAAATACATTTTTACCTGTTCGGTAAATTCCGAAAATCACAGGATTAAACCTTAAACCCAAATCTCTTATGTAACACAGTTTAGGTCACTAAGAACACCAAGAAATTGATATTTGATCATTTGATGTGCACAATAAAGCCTCTTTCAAAAGACAATGACGGCATCAGTGCCGGCATTAATGGCGGCATCTGTGAGCCTTTTGGTCACTCATAAGTGGGCAACCAATGGTGGCAATTTGCCGCCATCAGGTGCTTTTCACAAAAGATTATGCCATGCCAGGATAAACAGGGGGAGGGGGTGGTGTCTGGGATGTCGACCTGCAGGGCTGTGTATAAACTACTGTTGACGGTCATGGCTCAGCGAACATTCAACACATCATCATGACATCCCTTTCTGTTGCGCCAAGGAGTGATCTTCATTCATAAGACTAGGGGATTATATTGCGATACTATCAAGATTGCCAGCAGATATTTTACAACATTCCTCCAACGCAATGCCGCCATGGCGTATTCATAAGACACACTGTGCTGGCAATATCACCCCAATATCCCGGCATGATGTGTCTTATTAATACGCCAAGACTGATTTGATTTGATGTCAGGACAGCAAAATTGTTTTTGCACATGTGGTCGTACCTTTTCTGTGATGATTTTCTTTTTCTGAGCTGTTGCTCCTTCTCCAACAGAAAATCCAGAGTTTGCGAGGTGTCCTCAGCAGCTTCCCATGAGCTCTCCCAGTCTGCCCGTCTCAAGCTGTGAGCTGAATAAAAACACCAGGCGCTGCCACCAACAGCCACTGGCCACACACCTTTCCTGTCGCCTCTATCAGACCTGTGACCATGCTGTGCTCATCTCAGGTTGGAGCAATTCTATGTTTTTTTTAATGTGATATATAAATAAGATAATTCATTTTCTTGGATTAAACCAAATTCACAAAATCAGCAAATACAATTTCCCTCACTTTGTCACAATGTGACGTCTGTCCCTGTCTTTGTCCCTCCTTGTGCCCTTTATTGTCCTCAGCCATTTCTTATTTGCCTGATTGTCTCCCTGATTACCCTTCCCCTAGAACATATGTCCCCTGTGTCTTCATGTCTTCACTGGTTTGTCGTCAATTGTCAAACTTCATTCGTCGTTTTGTCCTCGTCCAGTGCTGTCCTGTCCCCTGAGTTTGGACATTATCTCCAATGGAATATGCTATCATAACTCAAAACATGCTCCCTGCTCCCTGATATATAGTTAAAAAGAGATGAGTATATTCCTAGTGTAAAAAGACAAAACTGTTTTCACACTATCATAACACTAAACATTTCCTGCTTCAGGCCAGTTAGAATTACCAAAATTATTTTTAATGAAGGTTTTTTGTTGTTGTTCTTTGTTCAAATTCAGTGATGTACATATATTTCCATAGTATTTGGTAGAATTGTAGGTCATAATTCCAATTTGTTGGGTATCCTTCCACAAAATTTTCACAGTACTTTGTAATTTTCAGTACCCAGGTGCAGACATAGATGTTGGATAAAACTCAACGCTAAAAGCCATGTGACCGGAAGTTGTTCTTTGTGTCGCAACTCGTTCTTTTGTCCCCCATATTGGTCAGGGAAAGAGCTTCCTATACAAAGAAAAGTTAATGGTTTATAAGTTTAAAACAGATTGAATGTTTATACATTTTGCAGCTGATTGTTGCTTTTTAAATATTCAAATATATATAGAAAAAAACAACAACTTTGGAACAGTAACGTACTATCTCTAGCTGGCATTCAATATTAATCACTGACAGATGTTTAGGGGTGTAGATTATCCAAGGTTTGTGGTTGTTCTATGTTTTATGTGGTTGTTCTATGGGCGCAAAGTTGTGCAAAATGTTTTTGTACAACATTTCAAAATCATGCTGCAACATGCAGCTGCAGAATTTATATCCAAACTCTCAGACATGATGGATAAGATTGTTGGATTTAAAGTTAAAACTCTCTTTAGTAAAAAGAAGTCTCCGTGGAGAAACAATCCAATGGTATATAATGAAAAAAGGTAGTGTCGACGCGCTGAGAGAAAATGACTGAAGACTCAACTCCAGGTTCATTATGAGACATAAAAAGAGAGAATGAACAAATATATATTAACCTTAAAGGATAAAAAGGAAATAATTCTTCTCTGAGATTATTCACAGAAACAAGAATAACGCAAAGACTTGACAGTAGCCCCCGAACTAAGATCTAGCAGGGCGTGCAACACATTTGTCAGCTTCTTTACTTCACACTTCATCAGAGAGTAAATCAGTACATCAGAACCCCAATACCAACGTTAAGCCCAGTTAACACCCACATGGAGAAAATGACCAATTTCCAAACAATAAATCATTTGCGATTTGATTAAATTATTGAGAACCTAAGCACCGCCACCTGCTGCTTGCTTACCAGGTTTTCTTAAAAAAGTCCTCCCAGTCGGAGGATCTAATCAAATTCATCCCTCCTTTCAGGTGTTTTCCCAAAAGCTCTAAAAACAACAGTTATCAAGCCAATACAAAAAAAGAATCACATAGACAGCATGTTAATGCAAAACTACAGAGCAATCTCTAATCTCCCATTTATTCGTAAAATTATTTAAAAAACGGTGTTCTTTAAACAGCTTCCTGACAATGAACAACCGCTTTGATATTTATCAGTCTGGTTTCCTTAAGCACCACAGCTCCAATACTGCCCTCGTCAAAGTCTTCAGCTGCACATCAGTATAAATACTGACTGTGGTAAAACCACAGTACTGGTAATATTGGACCGCAGTGTGGCGTTTGACACCGTTGATCATAATATATTACTGGAACGTCTAGAGAGTTGGGTCAGACTCTCTGGTACAGTACTCGACTGGTTCAAATCCTAACTCAAGAACAGGAACTTCTTTGTGTCAATTAGCCAAATCTCATCACAAGACACAGAAATCACATCCAGTGTCCCCCAGGCTCCATAGGACCCCTCCTATTTCACATTTACATGCTCCAATTAAGCCAGATTATAACAACAAGCAAGAAAGTTTATTTATAGAGCACAATTCATACACAAGGCAATTCAAAGTGCTTCACAGTTACATAAATTAAGAACACAAATAAACATAAAAACACCAACCTAGAAAAAAGGTAAAATAATTAATTAAAATAAAAAGCAAGAGTGCAGATAAAATACTTTCAATACTTTCAACAACAAATAATATCAACTACCACAACTATGTTGAACACATAACTTTATATCTCAGTGTCACCAGGTGATGTTGAACCCGTCCAAATCCTCAATAAAGGCAATGAGCAAATTAACAGCTGGATGTCCCATAATTTCCTCCAAAAAAATAAAAAATAAAACTGAAGTACGTATCTTCGGACCCAAAAAAGATTGATTAAATATCATTACACAGCTTTAGTTTGTCCAACTAGAAAATACTGACCAGGCTATGTATCTAGGTGTTATAATGGTCTCAGAACCTGAACCTTCAAGGTCACATAAAAGCAATAACAAGTTCAGCTTTCTATCACCTTAGGAACATTTCTAGGATTAAAGGACTGATGATGCAAGGAGACCTAGAAAAACTCATCCACATCTCTATACAGCATCTTCACAGGTCTACCTAAAAAATCAATCAAACAGTTGCAGCTGATCCAGAACGCTGCTGCCTGTGTTCTCACTAGAACCAGGAAAGTAGAGAACATTACCCCAGTTCTAAAGTCCTTACAATGGTTCCATGTAACTCAGAGAATAGATTTCAAAGTGCTTTTATTAGTCTATAAATCAATGAATGGGTTAGCACCAGAGTACACTAGAGATCTGCTATCGTGGTACAAACCATCCAGACCACTCAGGTCCTCTAGCTCAAGTCTAACGATCGTCCCTAGAACGAGAACCAAGCATGAGAAAGCAGTTTTCAGTTTTTATGCTCCCCACATCTGGAACAAACTGCTATATGAATGCAAAGCTGCAGAGACACAACTCTTTTGAATCTAAAATAAAAACGTACCTATTTAGACTTGCTTATGAGTAACTGATACTATTATTGCTTTTAATCAATGGCTAAATGTTTTCATCAATTGAGTCCCGTGTTTTGCCTGTTTTTCAATTTTTATCCTAAATTGTTTTAATCAAATGCTAAATGTTCTCTATTATTGTTTTATTGTTTCTCTGGTTTTTAATTTATTTTCATACTTGTCTTATACATTTTTTGTTTTTTGCCACCAAATCATGTAAAGCAGCTTAAATTGCCTTGTTTTGAAAGTATGCTATACAAATAAAATGCCTTACCTTGCCTTGCCTTGTAGCAGATTTACTAACAAGGCACAGGTAAGATGCAAACTTTTGGGAGGAGATCACCCAAATAAGTAGCTGTACCAGGCGCAGTGTGATTTTTCAAACATCAAACTTTTTGCACCGGCTGTTTAGCGTCTATTTTTAATGCCTCTAAAAGGCATGTCTTAACTTTATGCCACTACATTCAACATAACTTTAGTACTGACAAACAAAAAAATATAATTCACATACATTATAACCTAATAGTATTTAACACTATATTGGTGATAAACCTGACAGCTGTGTCAGTTGTCCCCTTTTTTTCAAAAGACGAATCATATGTCACTACGTGCTCAAATTATCTGTACCTGCTGTTTATTTATTTGGATCTCCATTAGTTTCCATCACGGTAGTTACTAATCTTCATGGGTATAGTTAATAAAATAAAAGAATCATGTACAATACCACACTGAGAATAATATAGGATTTTTAATAACAAAATTAATACATTTCAGATTACATACAAAAGCCAGATGTAATTAACTTTTAAATGTCCAGCCTTCAATAAAGATCAGTAGCAAAAATGTGATTTTAATACTTTTTTTCAAGAAAAAAATGCCATTCAGTTTCATTAAGTTCAGTTAGTGTGTTTTAGCACATTTTACCTTTAATTTAATACATTTAATAGAATCTGGGATAAAATGCTGAGAATTTTAACAATATTAGTAGAATATGCACATCTCACGACTGCAAGCAGGCTTGTTCTGGACAAGCGGCACCTTTAGTAAGTCAGACTATGGAAAATATTTGCATGGAGAAGCTTTTTTACACAGCGCAATGAAGTTTATTAATGACAAACAAAAAATATAAATCTCGGACATTCTAACAGCACATTAGCCATCGACCAAAATGCATCATGAATCCCTACACCTATTCCCCGTCTGTAGCTGTAAAGCAGTCAGTGGGGCAGAAAGACTGGGGCAGACAGCAGCAGATGCAAAGTCCCAATTTCAATAATGCTACTCGCACCTGTTATGAATTGTGTGCGCAATCTTAGTAAATCACGCGCAAATGAAGGATATTTTTTTGAAGCACACACAATTTTGCTCTCTTTATTTAGATTTTTGATCATTGAGGTAGAGAAGTAGTGAAGCGTAATTTGTTATACACCAGTGTGAATCCACAAGTGGATGTATTTAACATGAATCAAACAGTGAATAAGAAACAGTCATCACTCTTATAGCTGTGAAATAGTTCAAAACTGACATTCATTCAGCTCATGTACATCTTAATTGATCTTCAAATGTGTAAAATCAAGTTTTTAAAGCAGTCCAATTTTTACACAATATGGCCTAGTTAAAAATACTCACATGAAGTAAGGAATATTTAAATTTTGTGGGATGACTAAATAAATGACTAACCTTTGATAGCGAGAACATCCTGCTCTCCAACAAAACGATTAATCATTACGCACTTTTAACACATTTTAAGATTTCTGTTATGTGTGAAGCTCCATAAATTCCAGGTCCATCTCCACAAGATACTATAGACAAGTTGTCCGCCATCTTGTGTGCATTTAGATGCCTCTTGGAATTTTAACCCATTCTTTTGTAGCTGAGTCAGATCTGAAGGTTCTCAAGATCAGGGCCCAGGTGACCTCACAATTATTCATACACTGATTTGTGGGACCAAGACAACTCATGCATTGAAATTGTTTGGAAGCATCCCACAAGTAACTAGAAATGCACTCAGAGAGCACAGACCTCCGCAAAGGCAGCTCAGTCCTCCACTCCAGGTTTTCATATAACTCCCTAATTCTAATCACTTGTTACCGATTTTGAATTCCACCAATAACCTTTTGAGTCATGTCTTTAACGGGAAGACAAACAAATCCTGGCAAAACCTCCTTGAGGCAATTATGAGCTGAACAATGGACCAGATGGAGGTTAGGTCAGAAACTTTTTTGACCACCTGTTAGTTGTCTTAATTGAGCTATCAATGTAGTTGTTATGACTACAGCTTATAAGTCTGAGGCTCCAAACCTGTGATTTCAGCCAAATGAGTCTTTTGAATGTGAATGAAACGTTCAACAAAGAAAATGTCCAGTTGCCCTTTATGTAAGTACTTAGGACTTTCATGTCTTGGATAGATAAGAATCTATACTAACATGCTATTATCAAAATCTCATCATATCTTTAAGGAGTTCACAATTGTAACACTGTAGTGACAGGTTGCTTCATGGTATATGTAAAAAATAAAAACAAATCTTATTAATGAGAAAAACAACATGATGAAATATTAGCACATACTGTAGTTAAACAAACCTTAGTAGTTGTGTGTGTGTGTGTGTGTGTGTGTGTGTGTGTGGGCGTGTGTGTGTGTGTGTGTGTGTGTGTGTGCATGTGTATGTATCCACAGGTGGTTGGCAGCCTCAGATGACATTTCAACATCATGCTCAGAATCTTCAGAGGTTCTACAAAATGCTCAGAAACAATGGCTTTCATAAAGATCACATCAAGACTTTCTTCGCTGGAAGCGGACAGCTTCTTGGTAGGAAATCATCTATTACAAAAACTTGGAGAAAGCACATTTAAAGTACGCTCAGGGAACCAGATCCCAATAAATAAAAATGCTATGATTGTAAAACGAATCTGGATTTATAGTGAAAGCTATGCAGTACAATTTAACTACTAAATAATACAAAGCATTAGTATGTTTATGGCTTTTCTGGGAAGTAGCAGTGAGCAATAATCATTTCAATTCTGGTTCAGGTTTTCAGTTGTTTATGCAAAACTAGCGAACATAGATTTACAAAAATTGCCTTAGGTCTAGTTGATACGGCAAGATTTAAAAATGATCGTACGATTTCCAAACGTAGAGAGACCACACATGGCAATTACAAAAATCATGGATATGACAGTTTTGTTTCTACAGTCTGGGGTGTGCAACCAAACAGCAATGGCAGTGCACCACACTATACAGATTTGACTTAGGAATTTTCCCAAATCAGATGGAAAAGCTCACAAAAAGGTATGAGATTAAATGTGACTTTGGAGTAAATAAACATGGGACCAAGGAGAAAGGCAGGCTAGACGCTTTTGATGTGTATCACTGCTTGGCACCTTCATTTCCATTTAGCTACTCCCGTTGTTCAACAGGCAGGCAGCATGCTCTTTTTCCCTTGGAACATCAGATTCTGTGATATCAGGCCATAAAAATGTTGAATGTCCCCATCTTGTGATCGCAACATCCTTCCAAACAGATCAGAGCTCTTTAAACACACAACACAGGGCAGAAATATCTGTTAATATTTTTAGCAAATATTACATTTATTTACTCACTAAGACAAGTTTGGAGCCACTTGAAGTCATTGAAGAGGAGTTAGTATCCAGTGGCAATCAGCAATTATAAAAGTTTTATTAAGAAATAAAACTGGCCCACCACTCCTTTTGACTTGACAGTCTATTTCCACATAACAAAAGTTTGGATGCTGCCCATCTACTGATCCTACCTGACAGTAATCCCGAGCTGGATTCAGGCCACAGAGCATCTAAATCCCTATAGGCCAACTAGAAGGGTTTCAATCCATCTTTTTACCAACGGGGAGCCTGTTCACTGTTCTAAGGTCTTGTCCTATTATCTGTTAACTGGGATATTGATCAGGACTCTGGCAGCTATGGTGACTTGATTGATTAATTTTCTTTATCACATCTGTAAATTCACTTTTACAATAATCAAACCTATGGTACATAAAAGATTGTTTTTGTGACCTTCTGTAAAACGAAAGCCAAAAAAAAACTTTGCTTGTAAAACAAAACTTTCTTGGTTTAGGTCTCTAGGTTTTCTAGATGCATAGCAAGCAGCAAACCCACCACCACATATATGAAAACTGATTAGACACTTCTTCTTTCTGTTCTCCTACATGCACAAAAGAGTTAGAGGGTGTGTACTCAGCAACAGAGAAGGCAGTGATCCGTAACCACGTGTCATACATTTGCCGAAAGCAGCACTGCGCTGATACACTGCTTCTGTACCTGAACTCACCAACGCGCACCGATGGAACCATGTTGCTGTGGGACGGCAACCTGAATGGCATTGTAAGAGAAAAACTCATATATAGACACACACATCATGATTTTAATCTTGTAAGGCAGGACTGAAAGCAGACAACACTTACTACTTAAAGTAAGAAAAGAAAAACGGCATTTGAGAGTAAAACACACAAAAATGTGCAAGTATTGTATTTCTGCGGTGCAGGTCACTTTGCCATGCTGTACCTTTTGTAGTATGGTTGATTAAGACTATTAAGACTACTATGAGACATTACACACAGCCAAGCGTCAATCTGTTTTGACAACCCCTGATTTGACATGTAGTAATATGTATAGTGTACATTTTAGGACATCCTCAGACATTTGACCAAATGGCCTTTAGACATCGCACCATAGAAAAAAAGCATTATTTTCATAAAAAAAGTTTAAAGGCATGAAACAAAACAGATGTTGGATGAGAATGCCTGAATCATAATCTCCACTATTATTCATCCCAATGGTGTTTTGCTGAATTGTGTTAATTTCTCTTTTTCTCTGCATCTCAGCATGTGCTGACACCTCTCAGTGATTTTACATGGCCTACAACTTCATGAGTGAATTGATGTTTTTAATCATTTCAACTATGTTATGTATTCACTAACAGTGGACTGTGGAAGATTTAGTAGTGAGGATATTTTACTGCTGAATTTATTGGACAGGTGGCACTCACAGTAACACTATGGGATTCACTGAGACCTACCACCAACCTGTTCCAAACACATAAAACCCATATTTACTTTTATACTTGATGTTTTTAATCTTATTAAAATGACAGCCTAGTTTCTTATAGTGCATTAGTTTAATTTTTGTTTGTTAATAAAAAATTTGCTTTGATAATTTTGTCTTCTTCCTGAACAGGCTGATCTAAAGGAACGCTACTCAGTGAGCGAGCTGCTGGCTGATCTGGCCGGGTGTAGGGCAACTCGTGTTCTCCTGTTTGTGGATCAGAGCTACACTGGGGTCCTGTCCAAGAGGCTGAGAAGTTCCCACAAACACAATAATGTGGTCTTGATCCAGCGTCAGCCCCAACAGACCCAGGCTTATCAGAAAGACAGGCTGTTCCCGGGCAGGGATGATAGCAGCTGGTCCTCTATAAGTGCTTCGACTTGCCTCTTAGACCACCTGGAGAGGGCAAGTTCCCATGCACTTGTTTTTATTTTTCTTGCTATTCAGAACTCTTCCACTGATCTCCTCTTACACTCATCTTTTATTTGCAGATTGATGGAATGTCTGGCCTTTTGGAGCCATGGGCCGGCCTTTTAAACGTGACGTTGGCAGGGGCGCCATGTAATGCCACCCCTCCCCTTACAGACATTGAGATGCAGCGAGAGTACCAAGGTTGCCAGAACCTGCCGACTGCTCTGTGGTATCAGAAGTATGGGAGGACCAACTGAGTGAGACCAACAAGGACTTATCCTAACAGGACAGGCATGGACATTTTATCTCCAGTCGTGTACATTTGCCACTGTGTGTGTCCTTGGAGTCGGGGGGGAGTTGAGGAGCTTTAGTTTGTAAAAACTTTTTAGATACTGGTGTGTGTTTATTTTATGACATAAGTCTACTCTTATGGCATAACCATCTCAGTGGGCTGCCTTGAACACCATGTGAACTATGTGAATGTGTGTGTGTGAATGTGTGTTCACAAGTTCAGGAAAAGGACAGCCCATCTCAAGGGCCGGCACTAGCTGGGTGTGTTTGTATACAACATGTCTACTGGGCACTTTAACATTTTAGATCCAATCATTGGCCTATTTTTATCCTAACACCAGTGTCCTTTCATGATCTGATTTTAGTCTCGCATCCAACATCTGTTTTCCTCTTCTGAAGGCTGTTCACCTCAGTAAATCCACCTTTTAAATTCTTGTGCCAGCTGCTACCATGCCTTTCTTCTGACTGATCTGATTTTTTTTTTCATAATAACATATTAACAAAGCAAAATTTGATTTGTCAATCACATAATAACATGGGCCAAACAAAAAACTTTATTTAGTATTTTATAAATATTTCACATACTTTACAGAGGTTTTAAAGCATTAATCTTGTTATTTCAGTCCCCTATAGCCTATATACTATAGGTCTTTACACTAAAAAACAAAAAGTATCTCAAGCAAATATTGAAGAGTTTTATAGGACAATGTGTAGTTTACCTGGCGATAGGGAACAGCACATATTTAAGTCTACCTAGTATTTTTGGGTTTGAGTGACGACCTTACCAACGGATGGCCATAAAGGCCAAAAATCCCAGATGCGCAGTTTTCTACTACTGCATTGCCAGATCAATCAACCTCCAGCAAAATCATATACACAGCAAAATGACAGGCAGATCAGACTCTCTTTCACAACTGGCTGCGAGCAAAGAGGTAAATTTGTAAAACAACAAAATGTATGAATAGTAAAAGTTTTCAGCATATTATAGGTTAGTGATATTATTTGGATGTTTTTTTAAGATGAATAAACTGAATGGTTAGACGGAATGACCTCAATGGAAAAAATGACTAATTTCAGGGTAGTTTTACACCATATCACCATGACTGGAACCAGTTTGAAAAAACATTACGGTGAATGATGTGACTCTTTAGACTTTACTGGTCCTTCAGTTATTTCTATCGAGAGAATGCAATGCCTTGTTTACTCTAGTTTTCTGTTGGTGTTGTTCATCTCCGTGGGATTCCAGCTCTGACACCAAGGGGGCACCTCTGCCTTCGCGGGGAGCCAGCATCTCCAAGGCCGCCTTAGCGACTTATGGTTAGAGAAAGGGGTTCGTTCAGTGTGTTTATAGAGTTCTTCATTTAAACTTCTTGTAGGTGGCCATGTATTTTAAATCCACTTTTTATGGTTATATGTTGTGAAGCTGCCAATACTTTTCAATGATTGGGCATCGTTTTATTAATTTTCAACAATATTCTCAATCAATATTTTCAGAAATTAATGGTAAAAACTTCACACTGTCACTTAAATGTGAGTTCAATGAAATTAGTATGTAGAATCACAGGTATTTGTTGGCTCTGATAACATAATAGTAACATAATACTGAAGTACTTTACACAAGGTAACTGTCTTAAACAGAGATTTAATCTAGGTTGTAGGGTGCCACACACCACTTTTCTTTATTATAACGCCACCACATGTTTTACAGATTTCAAATTTACTGACAAGGAGAATAAGGAGAATTCTAGGACTCATGAATGAATGACTGAGCAACAGGACAGGGGGTGGAGAGTGAAGGGGTGTTTTGGGGGTTCTGCCTTACTGAACAGCACGGTAGAATCTACGAGCACGTTCATTTTTGCATACATGAAGCATTTTTGAAACAAAACTCTCATGAAGGTGTATTTACTGTTCATATGAAATCCAACAACATTTGAGATGATTTCCCACGAGAATCAATATTTCTGCATTTACTGCTTCTGATGACTGTTCACTACCAGTCCTGTCTTGGTTATAACAATAGGGAAAGAGAGAGCTGTTTGGATATGTGATGTAAACAGATTTAGCTTTTCTTTACAAAGATATAAATACAATCCAGTAACAATTTCAGAATCCATATTTTGAGCTGAGTCCATGAGTAGGCTCTGCTCTCCCTTTCACAATCCCCCTGTTTCTCTAAACTCACCTGCTGCACCTTTGTCAAAATAAAAATCTGTGAAGCTTTTGAGCATTTAATATGGAAAGCACATTTGACTTAATCACATATGATATTTTTAATAGCAAAACATGCAGGTGCTTTTTTTTAATTACTTTAATTCTATTCTCTTTCACATGTGGGCTTTGTGTATTTATTGTCTTAATTTTAAAGAAGAAAAACTGTCACACTTTCATTTGGGCATAGAAAGCTGTTATATTGGAACTATTGCCTGCTTTTTCACACACCTGTTCCTTCCGTATTAAGAACAGAAATCCGCTCGTCCCTACTGGTTTTGCTTCTGAAAAGAAATCACTTTTAAAAATGGTCATAAATCTCAATATGAATCTCTTTTACAAAACCTCTGATTAATTATTCATGCCGAATCAGCTACCACGGCACTCATATGGAGCAGGTCTTCACCGTACTCTTGGTTATCCAATAATCATTCTGAATGAATTTGAAGACATAAACGAATACAGTGAATCTCTGACATATTATCTCACTCATTAGTGAGGTATTTAGTGAATAAAAATAATAATGGTAATTCCAACTGAGCTGTAACAAGGTGTAACAAAGTGTGGTCTAATTTGACTTCAGACAGTAAGAACAAAAGGTGTATATGTCTTTTTATTCGTGTATGTAAAATCCTGGTTTCAACTGTATGTGTATGTCTTTTGTCACAATTTTTTTAATAATGCATAAGATAACTTGAGCTTTGCTTATCAATCTGAATCCTTTGGCGTGTTCAGCCTGCTGCTTTCCTTTAAGATCCTGATTTCACAACATATCTCTGAAACAAAGAAAATCTTCATAGTGATAAACTGAAGGACAAAAACACATCAGACACATCACAGTTCCAGTAGCAAATTGTGTTTTTCAAATGGTTTTTAGCAGTAGATTATAAGGGGTCATATTAAAGCATTTGAGTTTTGTCCTCCCCACTACCCTGTGTGTGTATTTTCATAGAATTTCCAATGGAAAGGAATTCCCCTTATCTTTCCTCGAATATAGACATCAGTCCTTGGCCTAAAACTTTATGGTTTAAAAAAATCATCAACCATTCTGCTTCTATACTGTACATACTTTATCCACTTAGGATCAAAGAGGGTCTGGTGTGTAGCTTTAGCTTTTAATGGGCGGCAAGCAGGGTATAATCTGGACAAGTGACCAGTCCATCACATGGCAACACAGAGACACCCAGTACAAATAAAAGTACAGAAAAATAAAGTACAAAAACCAATGTAAAGCAAAATACAGAAGTCCATTAACCTAACAACTGTGTTTTTGGACTGGGAGAGAAAGCCAGAGTACCTGAAGAGAACCTACACGTGCACAGGAAGAAAATGCAAAATCCATTCACAAAGAACTTGGCAGAGATTTGAAACCTTTTTCCATATGGCTCTCAAGGCTTACTTTAAGTGATATTTGTGTGGGTTTTTATAAAAACCCTAATATTTGTTAAACTTTTTGTCTCGCTTTCATTATTGGAACTTTCTTGGTAAATGTTCTGCTCTATCTTAGAACTGGAAACAATGACAATAATATTAAGTAATGGTGGCCTGCTGAGGCATATATTATCTTCAAGTAATATTTTCCTGTCTCTGTGTCGTCCGAAGAATTGTCTAACAATAAACAGAAGGTAAAAGCAAAGCAGGAGCAAAAAAAACAAAATTATCAGTCCTTAGCATGTCATATTTTTTTCACTGTTGGGATTAACTTCTCAAATGAAGTCTGCCAGGTATCTCCAACAATAATCTACAGAGCAAAAGTACAATTTATGAATGAACACAGTAAAGCAGCCATGCAAAGAAGGCTGTTATCTAAAAGTAAAAAATAAAGTGCATTACCTCTAGCTAAATGTTAATAATAGTCCCATAAAGCACATCCTCTTGTATTGTCTTGTCTCTTTGCTGCGTTGCACAAAGGTATTATTGTTGAAATGTGAAACTTGATGTTTGTTCAATCGGAAAATTAAATGTTGATTAAAGGGACAACTTCTGAGAGCACAACCGAGAAGTTGAGGTCAACATTCTTGTTGTTTGTGTAAAAATCAGTACAGTGTGTAATGTGTCATTTTACTGAAATGTTTCCAGCTGCATGCAATGAATCACAAATTAAAAATCAATAAAGTACTTAAAATAGAGAGTTTTTGTATTCTTTGCTTTGTCATAAAATAAGCCTAATAAACGTATAGGCCACATTCTGAGGATATCCATCCATCCATTTTCTGAACTGCTTAGTCCACCAGGGGTCGCGGGGGGGCTGGTGCCTATCTCCAGCTGTCAACGGGCGAGAGACGGGGTACACCCTGGACAGGTCGCCAGTCAATCACAGCATTCTTAGGATATGACCATTCTATATTGTGCCCAATCAGCTGACACATTCACACATAGTGAGCGCCACACTGTGTAAATGTTTTTGTTCTTTAAAGAAAGCTTTACCCACAGGAACAGTCTTTATTGGTAATGTGAGATAGCTCTAATCAGACAATCACTTCATCTGCCATTGCTGTTCCCTCAGGCTACTCATATAGATTTACTCTAAACAATAACCTTTGACCCCAACCCTTTTAGTTCATTCAGGATGTTTTTACCAAAACAAGTAACATTATCAGAATGGCCTATAATCTTGGGAGAGAGATGTTCAAACTGTTGTATTTTTCTTACATAATTAATTCAATTGATTTATAATCTAATATGTATTGATTTAAAAAACATTTACTAATTCACAACAAAAGTAAACAATAGGTACTTTAGAATTTATTTTTTGTCATTCAACACATCTCAGACTTGAGGTGGAATGCAATTATTTTCCCTGGTCCTAGTTTCAGCCCAAACCATAATAAAATAGGAGTAAAAATAAATAAGTAGTAGAAAACAAAAATAGTATTCAAATGACTTTTGCTATTAAGATGAACAGCGCTAACCACTTTCAAAAGATCATATTTATAGTACATCCAATTAAATAACTGAATAAATGCAATCCAATACATTCCAGATAGACCGATTCAAATTCAATAACATTCATCAGTCAAAATTCATTCTAAGGTCGCTAATTTGCTAAAAGTTGTGTAGAGTCATTGAGTTTGCAGCAAGTATATGGTGACATTTTAAGCAACCCAGAGTTACTTTTCATGGAAATTAAAGTAGGGGAGCTTTCACTTTAACATTTATCAGTTTCTTTAGATTGGCAGCATACTCACCGTACATTTCACCCATTGAGTATGTTTGGGATGCTCTGATGTTCCAGTTCCTGCCAATATCCAGCTACTTCGCACAGCTATTGAAGAGGAGTGGACCAACATTCCACAGGCCACAATTGGCAACCTGATCACCAATGCGACAGAGATGTGGTGCACTGCATGAGGCAAATGGTGATCACACCATTTACTGACTGGTTTTCTGAGTCCCCAGACCCCCCCCAAATAAAAGAAAACTGAACATTTCAGAGTGGTCTTTTATTGTGACCAGTCTAAGGCACACCTGTGCAATAAACATGCTATGTCATGATTTTGGTTGCAATGACTCCAAGGCAGCACAAATTTCAGACACAAAGGCTGGTAAGAATTCTCAGGAAAATCACCAGCGGATGATTGCAGCAATGAACTGTGATGGGAAAGGGTGAGTATAAACAGCGAAATAATGTGAAGGGGTTGATCTTACTGGAGGACCGGAGGAAGCAGGCCTTGAGGGAGGTAAGTAGGACTCTGTTTTTTGTGGCTAGCTGGAGTTGATGCGATCCTTTGACATCGTTTCTGCAGGTGGCGCGGGCGGACGGGCAGGCGAGCAGATTTGCGGATATAGGTGAGCAGGAGGCAAACAATCCAGCAGAGGTAGCGTTGCAGAGTCTGATCAGAAGGACATCCAGCAAGGTACAGGTAAGTGAATCCAAGGAAGTCTTTTTCCTGGAGAACGAGATCTTGGAGGAGAACACCCAGGAGGATGAGGAAGGAACTGGATCTGGATCACGTTTGTAGCGAGAACCATCTGGCATCAGCATGCTGGATCATCTCCTCTTTTTGTAGCTGGTGGAGACTGAATCCAACAAGTGGCACCTGCTGACAGCTGCCTGCCATGTCCCTGTGAAGAAGGTGAGAGGAAAACACAAGACACAGCCGAGGCTTACTTGGTAGATGGTGGATATCTACACTAGGAAGGAACGCTAGGAGTCCAGGATGCCTGTGAGATCTTCCAGTGGAGTTTTTGTGGATTAAACGACAGGAGGAAAGCAGGAACGACATGGAACGAGCCCCAAAGGCTTGAAAGCCAGAAACGGTTGAGAGAGGTCTGACCGGAGATAACCTGGAGAAGCACAAAGGCAGAGGTGAGCGCTGGAACAATCTACAAGAGCACAGCGAATGACACGAAGGACTGGAGGTGTACCAAACGGCGGACACACTCCAGCGTCGAGGTTCTGGCTGCCAGCCTAGACACACACTGGTAATGAGCTTTACAAGCTGCACCAGGTGGAGCAGCAGACAGGTGGACACTGCTCTCAGCTCGAACGGGACCTCTGGTGGGGAAACTCCAGCATGACGGAAGGAAAACAGGTAAAAGACAGACAGACAAACAAACATTCCAGACTCCTGACCGATATAAATGTCTATATGAATAAATATTAGACAAATATATAATGTAACAATGAAATTGTGAAAAAACTAAATTCATATGAAAGTCTAAGTTTGTGGGACCATGCTCATTGGCTGGTGCGTTAGCATTGGTCTTCCTGGATAGCTGTTCTCACTCAAAGTGAGAAGCCTACAGCTAGCATAACATACTAAGTCCAAGCTCGGAGCTGCAGGAACTAATTCCATCTCCACTTACTCTGGCTGATTAAATTAAGAGGAATAATCATATTTACAGTACAGACCAAAAGTTTGGACACACCTTCTCATTCAATGAATTTCCTTTCTTTTCATGACTACATTGTAGATTATCAATTAAGGGCATCAAAACTATGAATGAACACATAATGTATGGAATTACTGTATGTACTTAAACAAAAAGACTGAAATGACTGAATACATGTGTTATATTTTAGATTCCTCAAAGTAGCCACCCTCTGCTCTGATTACTGCTTTGCATTCTCTTGAGCTTCAAGAGGTAGTCACCCGAAATGGTTTTCTTTTCAGTCTTGATGGAGTTCCAATAGATGCTTAGTACTTGGCACTTTTGCCTTCACTCTGCGGTTCAGCTCGCTGATGCGTAGCAGACTCTTTAGCTTAGCATCACCTCTCGCCGAAGCATTTGTGTAAGTAGTTATTTCCTACTTGTTGTGTTCTTAGAATAAATTAGTAGACAGAATCAAACATCTGGTTTCTTTAAATCTGAGTGTATGTGTGAATTATCGAAAGAATTCACTTCCTTCAGGAAGTCTTCTTGGTGTAATCTCTGATAATTTTATATTCCTAACATAACCAGATAGACCATAACTCTTCATTATCAATTTTTAATTGATAAATCCCCAACAGTTCATATACACAGCATCTACTGTTAGAACGGGGGAACTGCAAAATAGAAACAGTTTTAATTTGACAAAATATTTGTCTCAACAGTTTATTGCCTCTTCCAAGGGGCTCATGTTGGCATCTGTCTGTGTTTTAGCGAAATAACTTAAAGTTGTGGACGGATTTTTAATAAACTATTAGGAAATGTTAGAATTTTCCCAAGAAATACCTAATCTAATTTTGGGGGTGAATATGCATGGAGATCCTGTCACCTGACACTCACAATTTGGGGTGGTAAATGAAGCAGATAATCCACTGATAATAAAGGGGGAAAACTATCGCTATTGAAACTAATTTGTGTTAACTGTGAAATTTTAATTTCTGTTCATAAATACTTTTTTGCCCGATTTATGTTTGATAATGATCTCAGTGTCACTCAAAGTCCTTTCTTCGCTTTCATGGTCATTATTTTTGGGAACAACGCAAGGATTTCATTCATGTGTCAGACGATTTGCTGTTGCCAAATATGGTTAATTGAGGGTGTTTCTCAATGCAAATGACTGTGAACGGTCACAAGCAAGTAGGAATGCAAATGTGGGATTTACCAACAGATAATTGCAGAGGAACATGCCTATAAATGGTCACCAAATGATACATGAATCCGACTTTTGACTGTTCATACGAACATTCTAAATTTAATTTGTATGATAGAATATAGGACAGTTTCTAAGAATGTTTGATAAATGAGGACCCAGAGATCTAAACAAATCAGGTGATGGATTGCTTGGAATAATTGAGAAGAAGTTATTGATTATTGGCAAAGCTATCCTGTTTATTGATGCAACCCTTCCCATGAGTGGTAGGGGCAGGGATTTCCATTAATTAATATCATATTCCACTTTCTTTAAAAGTAGGATGTAGTTTAGCTCGTTTAAGTCTGCCAGTCTTGGAGATACATCGACCCCTAAATATGTGACATCCCCTGACTGCAATTGTGTAGTAATAGAATTGTGGAAAGATAATTTGATATGAAGAATTGTGTATTTAAATTAATTTATAGAAAAATAAGAAAATGTTGAGAGAGAGTTTATCAACCTATTTACTTGGGAGAGAGAGGTTTGTGAATACTGGAGTAAAAGTAGTACATCATCTGCATAAAGACAGATTTTATGTTCTATGTTTTTGCCTTGTATGGCTTTAATATCATTAGTTTCCTGATTACTGCTGGTAGTGGTTCAATAAAAACAGAAAAGAGGGAGGAAGAGAGTGGGCATCTCTGCCTGAAGCCAAAACCTAGAAGATGTGTGGTTATTAGTCCTGATACACACTGTTTGAGAACTATCAACCAGGTTTTAAAACAGTTTCCAAATGTACAGTATATATCAAATTTGTATAGGCTTACAAATTAGACTTTCCAGTTATGTATATAGAATGTTTTTTCCCATCTAGAGACAACATTAGTTTCCATTTTTTTACAATAGGAATAGTCGATTAAATATATGAATCTAGAGATTAATAAAATAGGTTGTATAACTGATACATAGCTAAAACAACATTAAAAAGAAGGGCAGGTGGGGAAGGCGATAGGTCACTCATAATGTTTTAAGAACTGCTTTAAAAAGACCTGCTTTTTTTCTGCTTTAAGAACAAAGTTGAGCTTTATAAAATCCTGCCTGCAGACTTGAATCAACTTTAGTATGAATTAATAAAAGCACAAGCGTGTTACTGTCTGGACTGCCAGACAGAAGGAGCCAGAGAGGGTCAGAAATAGAGGCTACAGACATAGAGGGCACGAAGCAGAACAAGTTGGTGCAAAAGAGATAGATGGAGGAAAACAGAGAGACTGTGGGAAGAGGGAGGAGAGTGTGCACTGGAAACAGGGAAGGAGGGGAAATAAAGAGGGGGGCAAGAGGTGAAAAGCATAGAATTTATCTTGGGGCTGTCTTTAAATTATGTGTGATGCCTTAAGATCTATAAATACCTCCACAGTATTCCGTGTTGGGTAAGTAACTAGAATTTAGTAATTTAGTTACATTACTAGTTACTTCTTTCAAAAGTAACGCAGTTACTTTAAGTTATTCGTTACGTTCAAAGTAACTAGTTACTAGGAAAAGTAATTTTATGTTTACTCAGAATTCTCTCACTAATTTGTTGCTTCCCTAACTGGATACCCAGCAAGGTTGAATGAAAAAACATTAGAAATGACAATATTTGTTTTATGTTTCACTTCTTTCCTGTCTGTTTTAACCTTTTTATATTGTTTTAACTCTCTACAAATACCAAGATAATTTTGGGGTTGATTGTGGAACAGGGCAAAAAATCTAAGAATTTTACCTAGTATCACTATGAATATTCCTCATCGCTATACCTGTGGTGCAGCTCACATTAGCGGCTACAAACTGCTCATTTGAATACTGCTACTTGCGCCTGTTATGAATTCCTCACGCAATCTTAGTAGATCGCCTGCAAATTAAGGACAACCCACCCATGCAAAGTTTCAGCGCTGGACACAATTTTGTGGTCATTATCAGGAATCTTGATAAATCAGGCCCTCAGTGTTTAACCAAAATATTTCCAGTATTGCTAAAAGCCTCTGTCACCAGTGATGCAGCGTATGTCATTGAAAGCTGACAGATGGACAGAGCCAAGACGACAACAAGGAACTGTAAACAAGAGCTAACTGTGTTACTACTTGTGTTTCTAGACTGTAAATCAAATGGTAAAAGAAAAATTTAAAAAATGGGAATGTTTTGAATACCTGTTTTCAAAAACAAGCTTGAGGTAAGCTGTGTTTACCATTAGTTTAAATTTTGAAGGATATAATTTTAAAGGTGTATTCCTGTATTAAAAAAATATTGCATGGGTATTTGCCTAATAGCTTACCTAAGTGTGGCTTTTTATGGGCCATTTCCACCAACATCTAGTAGCTTGACTTGACTCAGCTCCATTCTTGTATACACAAATTTACTGGTTTTCCAGCTCTACTGGGTGAAGTCGTCATATAGATGGGTGTTCAAAAAGTAGCTCAATGGGATCTGTACACTACACAACCACAATGGAAAACATGGGAGCTATGTTGAAAATTCTTCTCAGTATGAAAATGTTCTTGAAAACGTTAAATATGCTCAGTCGCTGTTTCAAGATTTTACAAATTGCAGGCCGGATTTTTGTACAGGATTGGCCCTCATGATGCAATTGGTGACACTACCCCCTAGCCAATCAGTGACTGACAGTCTTCTGACATTGCGTCTTCTATCCGACTGCATGCTTGGAACCGACGCAAAAAAAAAAGCAGAAAAAAGGGGCTGGGGCCACATAGCTGTTACTAGAAGAAACCTCTTATAACCCCATATAGTCGAGTAGAGCCGTGCTGTGTAGGGGCTAGAAGAAGAGGGTAATTACAGAGCAGATTTCAGTTCAATCAACATTAAAACCTAAACCGTTTTAGTCCAATGTAGCTTATTCTAAACTTTTACACTTTGGACTGTGCCTTCGCTTGTCCCTATTTTAATGTACAATAATTGTATAAAATATTACTGTCATCACAGTATTAGCTTGTGTAATATTAATATAACTTTCAGATTATTTCTATAATATTACAATTATAGTATACCTTGTTCTAGGAGTTTAAGTTTTTTAAAGGGTCACAAATAAGTTGATACCCACATCTGATTAAAAAAAACATGCCAAGGAAAGGGTAAAGAAAGTGCTGGAACTATCATAATGTTACTGTAGATGTGAGAGGAGATGAGTGACGAAAACATGGAATTATCAAAACAGAGATTGTAATTTCAATGTTTAAGTGTCATCATGGTATTTTTTTTTAATCCTGCAGCCCTTCTTAAGTCAGTACAGTTTACCTGTATTTTCTTGCACAATGGTGTGTTGACAACATCCAAGCATCTTTGAAATAACTATCAGCAGTGTAGATGATAATTTTGGTTTTATGAGTAAATATTTTGCATATTCTTTGGGAAAAATGTGAACACTGTGAGTTTCAGAGCATTCTCCCATTGTGTTAGCAACAAGTCCAAAAGCAAGGCTTAGTTAAAACATTAAAGGTTGAATTTGGAACATGGGCACCAATGCAACATCTAGTGTGTTGAGGTCCATCTGGATGCCAGTTTTGTTGCCGTAACCAGCCAGCATCATGTCCAGCGACGAATCTTACAGGGTAATGGCTATTTTGTACTAATACGTTTAAAACACTTAATGAAAAATAAGTATAACAAAATATGGGTCAAAGGCAACAATAAGCTTTTGTACCTGTCCTCTAGGCATCTTATTTCGTAGCTGTGGTATCTTCCACTCTTCTCGGTGATGTCCTCTATAAAAGTCATAATATATACTTTAAAATTTACATAAACATAATCATCATAAACAGCTTTCACAGCTTGCGTATTTGACTGAGGTGTATGGTTGGAGACCTATGTCAACACAGAAAGCTAGCTAGAAAATTCTTTATAATAGCCACTCACTGCAGCTGTGAAAGTGATCCCGCTGTACTTGAGAGAGCACGAGGAAACCGCTTCTTTTTCTTCCGTTTTCTCGGTGTGGAGGTTGATGGGTCATGATCAGTGCTCTCGTATCCAGGAACAACGATATACACGAGTGTTGCAAAGCTATTTTACCAACAGCTAACTTTAGCCGTTAGCAAGGTTTCTTACCTTTCTCCATGAAAAATTTGCCATTTACGCTTATGTTTTGATGCTGTGAAAGTTTTTCATTAGTGGCCATCTGTTGTGGGCTTCACCTAAACTTTTAAGTTCTTGTAAGGTCGCTCCTCTTCTGAGAAAGATAATTAAATCTATGGGGTCAGCAAAATATTCAGCAAAAAATTTTGACCAATTCCGGCTGCAAAGTAGACATATTTACAAGAAAATGTGAATGCATTTTTCAGCAAAACCATTCTGAATCACCCTGGCTATAGCCCTGACCTATTCACTGGCTGCTCTATTTTGAATCCAAACAGGCCACTAAAAGCACCCCGTGCTGTTTCACACCTTAGGAAGTGTTACCAGGGAAAAAGAGGCAAAATGACCCATTGGGTGCTTTTTTGCTTGTATTCTAGATGCCAGAATGTCTAACAAGTGTCGTGGGAAAATGAACTGTTCAAAATGATAAAACCTTTACTGGTTTAGGAAATCTCTTGCATCTTTATTAAGCAAAATTGATTGCAATCAACACAAAATAAAACATGTAAAACAAGAGTTTGTGTTTTTTCTTTATATGTCTTGCTGTCTGAAACACTTCAGTGTAAATGTTTACTCATAAAAAAACGGAATATTTCTTGAATTGTTTTTGAGACATTCAGCTAACTAAATCCTTATGATCGGATGCCACACACTCCTGTCTCTGCTCCATTATATTTTCCCACACTTAGTGTTAGAACTGAATGTATTCTGACACTGGAGGTTAATTGACTTGGGATTGTGTTTACATCACAGTGTCAATCAGAAGATGAATGGTTTTTGGTCAGTCTTCACTGCACATGCCTGCAGGGGCAAATCCATTTCTGCAGTGTGGGAACAGGTGACAGCAGCAGCAAACCAGCACTCAAGTGCGCTTCTATCAATACCATGATGTTAACTTTTGGTTTGAGAGAAAGGATGTTTTCATACCCAGCACCTATGTCAAAGGACTTTATGCCTCAAAGCCAATTATCTTACAGTGTAAGGGTTATATCTATGTGAGTGTGTGTATGAGGACCTCTGGCTGTGAGAAAGATACTAGAAGGGTCACAGACCAACAGACTTGAGAGTTTTGATCCAAAGATAACCAATTTGCAAGCACTTTGGAGGCACACATTCATTCAGCTGTAACACACACAAACACCTTCCTCTCTCTATGGTGGATAACCTGCAATATCCCAAGAACTTTCAACCTGTTGAATTTCTTTGATCCTCATCATACCATAACACAGAGAAAACTTTTTTATGTTCTTTACTATGAATTACTGCCGTCTGAGTTGATGTTTGTTAAAATATATATATATATCCTTCCACTCTCCTTTTTAAGTGTATTCTAGTTGAGTGTGGGAGTGGGCGGAGAGAAATGGCAGACCTTGGGGTCTTGTGCATTAAGACTAATGCCATGCAAGTATGTGTCCTCTTATTGGCAACTGCACCTCAGATATTTTTATTTTTTATTTTTTGCTGTTATTTTGGCCGTTAGCCTTGTGTCTCAATGTCTTTCACTCCATAGATGCCACACCTGGTTTGGTATCCTGCTTAGCTACAACATCCTGTTGGATGGGGAGCATCAATTCAGATGATGCTCCTAGTGACCAAACATCTTCCATGTCCTATTATCAACTTTTTACTTTCTTTAAATGGAAAGCAATCTTACATCAGTTCTTCTATTCTCTCTGTGTCTCTGCTGTGTCTTCTCAAACCCCCAGACGGCCGTGGCTGATGGCTGGCTGATCTTAACGCCTGAACTACAGGCTCTTGCAGCTGCTGCTACCATGTCTGATAGCCTAAGGCATTGTCCCAACAGGACTTTTTTAATATAGTGAAATAGCTGCAGCGTTACAGCTACTACTAGTGTTGTGGAAAGTTGTATTTTCCATAGACTTTATATTTGTTTTTGTGGTAAAACCTATTTTAAAGGCATCTTTAAACATTACCATAGCAAACAAAGAGTACTATGGGACAGAGAGGGAGTTAATCATGTTATGATGTTGGGGCAATGATACAGAAAGGCTAAAAAAAGTTTGGAGCAAACACTGGAATTGCATTAAATATTATATTTGAAAACAAACCTGTTTTTATCCCAGTCGTATCAATTTTCATTTTGTTGCATTTATCTAACAGTCCGTGTTAATATAGTCTTTTATTAAAATGGTCTCTAGCAATAAAATAAAATGAAAGGTTGGGGACCACTATTTTAAATGACACTATTCAAAATCTCACTTACAAGAACACTTGACAAAAATTGGACAAACTTGAAAGGGCGTTTATGTGCACATTTTGCCATTGTATCCTCCTGCGCCTTTATAAAGCAAGTTTTGCGTTGCTGGCTGTGAAATTTGACTTGTGTAAAGCCGTGGGTTTGGTGGGATCCTTGTGGGACTACAATGGAGGTCAAGCTAAGGGCTCTCTCCAACAGTTTCACAGATTCACAGAGGTAGCACTGAATGAATAAAAAATCCAAAAGCATTTTTTGGAGAAAGCACAGCATCAGAGGATGAGTTATCACTTCGATAACATTTCACCAATAGTGTTTTTTGGTGGCTGTTGATAGAGTCATTTCTGAATTGGATCGCATGTATGCTGCATATAATAACCTCAACTACACTTTCGTCTTCCTGAACAGCTTTTCTTATTTTACTGTTCCAGATCTAAGGAAACAAAGCATCTCATATCCAAATGAAATATTCAGCTGGCCTAGAGATAGATTTTTTGGAAGAGATTATCCAGTTCAAAGATTTTCTTTGCAGTAAAGGCATTGCATATGCTTAAATGCTGTTGCAGTTAATTAGAGAAAGAAAACATAAGAGATCATCCAAATTGTGCACAGACTTTACCTGACACTCCCACTCACAAATGCAACTAAGCGATGCTTCTTTATTCTTAAAGTGATTTAAAAAAACAGACTCAGATCCGTAATGGGAAAGGAAATTCTGAATCAGTTGACTTTCACCTCTCTATAGAGTGATCTAGTGAGAAAGTTCATTTTCAGTGATCTTGTGAAAGACTTTGCTGCAAAAAATCCAGAAAAAGACAACTTTTTTACTTCCCTATCAAACTGTTTATGAGGCTTATCCACAGAACAGCCTTTTGACTCATCACTATAAGGGTGTTGTATTATTTGTTAGGGTATTACTTGTAAACTGTCATGTTGTCTGATCATATACCCCTGCGACACCCCCAAAATCGAATCACTCGTACCTGAAAATTTCATCAAGATCCACATAACTTTTTGAGTTATTTTGCTAACTAGCTAATTTTTGAAAAGGTGTGTACTCCGTAAGTTTGGACTGCACTGAGTTTCACACATAAGCATTCTGCATGTGTTCAGGTACAAAAAAGCTGTATTTGATTCGTACGTGTGTGTGTCGGAGCGTCAGGGCCATACTGAAAATTTCAAATACAAAAACTTTTACTTTTATGTTTGTAATGTTACATATGAAACTTTCAGAAAGGGCAGAAAGAGGTAATATCTCAAGGGCATGATAAAGGTTTTATCTGGCCAAGGACTCTAGTTATATCATTAACGCGTAACTAACCCCTTACCAAATTCAAAATCCGCCATTTTTGAAAATGACTCAAAATGAGGCATTGCCTCGTGGACCAACGGAGGGGGAGGGTCTGGGCATGCTGTGCTGTGAACTGACATGACTGTGTGCAGCGCACATTTCTGCACACACATGTAGCTTGAAAGCTGTAAAGCAATAGCGACTCAAGAACCAATGCCTCAGAGGGGGGCAAATATGAGGTTGAATATGTTTGTTCAGCTCTTGCAGAGGAAAGAAGACAGGGAGGAAGGTTGTGTGGAGGACGCGAGGTGCCCTGAGCTGTATCGTTTCAAACCAATGGCTGTTGAAAAGCCAACTCCAACTAGCTACAGAGCCTTGGCCGAGACCGAGCTTTTTTTTACTCTCCACGTCAGAAATCCAAGCTGAGCCAGTAGCAAAGTCCAATTCAAATTCAACTGCAGTTGTCACTAAAATGTACTAAAATATCAAAAATAATGATCAGACATGTAGATAACACTTTTAGACACTCATTTCTGCTGTTTATCATAAAAAAGTTGATTTTGTGGTGAGATGAATTTAAAATAAAATCGATTTAAAAAAAAGAAGCTTAATGATTCAAAGCAATCAACTCAGGAAGATTTAAAATCCATCAACGTAATGGAATTTGATCAATTTAATTTATATTGAGTCAATTCAAACACAGCACCTATTTACATTAGTAGAAAAAAAGCAGCACTTTGCTCTAAACTGTCAGGCTAACGACTAGGTAATAAACTAAATTAGTTTAAAGTCAATCAATTTAGTCAGTCCAGATATAAATAATAATCACTCTCAGTCCATTCATATAGATTTGTAGTCACAAAGGACATAGTTTTGCGGCCTCTTGTTAATGCTGCCGCTTCTACAAAGGGGGGCAAAATGCATTAGTATCCATTAATAATGTCTCTACACATACAGTCCATTTACATTAACATCTAAATCAAGCTTTTTGTAGCAACAGGCCCCTGTTGAGAGCCGAATCCTAGTTTTCATGTCACTCGGATAATGAATCAAATTAAGTAAACAAATTACTATAACGCATTTTTTTTTCAATAGACAAGAAGGGAAAGAGGATACCAGAGATGTAGTTTCCCTTGTAGATGAATGATATGTTCATCTGTTCTTTTAAAAGTGAAATACAGAGCCTTTCCTAAATTAATGTTAATAGACACATGCTTCACTTGTGTTTCTTCTGTTATACACAGTTGAGTAAGTTGTTCTGGGATGGAGAACTCTGAATGAACTTATCTGTAAATTATTAAGGTTCATTTTTATGACCACTCTCTGATGAGCTCCTGATTACAGACATACTCTGTGATCTCAATGGCACTCAACTTTGGATCATAAAAGCAATTAGACTCAAAATGAAATCTAAAAAAGGGGGCACCATGGTTCAGTTTCAGATGCTTTTTGTCTCATCTGAGTGTTCCCAAAGTAACACAGGGAAGATGAATACAGGACTCTGTCTATAGATCTGAAAATTATAGGGTCATGTCACCCCATCCCCATTACGTACCATGTCATTGTGCAAAGCAATATGTCCAAAACCTAAAACAAAAGAAAAAAGACAGATCGGCTGTTCCTTTCTGAACTGATGAGCATCACTTTACGCATTGGCTGAACAACCATGGTGCTTTAATATCATACAAGGCTATCTTTGGACAGCCTGCATCAATATTTGATAGAAACCCTCGGTCACAGGAAGAAATATCTCTCACTAGAGACAGCAGATGTCCAGAGTGGTTTCCTTTGCTTTTTAGCAAAAAACAAACATATATTGTGTTTTTGCAGACAGTGTACTACTAAGTGTGCAATGAATGTCTAGGTCACAAAACTTTAATTGAAATGAAAACTTAATCCTCTGATGTTGTAGCTAAAAAGCACACACACACACCCTTTAAATTCCAGGGTTTAAAAAACTTTGATATATCTACATTTCTTGCGTGTGCAGTTTGATTTAAACCATTTTAAAAAATGTTGAAGGGGCAGATTATTTACACAATAAAAACATAAAATCAATAAAGGGTGGGCTTTCTTTTTCAGTGACTGTGAATAATAAAACAAATAATCTAATTAGTTGTGTGTGTCATTAACTGATTAAAATAGGCATGAAACAGATCCTCTATTACAACCTTTATACAGTACACAAGGCAATCAGTCAGGAAAGTAGAAGACTGTCATTGTGTCATTAAACAAAAAATTTGATGAACACAACAACAACTTCCCTGTTCAATGCAATAGTCTCTGTGCTGCACCATATCATGAAATAACTTAAAGTGGCACTGTGGCTTATAAAAAGGTGTCAGGACACAACTTCGGGACCAAAGACTTAAAGTTCTCCTTCACTGGTGTTTTTATTAATTTTTCAGTGTTCTCTGGTATGAAATAATGCTGTCTGAGTCGGTTTCTGTAAGAGAAAAATCATTCCCAGTCTGTTTAGGTTTTTGCCAGTTCAGTGTGGAAGTGGGTGTGGAGACTCAACAAGATGTGAGGAGCTTGCTCAGTAATATTAATGACATGCAAGTTTCTCTCCTCCGATTGGCTAACTACAACATTACTCTTACACTGTTTTTTTTTCTTTTCTAAAACCAGTAACATGAGACAAAAATGGTGCCGGTATTTAGGCGTAAACAGAGATTACCATGCAGTTTAGGTAGCATTACCAAACAAGACCAGACTCCGACGTGCTCCTGGCCGCAGCAGGACTCCACCACCGCAGCTACCAGAGTTACAGTCTTCAGGACGCCACACGCCCCAGGCAAGGCAATTTTATTTATATAGCACACTTTCAACACAAGGCAATTCAAGGTGCTTTACATGATTTAGTGATAATGAGACCAAATACAGACGTGGACAAAATTGTTGGTACCCTTCATTAAATAAAAGAAAAACTCATAATGGTCACAGAAATAACTTTAATCTGACAAAAGTAATAATAAATAAAAATTATGTAAATGTTGACCAATGAAAGTCAGACATTGCTTTTCATCCATGCTTCAACAGAATTATTTAAAAAATAAATGCATGAAACAGGCCTGGACAAAAATGATGGTACCCCTAGAAAAGAATGAAAATAATGTGACCAAAGGGACATGTTAATCCAAGGTATGTCCACTAATCAGCATCCTAGGTGTCTACAATCCTGTAATCACTCAGTGGGCCTATATATAGGACTCCAGGTAGTCACTGTGTTGTTTGGTGACGTGGTGTGTACCACACTCAATATAAACCAGAGGAAGCAAAGGAAAGAGTTGTCTCAGGAGATGAGAAAGAAAATCATAGACAAGCATGTTAACTGTAAAGGCTATAAGACCATCTCCAAGCAGCTAGATGTTTCTGTGACTACAGCTGCACATGTCATTCAGTAATGTACGATCCATGGGACTGTAGCCAACCTCCCTGGACGTGGCTGCAGGAGGAAAATTGATGACAGATCAAAGAGACGGATAATCCAAATGGTAACAAAAGAGCCTAGAAAGACTTCAAAATAGATCCAAGCTGAACTTTATGCTCAAGGAACATCAGTGTCAGATCGGAACATCCTTCGCTGTTTGAGCCAGAGGACAAATCATAAAAAAAACCAGACTGGAGTATGCCAAACTACATGCTGACGAGCCACAAAGCTTCTGGGAGAATGTCCTGTGGACAGATGAGACAAAAATTTAACTTTTTGCCAAGGCACATCAGCTCTATGTTCACAGACGGAAAAATGAAGCATATCTAGAAAAGAACACGGTCCCTACTGTGAAACATGGGGGAGGCTCGGTTATGTTCTGGGGCTGATTTGCTGCATCTGACACAGGGTGTCTTGAATCTGTGCAGGGTACAATGAAATCTAAAGACTATCAGGGGATTCTAGAGAGAAATGTGCTGGCCAGTGTCAGAAAGCATGGTCTCAGTCGCAGGTCACGGGTCTTACAACAGGAAAATGACCCAAAACACACAACTAAAAACACTCAAGAAGGGCTAAGAGGAAAACACTGGCCTTCTATGAGCCCTGATCTCAATCCTATTGAGCATCTTTGGAAGGAGCTGAAACGTGCTGTCTGGAAAAGCGCCCTTCAAACCGGAAACAACTAGAACAGTTTGCTCATGAGGAGTGGGCCAAAATACCTGCTGAGAGGTGCAGAAGTCTCATTGACAGTTACAGGAATCATTTGATTGCAGTGATTGCCTCAAAAGGTTGCGCAACCAAATATTAAGATGTGGGTTCCATCATTTTTGTCCAGGCCTGTTTCATGCATTTATTTTTTAAATAATTCCGTTGAAGCATGGATGAAAAGCAATGTCTGACTTTCATTTGTCAACATTTATGTAATTTTTATTTATTATTACTTTTGTCAGATTAAAGTTACTTCTGTGACCATTATGAGTTTTTCTTTGATTTAATGAAGGGTACCAACAATTTTGTCCACGTCTGTACATGATTACAAAAGCATGATTACAAAAACATAGGTTTAACAGATAGACACAATCAATTAATAAGAAAAGATGACGTAAGGAACAAATTTATGCAATTAATATAGATTAAAAACAGATTAAACACAATCTGTTAAAAAGGAAATAAAAAATAGGAATAAAAATTAAACCACGAGAATCAAAGGGTGATGAGAAAGTGCAATTTAGGGCTCAAAGGCAGCTCTGAATAGTAGAGTTTTAATCTTTTATTTAAAAGAGCCTAAAGATTCAGCATTTTAGCATTCTTCTGGAAGATTTGTTGAGTATAGAAGCTGAAAGCTGCCTCTCCTTGTTTAGTTCTAATTTTAGGAATGTTAAGTAGGCGCGAGTTGGAGGACCTGAGTGGTCTGCTGGGTTGTTATAGTGACAGCATATCTCCAACATACTTTGGTGCTAAACCATTCAGTGATTTATCAACTAGTAGGAGTATTTTAAATTCTATTATCTGAGCTACAGGGAGCCAGTGTAAGGATTTAAGAACTGGGGTATTTTATGATCCAAAGTATTTATGCGGCTGTCATTGAATACTTTGACAAGGGCAGTTGCATTGCTGTGATGGGCACGGAAATCAGATTGAAAATTATCTAAGGAGTCGTACATTGTCAGGAATGTATTCAACTTCTGACATTCATTTTTCCAATGATCTTACTGATGAATGGGAGATTAGAGATTGGCCTATAATTCTGCATCAGTGTATTAATTAGGTTATTTTTCTTCAATAGGTGTTTGCAGCCTGGATTTAAACATTGTTAGAGTTAAATGTTGTCTCACATCCTCATGAAGTCCATATTTTAGCTGCCTGAAACTGAAAAGCAGCCTCACCGTGTTTACTGCTGACTCTGGGAACCACCTGAAGACCCCTCCCTAGAGTTCTCAGGGCCCGAGATGGTTCATATTTGTCTAACATGTCAGAGATGTATTTTGGTGCCAAACCATGAAAAGACTTGTACACAAGCAGAGATGTTTTAAATTATATTCTCTGAGAGACAGGAAGCCAGTGAGGGCACCTGAGCACTGGACTAATATGGTCGTATTTCCTGCTTCTTGTCAGGACTCGAGCAGCAGTGTTCTGGATCAACTGAAAATCGAGAGCTTCGCCTTTTGGCTCAGCTTTCTCTTTACCACGACAGACCTGTACAGCACCCGCATAACTGCAGATGCCTTACCAATCCGCCTATCGATCTCCCGCTCCATTTTTCCCTCATTCGGGAACAAGACCCCCAGATACTTGAACTCCTCCACTTGAGGAAGGACCCCATCCCCGACCCGAAGAAGGCACCCTACCCTTTTCCGGCTCAAGACCATTGTCTCGGATTTGGAGGTGCTGATCCTCATCCCAGCCGCTTCACACTCGGCTGTGAACCGCTCCAGCGAAAGCTGTATATCACGTTAAGATGCAGCCAACAGGACCACATCATCTTCAAAAAGCAGCGAACCGATCCTGAGGTCACCAAAACGGACCCCCTCAACACCTTGGCTGCGCCTAGAAATCCTGTCCATAAATGTTATGAACAGGATCGGTGACAAAGGGCAGCCTTGGCGAAGTCCAACTCTCACTGGAAACGAGTCCGACTTACTGCCGGCAATGCGAACCAGACTTTGACACTGGTCATACAGGGACCTAACAGCCCTTATCAAAGGGCCTGGTACCGCATACTCCCGGAGTACCCCCCACAGGACTCCCCGAGGGACACGGTCGAACGCCTTCTTCAAGTCCACAAAACAAATGCAGACCGGTTGGGCGAACTCCCACGCACCCTCCAGGACTCTGCTGAGGGTATAGAGCTGGTCGAGTGTTCCACGGCCAGGACGAAAACCGCACTGTTCCTCCTGAATCCGAGGTCCGTCTATCCGTCGGACCCTCCTCTCCAGAACCCCTGAATAGACCTTACCAGGGAGGCTCAGAAGTGTGATCCCCCTATGGTGGTCCCTATAGTTGTTTAGTTACAGTGTAGTTTCCCTGTTAATAGGGGGCAGTACATATCTGAATTATTGCTAGCAAGCTGTGTTTTTGTGTTCGAGTGATGACCTTACCAACGAATGCTTATAAAGGCCAAAAATCCCTGGCAGTGTTGTTGCTTTTTTTTTGAACAAGTCTGCTACATCACCAGATTGTTCAACCTCCAGTGAAATCATATATGCAGCAAAATGACAAGCACATCAGACTCTCTTTCATCACTGGCAACAAGCAAAGAGGCAAATGTATAAAAAAACAACTTTTGTAAATGGCCAAATTTTTCAGTGTTTCATAGTTTAGTGATATTATTCAGATGTTTTTTTTAAATTAATAAACTGTATTGTTAGACGTAACGACTACAGTGGAAAAAAAATGTCTAATTTCACAGTAGTTTTACACCATATTGCTGTGACTTGTGATATAAAAAAAAAAATAGTACAGTAAATATTGTTACCTGTCCAGCAGAAAGGATATGACCACGGCATGACTCCTTAGACCAGGGGTCTCCAGCTCTGGTTCTCGAGAGTTACTGTCATGAGAGTTTTAAATGCGACCTTGTTCCAACACAACTGAATGGAATAATTAAATCACCTCTGCGGCATAAAATTAAGTTTGGCAAGGGCCTGCTTATGAGCCATTGATCCAGCTGTGTTGGAACAGAGATGCACTTAAAACCTGCAGGAGACTAGCCCTTGAGGATCAGGGTTAGAGACCCTTGCCTTGAAGGCTGTTGACACAACAACGAAGCCATTTTTGTTTGAATGTGCGGGTGAAAACTACACTGCGTTTACACGGCAGAGCGAGCACATTGAAAACGAGGTAGTACACATGCCTTTAGATGGCTGTGTGCCCCAAGTATGCAGTGTCTTATGGTTTCCCAAAAATGAACAATGAAAAGTTGGTGAAGTGCCCATGTGTAATATGCCCAAAGCAGCTGGCAGTCATTGTTTTCCAAAATACCAGGGTTTGCGTGTATACATGACAACAAATCACACAGCGTTTTTAGAATTCTCTCGTTTTCGAAAAGTTGCGTTTCTGGCCCCCCATATCCCTGTTGTCATGTAAATGAGATGCCAAAACACAGAGGAAAACAGCCCTTTAGACTTTGCTGGTCCTTCAGTTGATTCCAACGAGAGAATGCAATGACGATGTTTACTCTAGTTTTCTGGCGGCGTTGATCTCGATGTACTGTTACTTGGCTTTATTTTCTACAATGTGAGACGCATATGTGTGTTATGGCGATCACTTGTCTCATAGCTACTCCTAGATGCCAGCGTTCAGTGTGTTCATAGAGCTATTCATTTAAACTTAATTTAAACTCTTTTATGCTCGTACAGGATGCTGGCCTCATGCATGAGGTTACCATTGAGGCTGCAGTTACGTGTTTGGCCTGAGAGGGCAATCGCAAGTAAAAAACTGTCAAACTCTGCGCAGCCCCTTTAACATAAAAAAAATATAAAATAACTATACATCATGACATATATGACACATACTGGAATATACTATAATTTAACATACAGTGAAAGTCAAGTTGCATCCTTTTCAGTTGACAATATGCAAGGATTAATTCTGTTTTTGTTAAGATGAAATACTTAGCTGCCAAGAAAAGCTAAAAAGCCAAAGGAAGTTTTTACTCCTTTACTCTAGCTGTTTCCTTCTCATACAGAACATGATACAGGAATGTTTAAAAGTTATGTAAATAAATTGATTAATTGCATATTAGTAAATGTGTGACAGTGTGGAGGTCCTTGCATGGCCAGCATACTCATCGGACATGTCACCCATTGAGCATGTTTGGGATGTGCTTGACCGGCGTATACGACGGCGTGTACCAGTTCCCACTAATATCCAACAACTTCGCACAGCCATTGAAGAGGAGTGGGCCAACATTCCACATGCCACAATTGACAATCTGATAAACTCTATGCGAAGAAGATGTGTTGCACTGCATGAGGCAAATGGTGGTCACACCAGATACTGACCAGTTCTAAGTCCCCAGACCCTCAATAAGGCAAAAGACTGCACATTCCAGGGTGGACTTTTATTGTGGGCAGTATAAGGTACACCTGTGCACTAATCATGAAGTCAGATCAGCATCTTGAAATAACCCCCGCAGACTGAAATAAGCAATACGCACCGCCAAAACTCTCGTGCCTCTGGTAAGGCAGGATTTTTGCTGAAAAGACCTAAGTGTGACCATGGACATTTGGCATCAGGTTCCAACAACGGGAACGTATGAGGAGGGGACGGAAAAAACACCCAATCCTGCCTTACCAGAGGCACAAGCTGCCTTACCAGAGGCACAATTCTGGCCAGAATGGAGGCAGAGAGCCTGGGTAAGTGAAGCCAAAGGTGGTCCTGCACTGCACTGCACCAGAGATCCAGGGGCCCAGACAGTGTTTATACAGCCCAGAATGTGGGCCCACAGCCTGGGTACATGAAGCTAAAGGTGGTCCTGCACTACTCCAGAGATCCAGGGACCCCTACCTTTGACCTCAGTGGACACACGGAGACCACACTACACCACGGCCAATGACTACCCATACCATGCAGTACAAAGTCCATAAAGGACTGCATGGAGCTTATAGTTCATGGCATAGGTAGCCATTGGCCAGGTTTCGTACCTCTGCTAAGTCAGGTCGTGCCTCTGGTAAGGCGGATCCCCTAGTGGGTGGGCCTTGTTAGGGGTAGCCCCGAACTTTGGGTCTAACCTGGACGTCCCCCAAATGTCAAAGGAATGAGACTTTGTATTTTCGGCAGAACCCAGGTTACATTGTGGAGGTGTATTTTGACAACATTTACCAAGGCTGGAGGCCTCTATTTGGGGGTCAAAAACCCATTGTGGGACCCCTGGATCCAGACCTCCAGTGGAGGGGTATTTTTGACAACATTTACCCAGGCTGGAGGTCTCTATTTGGGGGTTGAAAAGACACGTAGGGACCCCTGGATCCAGACCTCCAGTGGATGGGCATTTTTGACAACATCTACCCGAGACAAGAGCTTACATTTGTGGGTAAAAACACAATTTTGTAAGGATCCCTGCACGTTAAGCAGGTCAAATAAATTAAATTGGACTCCGGAATCCCTAATTTTTAAGAAAAACCACACCGACGTTTGGGGGTCCCTCCCTCCTCGAGCAAAGGTCCGAGGTCAACCAAATTCGGGGGCAGGTAGCCAGCGGCTATCGCTACATGAATCCATTGTCGGATTCCTCCCAGATGGCGCAGGAAAAACTTTTTCCTCTCGTCCTAGAGGTCTACGTTTCAAATATGACGTTCCCAGACGTGGGCCACACGATCGTGAGTCGGTCCCGGGCCCCTGGGACGTACGGAGGCCGAAAAACGGCCCGTCCCATTCGCATACGTTTGAATGGGGAATTTCTCTGTAAAAAATGAATGGAAACATATACCGAAACGTCAGAGGTTCAAAAGCTCGTATTTTCCACATTTGGGGTCACGAGAAGACAAAACCTGGATGAAAGCGTCCCTGCCCCTCGAAGCCGGCCTCTCTACGCCCCGGCAGAAAGGATCTTCACACGGGGGCCACGTAGGAGCCCGAGGATGCCTCTTTAGCGTTCGGTGAATTGCCATTCATGACATATTTGGGTTTCGAAAGGATACGGCTCCGTTAACCGTTTTCTTTTTTTAAAAAGCACTCGCAGACCCCAAAGGGTCAGCCATTCGGAGTATGTCTTTTACAATGGCAATGTATTCCGAAAGTTAAAGGTTGTCGTCAGACGTTCGGAATACAATCGATTTGCCAGAAACGTATTCCCAAATTACGTGTACGTTTGGGAAACTGCAGCTCGCTTCCGAATAAAACCCATGAAGTAATCAGAATGCCGAGCAGTGCTCCCAAGTGGCTGGCTCACCCAGAAAGCTCAATCATGCAGCCCATCCCCCACACTGCAACTTTGTATCTGGGACAAAGGTCCTGCTCGTTAAGGCTAAAATCTCGGCTTCTGCTCAACGTAGACGCGTGAGATTTTCGCTGCCGAATCCCCGCTTTGGGACAGGCGCCTCCCCACGGTTTCGGGTCGATCCGACCATGTCGGGGGGTCAAAGGTCAAGGTGTAATCCGGAGTGTCTGGCTCGACCTTTGGGTATACCTCCCCTTGCTTTTCTGCCACCGCCATGACGTCATCGTCCCGTGACCGACCGTGGGTCCGAGAGGCGTAGGTTTCGCAGGGTGCGCGGCCGGAGGGGCCCGGTCTAGATACGCGTCGTGCTTTGGACCGTATGCAGCGTCTGAAAAACGACCGTCGGACCGCGTGGCGCCCTCCACTGGGTTCCTCCGAGGCGCCTGGGCACGAAAAGCGGGTGGAAAATCCAACTTTTTCCCCAAGTCTGTCTGAGAGGCCCGAAACTTTGGCGCGCCGTGTTCCCAATCGTCAATAGTCTTCCGATAGGTCGACATTCATTTATCCCAAAGGTTCTTCCTCATTTCCATTGAGGTGCATTCCGGCCACTGGCAATTACACTTAATGAAATTTTTTCGTCCATTTGGGAAACTTTCCCTTAGCCCTTGACAAAGGTAACTTGCACTTCTGTGATGGCGACATTAAAGCTGCATTCCGGATAATTCATTTATTCATTAAAGTTTCATATATCCTTACAATCATGTGGGGTTCAGTACTCTGATAAAAGGCTCGTGCTCTATAACTTTTGTTATTTTTCTTAGGTCCCTCCTTCCTCCCATAGACACCTATGCAATTCAGACAGACTGCCGAATTGTTTTATCCAAGAGAATTAAAGTTTATACCATGTTGACTGTCAATCAACATATATGCACATCGCACAAACTTTTGGAGATGAGGCCGCGCAGACACGCTGCTCCGTGTCTTCTGTTTACAGTCACCATAATGGCAGAGAGTGGTCATAAAGAAGCCACAGCATACTTCTGCTAAATATTAAGGCATTCCCTGGCTGCCCAAGGCTACATCAACTTAAAAAATACAAAAATATTTTAAGTACAGAGACAAACTCGAAAAATGCCTTAGAGACCCGAGTAGGTGGTTACACGATATGTGACCCCCCCCTCGGATTTACATTGGAGATGCTTTTCAACATGGAGATAGGCTACTATCGAATCTTAAAAGGCTTCAAACTGATGCAGCTTTGGACACATTTCTGCTGAACAGGTAAGACAGTCAAATATTCAGTAAAGCAAATCAATATAATATTTTAATGATAAAGTACACAGTGACATGTTGTGCAATCACAGGTGATGAGGGTGCCCAATTGTATAGAGGGGGTAGACGGAGCGGAAAGCTTGAGGGGGGGTTAGGGTGGGGCCTTCGTATGCTGATTTAAAAAAAACTAGTTCCTCTCAATAATCCGAACTGTAGCTTTATTGCTGATAAGTAAATCCACACGTAGGAGCACGATATCCTGCCTTTAAGAAGGCTTTTCCAGGGACGCCGATGTATATTTCAACAGGACAATATTGAACCACATTGCACATTACAAAGTCTTGCCTATGGAGGAAGAGGTACGGGTACTTGACTTGCCTGCCTGTAGTCACGACCTGTCTCCAATAGAGAATGTGTGGTGCATTCTGAAGTACAAGATGCAACAATGAAGACCTTGTACTGTACCTTAAGACTTGTTTGCATAAAGATGGAACAAAATTACACCTGAAATATTTCATCAAATTGTGTCTTCAGTCCCTAAACATTTTTTTCAATGTTGTGAAAAGGAATGGCAACATTACAAAGTAATACATGCTTTACTGTTCCACTTTTTTTAAATGTGTTGCAAGAACCAACATTCAAAATATGTTTATTCTAGAACACAATGACATTCATGTGGAACACAATAAATAATGTGCTGTTGTATTGTTTTCAATGTAAAACAGGTCAAAGATAGTTCAACAATAACTGTTTTCAATTTGATATTAATTCAACATACCGTCCCAACTTTTTTCTGATTTGGAGATGTACACACACACACATATACATGAATTCTGTCTTGTATTAGGTTCCATTCCGCATCTCTCCAAAGCATACCTCTTCAGGCTTTATTTATGCTTCTAAATCACCGTACAGGTCACGATGTTCATCTGCAAACATGGTCTATGACAAGGGTCAGCAACTAGAGTACTTGAACGCTACTGTGCTGTAACTTTTGAATGTATCCCTGTTCAAACACACCCCTTGGAGAACCATGCCTGACCTCAGCTTATCTCAAACATTAAGATCCACAAGGCTGATCTTTGAACTTTACACTTCAAACTAAAGCACACCCCTCACTCCTTCTGCACACCTCAAAACGGTCTCATGGGTTCAAAACTGGTGGTTTGCTGGTTCAAACAAGTGCTCTGACCATTTCAGTTGTTGTGTCCTTCGGGAAGACACTTCACCTGCCTGCTGGTGGTGGTCAGAGTGCCTAGTGGCATTGATTTAAAGGCAGCCTCACATCTGTTAACCTTCCCCAGACTTTGGCTGCAAAGTAGGTTACTATCATCAGTATGTGAAGGACTGTCAAGTGCTTGAGTTCTCTGCACTAGGTTATATGCTAAACAAGTACAAGCCATTTACCATGAACTTTACTTTTCTATGGTTGCATATCAGCTCTACACATTACCCTTCATTTGAAAACAAGTACCCAAGCATTTATGATAATCCATTTTTTTTCTATATTAATATTCACTTTTTTTATAAAATAAATATCAGAACTATAAAAACAGAACAACTACAAAAAGACTGTTAACACAAAAGGTTAAGTGAGATTTTACTGCAACACATCTGCATCTCTCATCATATTTAAACAACAGTTACAGTATCTGTTTTTTGATAAAATAACTCAGCTCAGGTTTTGGTCAATAATCAGGAGAGCAGTACTACACTGGGACCTTCCTGAATGAATTTATTTCATCTTTAAATTAAAACATGAATATATATATATATATATATATATATATATATATATATATATATATATATATATATATATATATATATATATATATATATATATATATAATGATGAAGACACTGATTTAAAGTAAGACAGTTAGACGACAGGCCTTTTTATTTTGTTGACATTTTAATGTAATTACAGCAAAGTAGGTTCAGCTCATATACTATTCTCATCTGAAAAGTAGACTCCATCTGTTGCTTCTATTGACAGATTAGGAACCTGATGGATCATCTAACAAAAAAAGAATACCTTCATATAAAAACAAGGGATGATGAATAACTAAATAATGAAATAGCGAATTGAACATCATACAATTGATATGGACAAAACAATTATTTCAAAATTAACATAATTAATGTCTATTTTTAGTCAAACAAAAGAGACTTTAGGGAGAGCTAGATTTAGTCCAACTATTTAAACACAGTAATTCAAGGTAGATCTGATTTCCATGATAACATAGAAATCCATCAAAATAGGAAAGATGAATGCTGATAATTTTTAAATGACCAAGATAGTTTACTGCTCAGGAAATCTGAATAATAGAAAGGGTTAATGTATTAAAAAACTGCACTCATAGAACAACACTGGCTCAAACCAGTGCAATTTTTTATTAATGAGGAGCGTAAAATTGTGCGCAGCGCCCCCCAAAAATTGCACCTCTGGGTTTTCCTTCATTTGCAGGTGATCTATTAAGACTGCATGTGCATTTTATAACAGGGGGAAAGAGCAGTTTTTAAATGTGGTCTCTGCATACTCTGTGTGCGCACCAGCCAGCCTGCCTCGTTCAACACCTGGCAACCAGAGAGACAGCAGCGCTGGAGTGGGCCAAGCAGTGAAGATGTGATGCATTGATCGCAAAAAATGGAAAGAAACAACAAAAACTTCAAGTTCATGAACATCACCATTGTTAATTACTGTTAGGCTAGATTGTTTGTGTACATTTGTTTTCCATTTGTTATCAATACAATTATGTCAATTCTTGGTGGTGCAAAGTTATGACATACCTTCTAGAACTGGTAAATATAGGCGGAAATCAAGCCACTCCAAAATTTTTCATCAGTGATAAATCACCCTGTGCAAGCAACACCTACTTATTTGCATGTTGACCTTCTAATATTTTGCACCTTGTGACAGAAAACCATTTGCATATTCATCAAGGACGAAAGTGCTAAATGGGTTGTGTGCATCTTGGTTTATCAAGTGCAGTCCTCCCTGGGCTTGCTTTGTAAATTACCTGCTGCATATTCTCGCGCCCGCTGTGAGGTTGGCACACATTTAAACGAGCGCAAACCTTTGATAAATCAGGCCCTTAGTCTAGTTCACGTGGTTACAAATGTCTTATAGAATCTGCATTAAAAATACCCGCTTTCACAGGCCATGCCATACTTGGTGGACTAGACATGTAAATCTATTTTAAAGAAATGGGACATGTTGATAAATTCATACCACCTTACCACAACAGCTACAAGAGATAAGATTTATAACCTTATCTCTACTTACTTGCCTTACATACTTATTTTTTCACTATTAAGGTACCTCCTGGTACCAACAATTACCAGTCAAAAGAGGGCTCCTTTCTTCTATCCACTGCTATGTAGTGAACATAAACATTCAGCTTTAAACAGAACAAAGTGATCATAAAAGCCATAGTTCATGCAAAAAAAAACAGAAGCTGCTTCACTTCTGGTGTATTGTAATGGCTGATAGCATCCCGGCCTTTCAAGTATCTTTTAATATCACTCTAACTGATGAATAACCAGACATGTGCTTCTTTACTTTTGTTGTCTTGTCATCATGCATCACCTCATATCCTCCAATCAGCTTTTCATTTAATCTCTCCATCCCCCTCTTTGTGTCGGCTCTAATCCCACTTTCCTTTCAACACATTTGCTCTTTCCTTTCATCTCCTCTACTACCAAAGAGTTATTCTGCTTCCTTTCAGCCCTGCATCATTGCTTTTACTGTGATCACACTGTGCCAGTGATCTCACTCAGACCTGGATTTAGAGATTAAACTTTAAAATTAATTATCAAACACTTGCAACATTCTCTCAATTTTTGCATTCATATAGCTGGTAAGGCAGAAGGTTACTCAGTGATGTGTCAGTGACTTAAAATATTCATTAGATTTTTCAGCTCTATACTGTAGTAAAAGCAAAAACACATGGCACCAAACAATCAAGATCCATCCATCCATACCACCTTGTCTGTGCAGGGCCATGGAGGAGCTGATGCCCATCTTAATTAGCAAAGACAGATTGTTGATGATACTCACAAAGCAGTTGCGTATTATGATTCCATAGGTTTATTGTGAACTGCTTACAAAATTGACAAAAAGGTACATGCTTACTCTTTAAACATCCATTCAAATGCTGTACTAAACATGTTTGGTCCACTGTTGAATGGAAGCGGACCTGTATTGGAAGATTATAGCATGGTGCTCCCAATCTGTGCTCGTTCACCATTCGGCAGGATAAGATAGCATAACAGCAGTGCAAAGAGCTAACAGACCACAGCTATTGCATGTGATTCCATGTGTTGATTATGCATTGTTTGACATTTAAAAACTACAAAGAGTAGCCCACATATCACATTGTTCCTCCGACTACAGACACGAGATAATAAGATGTGCATGGGTAGAGCACCACAGCTTGCCGACAGACGCAATCAGTAAAAGTATGCTTAAGCATAATTACCTACATTTGCTCAAACTGGCTTAACTCCTTAATGCCCATGTATGTTAAACAGAGACATCTTATTTCTATGGACAGCCAAGCAGGGATAATTTCCAGCTATCATTATATGAGATCTAAAGTTAAATATTATTTATGCAATTTCAAGGCAGAAAGATCTGAAAAGGCTTGAGCCAGGGGATTCTTCTCCCAACTACATGTCATCAGTTTTCTTTGAGGATTTCTAGTGTATACTTGTTGTGTTCCAAAGACCCTGATGATATGGCTGACCACTATAAAAAAAATGCAAACTTCACCCAGGTTTGGGGAACAGGGGCACCCTCCTGAATCGTGCCTGAGCTCCTAGGGCTTGACTGGGATCAGTGCAAAGAAACCACTGGGTATTTGGAGGATCTCCACACTCCAGTAAAGGTGTCCTCTGTGGATGGGTGAACAGGTAAAGACTCAGAAGAAGGAGATGTCTTCACAGTAGCAGTGTTCACCAAGGTAGTTAAAAAGCTTCTCAGATACAAGGCACATGGTAGAAACTGCTTTTCTATTTGATTTTAACTCTAGGGATGTTGAGTGGACTGGAATTTCAGGACCTGAGTGGTCTGGGGGTGGACTAGAGTTCTAGCAGATTACCAAAATAGGAGGGCATCCTCTGAGGACCAGGAGATCTGGCGGATGGCCGGGTGGTCCGCCCCTGAGGACCTGGAGTTCTGTCAGACAGCCAGGTGGATGCACCTTAAAGGTCACTGGTCGGGCAGTGGTTCTTGTGGTTCTCTCCTGAGGACCCAGAGGTAAAGGAGGAGGTCAGCTGGCAGAGGCCAGCGGCAAAGAGACCTAGCTAGCTAAAGCTACTGTGAAGGAGGAGCTCCAGCAACAGAGATGGCTCCTCCTTGACCCTGTCTGGGGACCTCTGGCTCCGGGGACTGAAGGTAGGGTGCGGGCACGGGGGCGTGGAGTCAAGGTGCTGGCATTGGCACCCGGAGGCTCAGATGAGGTACGGGCATGGGGGCCCAGAGGTGAGGTGCAGGCATGGAGGATAGGACGTGAGGTTCTGGCATCGGAACCTAGAGGCTCAGACGAGGGGCACGCTCAGAGGGGTCTGATCTGAATCAAATAGTTAACTAACCTCTCCTGTCAGGTGTCGTCCCCAAGGCTTAAAAAACAGTAGTTATCAAAAACATTTAAAATAAAATGAAACAACACCTTAATGTAGGACTATAGGCCAATCTCTGATCTTCCATTCATCAGCAAAATTTTTATAATAAACTTTTTTTAACAATTAAATTTCTTCCTAACATTAAATACCTTTCTAAATCTGCTCCTATATTTTTCAGTCTGGTTTCTGTGCACACCACAGCACTGAGCCTGCCCTCATCAGAGTTTTGAAAGACATTCACATAAATACAGACTGTTGAAGAACCATATAGCTGGTCATTTCGAACCTCAGTGCAGCATCTGACAATGTTAACTATGAAATATTATGAAAACAACAGGTGAGCTTTATTGGACCTAAAGAGGAATGATTAAGAGTCAGCACACAAATTCAGCTAATACAGCTAGAAACTATAGATCAGGTCCAAACTCTAGGTGTAGTAATGGACTCAGACCTGAAATCCCAGAGCCACATTAAAGCAATGACAAGGTCAGCCATCTCATAACGAGAATAATATTTAGAGGATTCAAGGACTAATGTTGCAATGGGAACTTGAGTAACTCATCCATGAGTTTATCCGTAGTTGGATTGATTGTCGCAACATTGTCTTTATAGCATTGCCTTAAAAGACAATCAGGCAGCTGCAGGTCATTGAGAATCATGCTGCTTGTGTTCTCACAAGAACCAAAAAAGTTGAGTCTGTCACCCGAGTTCTAAAGTCCTTACACTTTCTCCCTGTAGTTCAGAGAACAGACTTCAAAGTACTTTTAGTAGTTCATAAATCATTGAATGGCTTAGCACCAAAGTATGCTGAGGATCTGTTGTCACTATACCAACCCAACCAACCACTCAGGTCTTCCAACTCCAAGCCAACTAATTATCTCTTAAGTTAGAATCAAATATGAAGAAGCAGTTTTCTGTTTCAGTGCTCGCCTTGTCCAAAACAACTTCCAGACCCTTGAAAAGCTGGCGAAACACTAAGTTCCTTAAAATAAAGGATAACAACCCATCAGTTTAGAGCTTCCTTTGAGTAAGTGATTAATAATACATGGAATGTCATATGTTTTGATGGGTCGTATGTTATGTGTCTCTAATGTTGTATTTTATGCCTGTACTGTTGGTGTGTTGTTGTTTTTTATTCACTAAGAGAGTGCAGTCCACTTCCTTTAAATTTTTCAGCAGCACAATCTCCAAAAAAACCCAGACTGTTGACAATATCTAGGAACAGTCATGGGGAAGATCGAAGAAGACATTACAATTGTACCCCCACCCCTCCAATTTTAATCTTTTTCTAGAATATAGATTTAATGCTCAAGTACCAACTGTTGGAATTCTGTGTCTGTATGCTGGAGGTTGGCTGTGTTTGTGTTTTCTCCTACCTTCTTCACAGGGGCGCGGCAGGCTGCTGTCAGTAGATGCAGCTAATTTGAGCCAATCTTCACCAGTTATGGAAAGCTTTCTGATTTTCATCCTTATCCCTTCAAACTCGACTGTGAACTGCTCCAATATATGCTAGAGATCAGGTTCTGATCAAGCAAACGGGACTATATCACATGCGAAAAGCAGAAACCTTATCCTTAGGCCACCAAAATGATCGCCCTAAGATCTTGGGTGCACCTATAAATCCTGTCCTGTCCATGGGGCCTTGTACCCCATATTCCTGAATTCCCCAGGCCCCTGAAGGACATAGAGGAATGGCTTCTCCAAGTCAACCAAACAAAAGTAGATTGGTTGGGGAAACTCCCATGCACCTACCAGGGCCGTGTTATGTGCATGGAAAGTCTTCTCGAGAGCATACATCTACATAAATATTGCATTGCTTAATTCATTCTATAATGCATGTTGCCCAAGGTCACAGACTGTACACACCCCGAAATTATTCCTTTTCCCATATCTCCTGCACGTTTCTACATTATAGACTCACATCTTTTGTATCTCTATCAACATCAGTTTTTCTTCAGTATTGTAGTTTTTACAGTAGATTTAAACTTTTCAGCCTGATTCATTATACTGGTTTGTAATACACAATGTGGAAGGTCACATGGCACTAATCCTTAATCATATCTGTTCCTAACAAGTCAGAAATGTGTTTCAGGTCAGCGTCACTGATTTTTGAACAAGAATGAAAGTGTAAATTCAGATTCAGAAGCAGGAGGTGGCTACTTATAAATGGTTTATAGTTACACGTAGTTGCCCTATCCAAACAGTCATGCATCACATTTATCAGTTACTCTCATATACCATCATCTTTTAATCCAATCCATTTATCCTCATATTTCTAGGCCCTCTTTCACTGTAGTTTACCTCTCATCCTATGTCTGTCACACTTCGTATTGGGTCACACTTCAGAATTACGTTATATAATATTAAAATCTAAATCAAAGTGGAGGTGATTAGGAACGTCAACATCTCAACCATGAGTGGGTAGCCAACAGAGTCAGTAGATGTTGAGACAAAGAAGTCACCAAGTTTTTGCAGAGGGAAGAGCTTTAAAGCTCCAGACTTTATGCAGTCTTTAGACAAGCTTAAGAACAGTGAGTTGAGAGTTTTATGAAATGGGTTTTAATGGTCAAGAAACAGCAGCAAGATCTTGCAATGCCAACTGTAAGTGTCAGATGCAGGGGTCTAAAGCAAACACCCCCTTCACAGCCATAGACATGTACTCTCCATAAAAGGAGCATGTGTCTATGGCATGGACAAATACCCTTCTCACTGAGCCACAATTGCCAACAGGTATGGAAAAATCTTGTCTAGCACATATAGCTTACAACGTGCTGTGCTGAGATAATCAGTCGTGGTAAACACAGTGGTGATTGTAGATTTCCTAACATACCCCATGCTAAATGATCACTGTCAGAATGAAGCTGGGGGAGGTTTTTCAAGCAACACTGGAAACCCAAAACTCATCACATTCAAACTATTTTCATGGTTTCTTGAATGAATTATGCTGAAACATATGAAAGCTATGTTAGCATTCATAACAGCCATGCAATAATAATAATAATAATAATAATAATAATAATAATAATAATAATAATACATTTCAATCAGCAGTAATACATACCAAAATTAAAAAGGGGCGTATGGACTAAAATCATAAAATGGCTTAAAATGACATAACTTAAAGTGTATCATCCTGAATAACAACAACCGATATCCATCAAGAACACAATAGAGAATCGCAACATAGTATATCAATGTCATCATGGGAACCATGGATAGTAAAACCAGCCTATTTTTTTACAGTATCTGATGGGGTTCCATTTTGCTGATACTGTGTTGATCAAAGACCATAGGTGAACTGGTACTTGATTTTACAAGTGTTATAATGTACAGCATGGCTAAGTTACTTTTCTATAGAAGTGTTAGCACCTCAGAGAGAGTTATACATTTATGAAATCTTCAGCACATAGCAATGAGGTAAAAATATTAATAAAACATCAAATAATTTAAATATAAAAATGAAGTTTTGTTAACATTTGCACATGTATAATTGTCAATTCTGGGTTGTTTAGATTTGTTGAATTACGGCGCGTCTGTTTTTCCTTTATGGAAGACCAAACTGCTCAAAATTAAACAAATAAATAACATCTTGAAAATAAATGTCTACACAAATAAACAATAGACAAATATATAATGTGACAGTGAAATAGTAAAAAAAAGAAAAGATCTCAGGTCTCACCCTCTAACCCTGATTGGCATATGTACTGAACTATATTAAAAACCTGCAGGGTTCGCTCATGTACATAGGCCGTCGCTGCTCTAAGTAGTCGTGCATGCGCAGTGAGAGACATGAGCGCATTTCCGCTGCACCCGCTAGAGGGCTCTGTTGCTCCGTGTGTGGCAGCTGTGAGAGCCATGTTCCCGCTTTCCATGCATATGAAGGAATGGCTAGCAACTTCGGCTTCAGATTGGGTGCTAAAGACGACTTTGAGAGGTTAAAGGCTTCAGTTCACCTTCCTTGTCCCCCAATTGGAGAGGGAGCAGAATTTGCTCTATCGTGGATCTAAGGGCTCTGAACCGAAGTATAAGTTCAAGATGCTGACTCACGCATCCCTCCTGCGTCTGATACGTCAGAGTGATTGGTTCACTTCAGTCGATCTGAAAGACGCATACTTTCATATTCCAGTGTATCCCCCACAATGAGGTTTGCCTTTCGGGGAATCTGTTACCAATACACTGTGATCCCCTTCAGTCTCTCTGAATCAGAAGCAGAGGCAGAGATCGCCCCATTGAGGAGGAGGGCCATCTGCTTGGCTTCGTATTTGGATGATTGACTCCTGCTGGCTCGGTCCAGGGAGGTGGCTGCGTCGGCCTGTCTTTCAGAATAAACCAGCAAAAAAGCGCGTTATCTCTCTCAGAAAAAATAACTTTTCTGGGGTTGCATCTGCCTTTCCAGGCCGTGAGTAAATGTGCGGCGATCCTGCCATGCACGCTTTCGCCTCCACATATCTGCACACTTCAGACTGTGCCTTTGACTGCTGGGGTTATTGGCGTCATCTGTTTAGGTAGTGCTGTTAGGCCATCTGCACATGAGGTAGTTTCGGAGCTGGGTGGCAGCCTTGAAACTGTCTCTGGTGTGCCACAGAGCGTGCAGGGTGAAGGTTACAGTGGCTGCCGATGGTGCAATCCTTTCTTTCTGGAGCAGGGAGTGCCCTTAGGGGAAGTCCTTTCCAGGAGAGTAATCACAATAGATGGGCGCCTGTTTGGATGGGGGTGAAACCTCGATGGTAATTGTGTTAGAGGTGTGTGGAGCAGAGAGCTCCGAGGAACACACATAAATTATTTGGGGCTCCTCAGGGTCTTCCTAGTCCTGAGGCACTTTCTCCTGTTCCTCGCCAGCAACCATGCCCTGGTGAAAAAGGGCAACACCACCACGGTGGCCTACATAAATCACCAGTGGGGCAGCACTCCTGCCAGTTACACATGTTGGCACGCAGACTGATCCTGTGGTGCACTAGGCGTTTTCTGTTGATCAGAGCCACCCAAGTTCTGTGTGTCCAGAATCAGGGAGCAGACCTGCTCTCCAGGGGGACACCCCTGTATGGGGACTGGACCCTGCACCCAGCTATAGTAGATCTGGATTCATTTTGTCTGGGCAGGGGCGGATCTGTTTGCCCTCTGTTCTCCTCAAAAAGTGATGAGTGCACTCCGTTCGGCGTGGATGCGTTGGCGCACGATTGGCCATGGGGCTTTATGGATTTATGGATTTCCCCCAGTGCCCCTGATACCCCTGACCCTGCTCAGGTTATTGGCTTCGGACCATACGCTCATTTTGGTGGCTCCTCATTGGCACGCCATGCATTGGTTGGCAGACATTTTCCTGCTCCTAGGGGGGCATACCTTGGAAATTACCAGCCCGCAGGGATCTGGTGTCTCAGGAGGGCAGAACAGTTTTCCACCCACATTCAGAGTGCCTGGCCCTGTGGGCCTGGCCCTTAAGTGGCACAGTTTAGAGGCAGCAGGGCTGCCCCAAGCGTTCATTCAAACTATTCCGAATGCTAGGGCCCCCTCCACTAGGTCTCTATATGACTCTCAATGGAGGGTGTTAAAGGCCTGGTGCCAGAAGAAAGATATTCTGTCTTTCCAGTGCCCGGTGAACGCCATTTTGTCCTTCTTACAAGAGCCAGTGGACAAAGATAAGGCGTTCTCCAAAATTAAGGTGTACCTGGCTCCCATTTCTGCCTGCCATGTGGGCTTTGGGTAAAAGCTGGCAGGCCAACACCCCCTGGTCTGCAGCTTTATGAAGGGAGCACACTGTGTCTCTACCCTTGGTGCCCTCTTGGGATTTGTCCATGGTACTGAAGGGCCTTTCAGGGCTTCTGTTCAAACCAGTGGACTACATTGACCTTAAAACTAATTTAAGGTGGTGTTGCTCCTGGCTTTGGTGTCAGCTAAACGGGTCAGCGATATGCAGGTGCTCTCTGTGCACCCATCCTGTATGCAATTTGCACCAGGAGATATGAGGGTTTCCCCTAAGCCCAACCCAGCCTCTGTGCCCAAAGTGGTGGGCTCTTATCAATTAATTAACCACACAATGCTGGTATACTATCATATAAGCAGCTTGATAAATGGCTTACCCACATTAGCATTAGCATGTAGCCACTTACTTCTCTGTCCATCAGGCGTCTTTGTTCTTTGATCCAGCAGCTTTTCTTTAGGAATGTAGAATAAAATCCTGTAATCAATGAAGCCAAACAGGCTTTTTAACAGAGAAAGTAAAAAAATCCAACAAAAAAGTGTTTTAAGCTGCCAAAAACCGAAGCAGCCATTAGCTGCGAGAAGGACGAGGGTGTGTTTGAAAATCTACCAGGGGTAAGCTACTCTGCCTGCAGGGGCGGTGCAGACACCTCTAGCACTCAACTTTCAAATAGTGAGGTCACAAGTTGAACACTCAGTCGTTTTCTAGGAGAGGAAGGAGCAGCTGCTCAGAGAGCAGAATTCAGGAGGATTATTCAGCCATGCATGAATTAAGCCAAAAACCACTCTGGTGTTTTTTTTTTATGAGAATATTGCATTAACAGATGGTTGAAAACGGCAAAAACTTGATTTTCCATGATATAGGCCCTTTAAGTCTAGAGTGTGTCCTCGATTGTGTGTTTGCTGTATGACATGCTCGGTCAGGCCAAAGTTATAAAGAGTGTCACCTAATGTTTTTGCTTGTCTATGTTGTTAGTTGTCAATATAGATATTGAAGTCACCCACATTGATTAGTTGATCATACTCAATACATATTATAGACAGGTCATTCAAATCATTGAAGAAATCAGAGTTAGGTTTTGGTGGTTTATATAATTTTAGAATTAAAGCTTTGTTAGAATCCTTTATGGCTAGATATTCAAAAGAGTAAAATATGCCCAGGGGCACTTTTCTAAAAGTTATTGGTCATGAAAATTCTTGCAAAGCCACCCCCTCTGTGTTTGCTGCTCTTGCTTAGGGAATTGTAATAGGGGGGTTATATCAGTGCAGATGTTTCATTATTTACATTCAACCAGGTTTCTGATAAAAACAGAGCCTGAACATTATGCTCAGTGATCAAGTCATTGATTAGAAGCATCTTGCTTGATAAGGACCTAATGTTTAATATAGCTACTTTATGTGGTTTGATGATGGGTAGCAGAGCTTTTTGAGAGGGGATCAACGAGATTTTCTTTAGAATACAAATGTTTGGATTCAGCTTTTTGTTTTTCTGCTATTTATAAGCACTAGAATTATACACTTTTGGTCAGGGAGGCCAGCCAACTTCTGCGAGATCATGTGAGTAATTACTGTCCTGTTCCCTTCAATATCAAATGTCTGTTACTACCAGTTGGGAGACTGGCAGTATATCAGTGCCAGGGAGTTTATTCATTCCAAGTTTTGGTGTTAGTTGGGTCCCGATCATGATTTGTGCCTTAATTTTTCAGAGAAGATTCTGAAGGGGGAGTCATGTGGTGTAGAACCAGATGAATGATGTGAGCCAGTGAGTGGGGTGAGTCAGGTGAATGGGGCAAAGGCTGTATGTCTCTGCTTGATTCTGCTGTTCTGCTTCCAGTTTCAGGTGGTGGTATGAATACTTCTTGTCCTGGTGGAGATTGCTCTGCTTGTACATCTTAGATAGTGGCTGCCTCAGCTGGTTGGAAGTCAAGTTTGTTTTGTCTCTCTGTACTCTTTCGTCCTTGAGCAAGTGGGGCAAAGTTTGGAGCTGTTTGTCTTTGTTTGGAAACATCCAGGGGTGTTTGATTTATATAGCTCAACAGATTAGAGAACAGAGATCTTTGTCCGCTTTTGTTCAGATAACGCTTGTAATTCTCCGCCGTTTTCACCATAAAGCACACTCTCAGTTCTGGGTTCCTCATGTCAAGCTGGACATGACTTTTATTAACAATTATTTCAGAACACGATCAACTCTAGTGCATGCTAGTTCTCAACTGTGTCTCCCTCAACTCCGTCCGACCTGAAACTCAAACTCAGACCATAGATCCTAGATCCTATTGTTACATCCTTTCTCAAACATTTCTCATTCAACATTACCGCAGAGACCTAAAGTGAAATTCAAAACAAAACGACATTTTCACACATTCAAAATCGTTAACGTTACCGAGCACAAAATATCTAAATTTCACGTCAGTTATCTTTTTTTTTTCTTTTTTCTTAGATTATAAAAAATTTGAACAAATAAATGTCCTTCTGAACATATCAAGTCATTTTCTTTTCCCTTTTGTGTTTGAACAACAAAGTCCTTGTAACGTTCAGGTGGTATCACTGTGCGCCCCGATCTGATCGTCAGTTAGGCAAACAGTCCCTGGATGAGAAGTTTTAGGATTCAGTCCACTCGCACTCCTCAGGTATCTCCGGTTTCTTCTCAAAACACCTCCAGAGTCCATCTCCACTTCGTAAGAACGTCCATCAATCTGTTTTCTCACTCTGCCCGGGCTCCAGACAGTATGAGGGTCCATCAGCTGTACTCTAACAAAGTCTCCCGTCTTCAGAGGGTGTAAGTCTCTGGCTGAGCTGTTATAGTACATTCACTGGCGTCGTTGATTGACTTCCATGTCTGCTTGTGTTGATGTGATCTTCGGCTGAAGAAGACTTGTCCTTGTTGGCAGCAATGTTCTTGTGCGGCGACTGAGCAGGCGTTGTGCTGGACTGGAACTCAGGCCTTGTGATGGTGTGTTGTGATGATCCAACATTGCCAGGTAAGGGTCTTTTCCTGATGCCTTGGCTTTCCACAGAAGCTTCTTTGCTGTTTTCACCGCTGACTCAGCTTTCCCATTGCTTTTTGGGTGTCCTGGTGAAGAGGTTTTATGGCAGAATTCCCACAATCTGCTGAAGCGTTTGAACTCTTCAGATGTGTATTGGGGACCATTGTCTGACATAACTACATCTGGGATCCCTTGGCGAGCAAAATGAGCTTTCAGTTTTTTAATCACTGTTGTGGACTTTGTGTCAGGTAGATAATCCACTTCCCAGAAATTTGAATAATAGTCCACTGTGATCAAATAGTTCTTGTTGTAAAAACAAAACAAATCTGTGCCCACCTTTTCCTAAGGTCTGTCCGGGATGTCATGTGGAAGGAGTGTTTCTTTCTGCTGCTTGTTGTCCACAGATCTGCATACTTCACATTTGGCAACAAAATTCTTGATTTGCTCGTTAATTTCGGGCCAGTATACACATTCCCTTGCTCTTCTGAGACAACCTTCAACTCCAAGATGAGAAAAGTGTATATGTTCGATGATATCTTTTCTCAGTGAATCAGGAATTTCAGAGCATTCGCCTCTGAAGATGATTCCATCTTGAAAACTGAGCTCGTCTTGGAAGGAAAAGTACTAGCTGGTCTGACTTTGAACTTTTGATTTCTCTTTCGGCAAACCTTGACTTTTTCGTTCATTGAGCATTTTGAGTGTTGCATCTGGCTCTATTGCTGCACAAATTGCACTCAGTCTTTGTTCAGATATTGGTAAGTGCTGCATCATGTTTACAGTCTCTATTTCCGCTTCCACAGAGCCATAAGCAGAGTGTTCGGGTAGATATTCTTTGCTTAGTGTGTCAGCAAGCAACATATCTTTTCCTGGAACATAGACAACATCCACATCATACTTTTGGATTTGTAACATCATCCTTTGAAGTCGTTTGGGTGCACTGAGAAGAGTTTTCTTTACAATGTTGTCGAGTGACTTGTGGTCACTCTGAACTGTAACTCGACGACCATAAGTAAACTGATGTCATCTCTCCATGCTGAAAACAAGAGCCAAAAACTTTTTCTCTATTTGAGCATAACCTCTTTCAGTTTTTGTGAGCCCTCGACTTGCAAAGGCGACAGGCTTACCATTCTGCATGAGCGCTGCTCCCAAACCTGTATCTGGAGGATCACACTGGACTGTGAGCTCGTCTTCTGGACTGTAGTACTTCAGAACAGGAGCATTTGTGATGATTTCTTTCAGCTTTGTAAAAGCATCATCATGTGGTTTATTCCAGTTCCATTCGCAGTCTTTGTGTGTGAGTCTCTTCAATATCTCACATTGATCCGAAAGGTTTGGGCAGAACTTAGCAAGGTAGTTCACCATCCCTAACAGTCTTTGGACTCCTTTGACATATGTTGGCTTAGGAATATCCTTTCTTGCTGTCACCTTTTCGGGATCTATCTTTAATCCATCTGCAGTTAAAATATGTCCGATGTAAGCAACCTCCTTTTGTCTCAGTTTCAACTTTACAGCATTTAGTTTGATGTTCCTCTGTCTGCATCTGTTTAAGAACAGTCTCAGTTTCTCGTCATGATCATGTTCTGCAGCTTCCTGTGTCTCACCTTGTCCTGTGATTAATACATCATCTGCAATTATGTACAGACCAGGTAAATTCCGCAGTGCTTGTGTCAGTTTTCTCTAAATGATTTCAGGAGCTGTGCTTATTCCCATTGGCATCCTCAACCAGCGATATCGTCCAAATGGTGTTGAGAACGTAGTCAGATAGCTGGATTCCTCTTCGAGCTTGACATGCCAGAATCCACTTTTGACATTGCACACCGTGAAAACTTTGGCTTTGGACAGATCTGGGAGAATATCTTCAATGGTCGGTAAAGGAAAGTGACTGCGCTTCAATGCCTTGTTAAAGGGTCTTGGATCAATGCAAACCCTTGGCTTTCCATTAGATTTTTGAACAACCACCATTCCGTTGATCCATTCGGTGCTCCTTTCTAAAGGTGAGATAATTTATCTGCGCTCTAGATTTTATAGCTCCTCTTTGAGTGGCTTCATCATTGCTACAGGTACACGTCTCTTTGGTAGCTGCACAGGCTTGACAGATTCATCCACTTCAACTTTGTATAATCCATCAAGGCAACCATCTCCAGTGAACACAGCTTTGTACTCTGTCTTTATCTGTTCAACTGTCCACTGTCCCTTTGATGAAACTTGAGATGTTACAATGCTGTCTATCGCCATGATGTTTTCATAATGCACTTTTATCAGATTCATAGCCTCACTGGCTCTCTTGCCAAGCAAAGGTACAGAACAGTCTTTTTTCCACAACTTGGAACTCTAGTTTGTACAGTTTCTGGTTCCGAGGATTTCTTAACTTGAGCTTGCATTTTCCTGGTCTGATCTTGCTTTTATTGTACATGACTAACAGCGTCTTTGTGTCTTCCAGTGTTGTGTCAGGATTCAGCAAGTTTACTGGAATAACATTGCAAGTGGCACCACAATCTATTTGAAACTATACAATGTCTGTGCCTAAAAACATACTGGCAAAAAGTTGTGTTTCTGTCTTCTTAGCCTCCGCCGTCTGTTCTGCACCTGATTCTGTGACACAAAGGATTTCTTCATATTCATCAGTTTCACATTCTGTTACTCTGTGCACTGTTTTCTCTTTAAAATGTTCTCGCATCTTACATTTCACTGCAAAGTGGTTATCTTTACCACACTTTTTGCATTTCTCGCCAAAAGCTGGACATTTCTTCTTACTTCTTTCATGCATTTTTCCACAAAAATTGCAATCCATGATGCGAGTAGGTTTCTGACGAATTGCTCCTTTCACTGCATGCACTTCTTCCATCATCGGTCCTGAAATGGCTTTGCTGTTTTCTCGTGACAATTCACTAGCTCTACAGAGCTGAACACACATATCCAGCGTCATGTTCTTCTCGCGGAGTAAACGTTCTCTCATCTGCGCATTGTTAATCCCAGACACCATGCGGTCGCGGTCAAGAAGTCCTTTAAAGTTTCAAAATTGCACGTCTTGCACAATAGTTTCAGATCGGTGACGTAACTGTCAATGGACTAACCGGCGCTCTAGTTTCGGGAGAAAAAACGGTAACGCTCCACAGTCTCGTTAGTTCCCGGGCTGCAATGGTCATCAAACTTCACAATGATGTCCGCAATCTTCCATGCATCCATTGCTGATTCACCCATCAACGTGTCGAGAAGTTCAGGTCCGCTCTCTCCGATCAAATAAGGAAGCAGGAATAGTCAAATCCACATACAGGATAAACTCGTCTCTCCAAGTTTTCCAAATCCGTGAGAGGTTTCCAGACTCGAAACAGAGGGGTTGCGGCGGCTTCAAACCTTCCATGGTGCCGCGCTCTGCAGGTTTTCGGTCCTCACTTTTCTCTGCGTTTCAGACTTGCGCTGAAAACTCGAGCCTTACTGCCGCTTGAGCAAAGTGCTCCGCCACTGCCACCATGTAATTCTCTGCCGTTTTCACCATAAAGCACACTCTCAGTTCTGAGTTCCTCATGTCAAGCTGGACATGACTTTTATTAACAATTATTACAGAACACGGTCAACTCTAGTGCATGCTAGTTCTCAACTGTGTCTCCCTCAACTCCGTCCGACCGGAAACTTAAACTCAGACCATAGATCCTAGATCCTATTGTTACAACGCTGATCTTGTCATAGAAGGTGTTTTGATCTATAGAATATTTTAAAATTATTTATAAATCTCACTGATCGATCAGCACAGGTGTTCTTTAAGAATTTGTAAAAGATTAGGGGGCTGATTTCTGAACGGTTTGCGCTTGTTAATACCTGTGCAAACCGCACAGCATGGCAAAATCAGGCTCTGGCTGATCTATCAACATAGAGCAGAGCGCATTGCACCAGTTAAACCCACTGCAACACACATGCAATCAATTTAGCCCTTGATGAATATGCAATCTGGAGGTTTCTCTAAGAAGACGCCAAATATTGGGAGGAAAATCCAGGTGCACTGTGATTTACGAAGCATAAAACGTTTATTTTAGCATCTATTTTTAGCACTTCTGAAAAGCACGTCTTAAGTTTGCGCTACCACATTCAGCGTGATATTATTATTCAAACACAAAAAATGTCATTCACACACAATATAACCTAAAAGTAATTAACACTCTAATGGGAATAAACCTGACAGTTATGTAAATATTTACCAGTGTTCCCCCAAAGACGCATCATAACTTATTACGTGCTCATCACGTTTCCAACCTTAAAAACAAAATTCTGATGTTTAGTAAATCCCAGCGCGCCTGGAATGCCTTCTTATTCGCCTGAGATCCTCCCAATATTTTGCGTCTTCTGACAGAAACGCCCATATTGCATATTCAGCATGGGGAAAAGTGCTAAATGGAATGCGTGCGTCTTGCTCTGGGTTTACAGGCGCATTGCTCTCTGCACCATGTAAGTATATCAATTAAAGCCTGTTTTTGTGGTGCTGTACAGTTTGCACCAATTTTAATGACAGCAAACCATTAACAAATCAGTTCCTAGGTGTATGACTGGCAATACAGTGGGGCAAAAAGTATTTAGTCAGCCACCAATTGTGCAAGTTCTCTCACTTAAGTAAAATTAATTAGATTGAGACCAATCGATCGGTGGGTAGCTGTTAAATTGTCCTCATCAGTGTTCTGATCAGACCAAAATGATTATATCTGTCTGGCTTCTGATGATGGTACGTCCGAGCTATTACTGTTAGCTAAACACTTACCCTCATAATCCCGATTAAAGCTGGTTATCTAGAGCTTAAAGCCCTTCACTTGCTTGCTCACAGACGTTGCTGTGTTTGTGGAAAATCTGGTGGGAATCATCAACCGTGATGCGCAGAAGGTCTTGAAGAAGGCCCCTTAAAAATTACATTTTGTCCAGTCTGTGTTGGGACAGCTTTGAAGTGGAAGTGATGGGGCTGGCTTATCATAACCTGTGCATAAGAAGCTTAATGTATTTCAAATTAATTTCTGAGCAGACTGTACCTATATCCCTATATAGGTACAGTCCCTGTTTTCATATCATTTCACTTGATGATGTTTGCAGCTTTGCTGACCACATCACCAGCTGATTGTCAATAATTAACTCATACTATCTTTACCCTGGTTAGCATGTTCTCAGTGTAAACACATTAGCTTCAAGATAATGCAGTCGTAGTTAGTAGATATAACTTACCTGGGGTACTGGTACAGTAGCACTCTTCAAAATACTTGTTTTCCTCTTACCCTATTTGTCTTGGAATGCAATGATCCTTGCTGAAGTGTGCACTACACATGTGAAAGTCCTTGTTTCCCAACACGTTTGTTCCCACAGAGTAGCCACTGGCAATAAGCCAAAATTGCCTAATTCCAAGATCCATAACAGGAAAACGATGGAAGATGAAAGTTGATCCCAACAATTTGCAAGTGTGTGCCATTGTTTTATATATTTTACTTGCTCTTGCTTTAGCTGTCTTTTGTTGTTGTCATTCCACTGTGTAAGCTCTAAGAAACAGCTGATTGGTTTACAACAGTTCACACTGGCCGTAACGCGGATTATTTTCGGAATGTAAAGGACAAAATGCAGAGTAATAGTGAGTTGTGAATTTTAGCCAGCAATTTGTTTTCTTTGATGCAAATGAATCAGCCTCTCAAATGTATATAATTTTCTGAAGCAAAACGTGCCAGTTTGATGTCCCCAGAATCTAGCCGGGACTATCCATCAATCCATCTTCTTCGGCACAGCGGTTTTTGGACGGACTTTGACACCATTGGGATAGTTCTTTCCTCTCCCTCCATTGTTCACCTTGGACTGGCAGGATTGACAAAGTCATCACCAGTAGGATTAATTCGTTTTATTCTTTGTAGGGCTTCTTCAGGAGGTATTGAAACATGTGTTTAGACTCATAAGAAAGAGTTTAATTTATTTTTAAATTGTTAAACCACTGTTTGCTCATTGTTCATAACCGTCACTGCACTCTAGTTTTAAGCCGTTATATGCTTGTTTCCATGTTCACTGGTTCTCGCTAAAAGCAGTATTATATCTCCTATGTTTGTAATCTTTTTTCATTCTGTTGGCCCTTTGTAGTTTCAAGTTCTGCCAAGAGCTAATATCATTAATTCTCTGTCTTAACTTCAGACCCCCTGCAGATTGATAAGCATTTGATAAACCCTCCTGGTTTGCCAGGATGACCGAGTGGGTGGGAAGGTCTGGCTGAAATAACATATCCTTCCATGCACTATGTCCAGCCGGGGAAACTCCGCCCCATCGGGTGGAAAGAAGGGCCTGCTCACTCTTCAGGCAAGAAGGAGGAGAGTTCATTGCGAGGCCCTCCCACAGTTGGCAGAGGGAGAGCAAGGAGTATACTTAGATAGGAACACTTGGTGATAAAAATGTGGGGAAAAAAATAAATAAAAAATATATAAAATAAACCCTGGGCTGCTAGCACTGTTGCCTTGCAGCAAGAAGGTTGTGGGTTCGTATCCCAGCCCAGGGTCTTTCTGCATGGAGTTTGCATGTTCTCCCCGTGCATGCGTGGGTTCCCTCCGGGTACTCCGGCTTCCTCCCACATTCCAAAAACATGACTGTCAGGTTAATTGATCACTGTAAATTGTCCTTAGGTGTGAGTGTGTGCATGGTTGTTTGTCCTGTTTGTCCTGCCCTGTGATGGACTGGCGACCTGTCCAGGGTGTACCCCGCCTCTTGCCCGTTGACAGCTGGAGATAGGCACCAGCACCCCCGTGACCCATTAAGGATTAAGCGGTTAAGAAAATGGATGGATGGATAAACCCTGATATATTTCAAAGAGATCCTCTGTTTTATTCAGTGTGTGTGAAATTGCTGTTACAGCATCTGAGTCCACCCTTTAGAAAAGAGGCTGAATTTGTCTGGATTATATTAAAATTATCCTAGATGGAGTAGTGCCCATTCTTAAATTTAATTAATCAGTTGAGTCATTTAATCAATAGTTGTATTAATATCGAGTTGTTATTAACAACTGCTGCTGCTGATGTAAACCAGACAAATTGCACTTTGTGGAATTGTCAATCCCACAAGTATAAATTACAACACTGGTAAGACTGAATCTGCAAAAGGTAAGCAGCTCGGGGTGAAGAAATAAACTATTAGAGAAATTATTAGAAAATAAAAGCCATACAAGACCACTGATAATCTCCCTTGATCTGGGGCTCAAAATGATCACAAGAACGGTGAGCAAAACTACAAGAACCTTATGGTGGGACCTGGTGAATGACCTCCAGAGAGCTGGGGCTAAGTAACAAAGGCTCCCATCAGTAACAAAGTATACCGCCAGAGATTCAAATCGTTCAGTGCCAGACGTGTCCCCCTGCTAAAGCCAGTACATGTCCAGAACAATCTGAAGTTTCCTAGAGAGGATCTGGATGATCCAAAAGAGGATCGGGAGAATGTCATGATCAGATGAAACCAAAATAGAACGTTTTGGTAAGAACTATACTTGTCGTGTTTGGAGGAGAAAGAATGATGAGGTGCATCAAAAGAACACCATACCTACTGTGAAGCATAGGGGGTGGAAACATCATGCTCTGGGGTTGTTTTGCTGCAAAGGGACCATGATGACTGGACCATGTAAAGGAGAGAATGAATGGGACCATATATCATAGTATTCTGAGTGAAAACCTTGTTTGATCAGCAAGGGCACTGAAGATGAAACTTGGCTGGGTCTTTCATCCATGACATTGATCCCAAATATACTGCTTATACTGGTAATAAAAAAGTGGCTTTGTAAGAAGTATTTCAAGGTCCAGGAGTGACCTAGCCAGTCTAACCCCATTAAAAAAATTGGTGGGAGTTGAATGTCTGTGTTCCCCAGCAACCATGGCTAGTGATTTTCAGAAGGTGTTTTAGAGGGATGGACGTCTGGACAGAACCAATGAATTGAACACATTCTATAATAGTTAATAGTTCAGGAACAAACTTAGCATCCTCCTCTTCTGCCCCTGTCCTGTTACCAGATAACCTTCTGACCAACATGCAGAATCAGACACAGAACAATGCTCCTATACACCTCACTGGTAATCTTCTAATCACCAACATGAATGACAGGCCCGCCCATCATCTCCAACTCTGCTCCTGTGGGGAAAAATCTCCCTCACCAGCACACACACAGATCCTGACAGTATCCCCTGGTTGTTCAGCAGCCACGGGCCCACAATCTGAAAGAATCTCTGAGGGTATGCGATGTAAGCGGAATAGATGTTTAATCAGGAGGTGGGCCGTCTCGAGGGAAGTCCGAAGCGTCCTTATGGGAACAAGATGACAGGCCTTTCAGAAATGGTCAGCTATGGTTGGGATGACAGGGAATCCCTTTAAACGTGGAAACCAGTAACATAATCCAAAGTAATCTTCGACCAGGGATGTCTTGGTACGTCTAGCGGCTGTAAGATTCCATAGGGTGGTAGGTTACGAGCTAAATTTTGGGCACAGACTTGACATGCTTGGACATATTCCTTCACATCTTTAAACAATAAAGGCCAACAGAAGGTTTGTCGAATGAAAGAAAGACTGCGGTTGACCCCAGGATGACTACAGAACCTAACATGTGTGCCTAATGAATGAGGTGAGCCTGGACTGCTGTAGGAACATAAGTATGATTAGCTGTGCCATTACAGGTTCTGAACACTAGGCTTGGAGAACACTGTCATGAATATACCAGGCAATGGTTCCCACCACAGACGAGGGGGTGACTGACTGAACAAAAGCCCCTTTTAAAGCTTGAGAATACTACTCCGAGGAGGCTGCCAAAGTACAAAGATCAATTGCAAATTCAGCAACTGACCTGTGTCCTTGTTCAATATTCCACAATTTCCTTGTGATCTCCGTCTCGCTAAAATGTATCTCTAAAGTGTACAATAAAAGCTCCATAAGTCACTTGTTGAATGAGTTCATAGTTATACTTTACCTCAGCCCATATCAGTGCACTGCTGTGACGCAGACTCATAATGTAAGAGATCTTGGAAGTGCCATCAGGAAAAAAGTGAGAGGATCGATAGAACCCCTAAGAACATTGTGATAAGAACCCCCCACATTTGCAGTTTTCACCTGTGAAAGTCTCAGGATCCAGACATTCGGCTTGGAAGCGGGAAGACATTGGCAGGGTTATTAAACGAAGGTCGGCTGCAGCGGCTGCAGGAGGAGGCGGAGCTGGAGGGGAAATCTTGCAGCTGATTTCCTGAAGCAAATCTTATCCAAACTTTGAGTTGTATATGCTTGCTGTTCACAAAGAGATCATAACATGGCTTCATGTTCAGCGATCTGGGATGTTTGCTGCTTAGGAACCATTGGGGGAGAGTCTGGCCTGATGGTTCTGTCATGTTTCCAGGTAACCTTCTGACTAGGGATGCACCGATACCGATAGTGGTATCGGAAACGATACCGTTTTTATGTCATCTATCGTATCCGTTACAGTTAACCGATACCATGAACCGATAATTAAAACGTGGACACTGCAAAAATTTCACAGATATTTTTTATTATTATTTATTTTTATTTTTTTAACATGTCCTGTTTAGCAGTTTGCTACTCAGAATTGGTGTCTGAGTACCAAGTAAAAGCCCAACAGATTTACTTTCCAAAGCAGAGCTATACAGCTTTGCTATAGTACTCCACTTGACATATATGTATGAAAAATCTTTATTAGTGATTACTGTGGGTTTAATTTCTTGAAGTTATGGACATGAAATTGAGATAAGAAAGAAGATGTAGAAGAAAAACAGGACCGGTAGAAGTGTGAACTGACGATACAAGATAGGGAGGTAAAAAAAGAACAGTAGAAAACATTCCAGTCCTCCACCTCTGTTGGATGGCAGAGAAGTGGTAAAACAAAATAAACAAACAACACCAATACAACAGAACAACATTAACAAATGGATCTAGTAATATAAACTAAAAATTACACATTCACTACACACAAAAATGGATTAATGAACACAACACTGATGTTTCTGGTAAGCTCCTCGTATCAACTAACTACTGACGATAACCTCAGCTCAAGATATGTCCGTGCTCACCAATGTCCCCACACCTATGTGTGGGTGCGCGAGCATGCCGGTGTGAATAAGGTTTCCCCATGCTAGTGATTGATAGCTGGTGTAAGGAACCCTCAAGCCGACACAGACATGAAGGAGGCAGGAGACGCATGTGTCCAGAGTCCCACAGAGTGCAGGAGCCACAGGCAGACCAGCGCAGGGCCGATCACCCACCAAGAGAGGAACAGATGAAAGCAACAGGGGAACACCCACCAGCCACAATGCTGGGGCCCGGGAGATCGCAGGGACGAGCCCACGGGCTCCGCCGGAAACCGTCTACGCCAGGGCAGGTCCGGAACAGGACCCGGAGGCCACGGGGATCAGGGGCGCCCCGCCACCCAGCATGGCCCCGACCAGGGATCAGCCCGGTTCCCCGCCGCCGCTACAAGGCACGAGGGACCCGCAGCCGGCTGATGGACAACACACACCACCGCCACCTTGGACCAATGCCCAACAGCAACATAGAGTACCCTGCCCCTGCACTGGGGAGATGAACCCCTTGCCCACCAGGAAGGGGACAAGCAGACCGCCAAGGCCCCCACCCCGGCAAGAGTAGTCCACCAGCTCAGGTCCCCGACCAGATGGCCTGATATGCCATCCGGGCCCCAACCCCTGATGGCCCAATGAACAGGGGTGTGGGAAGACCCCCAGCGTCTCTCCCCCTGCTCGATTGTGGTGTTGTTGCGTGTTGTTCTAATGTGCACTTAAAACAGAGGGGTGGCACATGGGAATGCCCCCGGGAACCCCCATCTCCCACCCCGGGCCCTCAGTGTCTGGATGCAGTTAGGCAGTGGGCACCGACACCACAAGCAAGGCCTCCAGCGCAGAGGCGCATCCACCGCCAGGTCCCTACATGTGCATGTGTCATGTAAATGTTGCAAGTGTGAGTGTCTAAGATGTACAGTAAAATTGGGACCCAGGCCGCCACCGGGTAGCTCCATCCCGTACCCCATTGACGTGCCCACGTCCCAAGGCCCTTGTGAATGGTAGAATGAAGGAGCAGGTGGACAGAGGCATTTGGGGATGGGGAGAAAATGACTGGGGTGACACTATGCAATCCCCAGAGAGCCAGCTCCCCTGCTGACTGCAATAGGCACCGCCAAGCCCCATGGGAGCCCAGGCCATCCCCACCATTAAGACTACTAACAAAACACAGGGCACTATACACCCAGGCTGAGTCTGGCATACCCTCCCCCTGTATGCCCTCCCCCCGTCCAAGTGTACCCCATTAGGGAGAGCACCTGTGCTAGATGGTAAACGCCTCCCCGCCAACAAGAGAGGTCCCAAGCACCGCCAGCGCACCAAGGGCCCCCGCGCTGAGGCAGGAACCCAGTGCACCACTCGGATACCCGGACATGCCGTGCCGAGGCCCGTGAGCAGACCGAAGCCCCAGGCGGCTGACCCCCCAGGCTGAAATCCACCAGCCTTGCTACTACGGCCCGATGGCCGGGAGGCAACCAAAAATTATTATTTTCACTTTAATTTTAGTTTTGTGGTTATTGTTATTGATGTTTTATTTTTTGTTTAATTCACCATCACTTGTTGTAACAGTGAGAGATGAAAATAAAACCTGTCTTTTTAATTCATTGCATTTTTTGTATGTGTTAGAAATATCAGTATTTGTACTCGGTATCGGCAAGTACTAAAATCCAAGCGTCTGTATCGTATCAGTTTGAAAAAAGTGGTATCGTTGCATCCCTACTTCTGAGCCATATGCAGACTCAGATGCAGAACGTTGGAAAAAGGTAAAAAGGAATTTTCTCACTATAAATCAGTAATTGTGGGTTGCTGATTCTGGCCTCTGGATTAGGAAGTCTGTGAGGAGCGAGAGAGTTAACACGGGTGGAACTTGTGTTGTGGAATGTTTTAAAAGAGCAGGGAATCTCTGATTTACTGTTGTGATGTGGAGGTAAGCATGGAGGGTGGCAGGGAAATGAGGCAGTTGAAACAACAGTGGAGCTGTTATAAGTCTGGACCAGGGAAACTGGTAACTGGATGAAGCAGGAGTTGGCTTGGAAATCAACAGAGTTCCAACCAAGAAGGTTGACCAACAGGCGACGATTGGTACACTGAAGCTCCCATATTACCCACTAGTAATCAGCTGATCACCAAGATGAGTTTCAGGTCTGTGGATCATTTTCAACTCTGCTCCTGTGGGGTAAGATCTCGCTCACCAGCGTGCACACACACAGACGCACGCACAGACACAGACCGCTAGGCCCCTATTGAAAAGCAATGGACTTTAGACCCTTTAAAAACAACTTTAATGCTTGGTTTCAATTTTTTTACCAAGCCCACCAAAATTACTGATTCGATGAGGGTTTAAATAATTTCTGAAATAGCAAACAGAGCTCCCCTTGCTGAGATAAGGGAAAGTTTCCCAAATGGACGAAATAATCCTCACCAAAATTACTGATTCGATGAGGGTTGAAATAATTTCTGAAATGGCAAACAGAGCTCCTCTTGCTGAGATCACTAAAGAATTACCATCCAATGTGGAGGGCAGGGAATTCACAAGATACCTGACTTATTCTACATCCCGCAATGGGCGAGAAAAAACTGACAGGAATTGGGTAATATATAGCAGCTCAAGAAAGGCACTATATTGCCTTCCTTGTTTGCTATTCTCCCTTGAAGTTGAGAAAAAGTCCAGTAGTGAACTGAATTCAACAGATGAGATGGAGATTTCGAAGATTAAATATAAAAAGCTGTATGAAAGATTTCCTGAACACGAAAGGCACAATGGACATAAGCATTAGTATTGGAAATGGAAACATTTTCAACACTCGGTCTTACACTCGTCTGGAATCAAAAGCCCCGAACGAAAACTGATTGAGACAGAAATCGAAAAAAAAACAGACATCTACTGAGAAGGCTGTTGGATGTGACACTGTATTTAGCCTCTAGGAACCTATCATTCGGGGGCAGCAAAACGTCACTAGATGAGCCAGATAATGGACATTTCCTGGGTATTATTCAGCTGCTGGCAAAATATGACAACACCCTAAATGAGCATTTACAAAATATTATAGAGCACTGACAGCAAGGGAAAAAAAAACTAAAGCTCATTACCTCACCTGACAGCCAAAACAACTTCATTGATCTTTGTGCTCAACATGTCTTGAAGACTATCTTGAAGGAAAGGCAAGGAGCAACATACTATTCCTTAATGTGTGACGCAACCCCAGATGTTTGAAACTTAGAGCAAAATATTCTCCTGTTGAGATATGTCAGTCAGATTTCCCTGGAGATGGATGGGAAATAAAGGGAGGAAATTGCTGCAATGGTGAAGCAAACACTATGTAAACATGGGATAGATATTGCTGATTGCAGAGGTCAGTCCTATGACTAGGGAGCCAACATGGCAGAAAAGTTAAGGGAAATACGAGAACACATTCCAAATAAAAATCCTCTCGCCACATTTTCCCATGTGCCTCGCACACTTTAAATCTAGTTGGTGTCCATGCAGCCCCGGTATGTCCTGAAATAGACTTATATTTTGGTTTCATTAATAAGCTTTACAAGCTATTCAGTGGCAGCCCTCAGCGATTGGGAATCTTACAGCATGTCCTGGGCTGTTCTCTACACAGCTTGTCAGACTCACGTTGGAGCACACGCATAGAGGCAGTGTGCACAGTCGCCAAGCACTTGCCTAATGTGATGCAGGCATTAGATACTCTCATGTCAACAGGCAAACTTACAAGTGAAGCTAAAGCAGAGGCACAGGGCCTACGTACTTACTTTCAGTCAGTTCAATGAATTGTGCTTCTTACTTTTTTGGGTGAAGGTGTTAGTGTATTGAGGATAGAAACCTTGCCAGCCAGTCCGCATCCATCTCATTTGATGTACAAGCTGACAATATACAGGACCTAGAGAAGGAGATGGTCTATATGCATAAATCATATGAAAGTTTTATAACAGAGGAAACAGCTGTGGCCAATGCCCTGGCCATCGAACCAAAGTTTAAAATTAGGCATAGAAATTAGAAGCCTTTTTTTGATGAGTTAGGGGAGCAAAAGATAGAGGAGGATAACCCAGACATCCTGTTCAGAGGTAAAGTGTTATATCCTGCAATTGATAGTATAATATTACCATTGCATGAGCGGTTCACATCTACAAAGCAGATATGTGACAAATTCTCTGTGTCGTGGAAATTCAGAAATATGCCAGCGGACCACATCATTGCAATGTGCACACGGCTGTCTGAACAATATGTGAATGATCTCACAGATTCACTTGAGGGCCAAATCCAACACCTAAAGAAAATATACAGTGAAACTTTTGAAGATGGCCTTGGACCGTTGGATCTACCGAATGTCATATACACCATGGAGTTGCAGAGCATATTTGGAGATATATGTATCCTGCTGCATATCTTCCTGTCTCTACCTGTGACAGTGGCTGGAGGTAGGGCTGGGCGATATGGCCTTTTATAAATACTGCAATGTTTTTAGGCCATGTCACGATACACGATATATATCTCGATATTTTGCATTAGCCTTGAATTAAAACTTTGATGCATACAGTCACACCAGTATGATGATTCTATATGTCTACATTAAAACATTCTTGATCATACTGCATTTAAATATGCCAATTTTAAACTTTCATGCAAAAAGGGGATATCACAACTAAGTCAAAGCTGAAATAACTGCATTTATTAAACAGTGAGTGGCACCAACAAAATTGTCAACATGAAGTGCACGTTTTGTGCAAAATTGTCACAGAGACAACATTTTAAAACAAGACATTAGTGCACGTTTGTCCATGATGTAACTTACATGGCATTTCAAAACAGAAAATTGAAGTGCAATTTTTGTATATAATGCCACTACAATATTTCTAAACAAATAATGTTGTCATTAAGATGACATTTCAAAACAACACTAAATTTAAGTGCACCTGTTGTGCATAATGCCACTAAGATATGAAAAAAAAAAATATATATATATATATATATGTGCCTTTTTGTGCAGGATGTCACAATAGCTGCATAATAGGAAATCAAATGGTGGAAAAGAAAGTAAATTTATAAGGACTATCCTTGTAGTTTTTAAATTTTACAATCTTATGGTTTCACAGACAATACCTAAACATAAAACAATTCACAAAAGGTGAATCAGGTCCATTATGGAAGCGGCCAACTCAGCTGGGCCCTGGTTAGTCTCATAGAGCATTGCCTCCATCTCGGTTATGGCTCTGCTCTTTATGTCTTCCACCTTTTTTTCTGTGCAGTATGTAATCTTGAACCTGGGATCCACTAAGCCTGCCATGTCCAGCAAGTCGTTAGTGAAAGGATCAGAATACTTCTCCTTCAGTATTCCAGGATTGAGGCTTTGATAGACTGGGTCACTGGGGTGTCATCCTCCTGACGTGCCAAAAGGCTGGACTGGAAGAGGTGGAGAACCGGCTTGACATAGGACACTGTGACATAGCTCTCACCGGATAGAGCGTCGATGAATTCTAAGAGAGGTTTGAGAGCCTTGTGCACTGACTCTAGAACTTCCAGGTCTTGCCAGGTGAGAACAAGATGCCGGGTTTTCTTGTCTGCAGCTAAGACTTGAGAAATAGCTTGCTCCTGCTCCAGTACCCGCTCAATCATCTTCTCTCGGGATCCCCACCTGGTAGGAGACTCACTGATGAGCTGGTGTGCAGGGAGATTCAGTTCTTGCTGCGCTGTGGCAAGGTCTGTCCTCCTCTTCCAACTGAAAGAGAAGCTGCTCACTACCTTCTTGCACACAGCAACAGCACGGTCAATATGGGGGTCCTTCATGCTTCTCTCTGAGAATGAAAACGAATATTTAAAACGTTACAATAATTTAAAAGTGTATCGTAATTGTGAAGAAATCCATTCAGCCTAACACCAAACTAATTCTGGGTAATTATTTAATCATATAGTACTGAGTAAAGGTGAAGAAGCTATCAAAAAATATAAGTTTCAAAATATAAAAAATGCACAATAAAGAGCAGTCTGACACACAAATGCAGAAAAAGAACATGTAAGACTATAAAAACTCTAAGATGCACGTGCAAAGATGTACAGTGTGTACATTTTTGAAAAATCACTCTCATTCATTCTCTCTTTCTCAACAACAGACATTTATATGTGCTTCAACAAGAAGCACATATAAATGTCTTAACATAAAATACAGGAATATGAAATAATGATGATAATTAAACTGTTCAATATGTATAACGTTGATTATGTCTATCAGGAGGGGATGGTTTATGTCTGTCCAAATATGCCGCAGCAGTTAACGAATCTTGCAGCTTTTTTGCAGATTGCTTTACTTACTCTTCAATTTCATTCAGTTACTGCTGCGCATGTTCTCTCACACATGAATTGCATAGATATATTAAGTTCTGTGTTATGGCCATGCAGTAGGCTATTATAACATTGCTCATATATTAATAAAGATGACTATTTTATCACAGTGGTAAACACTCACCAATTGCAAGATGCAGGCGATGGCCAAAACACTGTAGACGTGTCCAGTGATTCAGGCTCACAGCTTTGACAATGTTTGCGCCGTTATCAGTGGTGATGCACACCTGATGAGCTTCATTTAAGTTCTATGACATGAGACCATCTTGCAGGCCTTGTGCGATGATCCCACCAGTGTGATCCTCAGGAAGAAAGCTCGTCTGAAGGCACTTGCTTTTCAACTCCCAATTGTCTACATAGTGGAGCGTCAAACTGAGGTATGGCTCACATGTTCGGCTGCTCCATATGTCGGCAGTTGTTGAGAAGTGGGTCACATTTACAAGCTGACTGGCCAGCTCTTCCCTCACTGTAATGTACAACTCAGGCAGCGCTTTCTCTGCAAAATATTTGCGACTTGGCAGATTATATCTTGGGTCAAGTGTGTTGATGAGCTTTCTTATCTTTCGCGATGTAGTGGGTTACTGCGCACGTTATCTCCTTTTGTTTTTGACTGTTTTTGTCGTACGGTGTTGATCTGGAAATAGAAGAGGCCAGACTCAGTTGCGTGAGTGCTGGTTGCTTCGGCATTTTCGTCAATATTGCACCGCTCTGAGATGTTGTCATGCGGAGTTTTTAAGCACTGTTCATTCTCTAGCGGGTGGTTTCTCAAATGGTGATATAAATTTGATGTACTGCTACATTTTGAAGCGACGCTTTAGCGACAGATTTTGCAAATCACCGTTGTTTGTTCTACATCTTCCTTCTTGAAACCAAACCACCGCCAGACGATGGATCCTGTGCTGTTTTTCTTTTTCATTCAATGTGTAACCGTTAGCATCTGCTGCCGTTAACTTTCTGCTGGGCGAAGATGTATGACGTTGCATGCGCGACAGACTGAGTTTGTAACTAGGTGCGTTTGTTTTGTCTCTGTGTGAGAGGGAAATACGAGAAAGACTGTGAGAAGCCGAGAGAAGCCCGGAGTTAAATGTCCGCGAGTATGTTAAAGTTAATCTACAAACAAGCATAACAAATAAGATGAAATAAAATAAGCTTAACTTAGGTTATCAAGTTATCTTCGATGCAGGAAAGAGAAGAGAAGAAAAAGTCAGTGAGTTTAACGATATGATAATTTTCTACACCGCACAGACTACAAGCTGCGATATATCGAGTATATCGAGAATATTTGATATACCGCCCAGCCCTAGCTGGAGGTGAACAAGCTTTCAGTAAAACTAAAATTCATAAAAAATTATTTACGTACGAATGTCCCAGGAGAGATTAAACAGTCTAGCAATGATCTCTATAGAGTGTCAGCTCGCCCAGGAACAAGACTTCAAGATATCATAGATGATTTTGCTAGTAGGAAAGTTAGGCAAATGGCATTTGGAGCTGTTGTCTAATATGTCACATGTCATGTCACAATAGCATAGCACAATAGTTCTTCTATAATGTCCCACTCTGGCATACCTGTGGTGTACCTGGCTTATCTGTTGACATTTTAAAAACCTTTAAACCTTGTTTTGTATATATGTTTGATCTCTGCCGGAAAAGCACATGCATACGCAGTTGTATTATTTTTACATTTTAAGTTGAAATATTGTATGCATGTTGCTGTAGCATACACAGTTTGTATGTCCTAAGTTTGATACACTAAAATGTAATGCAACCTCTGTCTTTGCCCTGTCAAAAACAGAAAAATAAATGTCAAAGTTTAGAAATCGTATGTGTTAGCTGATCTGATTCCGTGTAGTTGTGTTCTGTATGTAGAGGGAGAGAACATGGGAGGGGGGCTTCTGGGCATATCCTGGCCCAGGCAAGACTTGCTACGGCCCTGGCAAGGGACATAATCTTAAACAAAAACGGAGAAAATCACTGTTGATGATTTTAAATAATTAATTTCCATTTTATTGCATGACATAAGTATTTGATACATCAGACAAACAGAACTCAACATTTGGTACAGAAACCTTTGTTTGCAATTACAGAGACCAGACATTTTCTGTAGTTCTTCACCAGGTTTACACATTGCAGCAGGGATGTTGGCCCACTCCTTTATACATATCTTCTCCAGAGCATTCAGGTTTCGGGGGCTGTCACTCAGCAACATGGACTTAAAGCCCTCGCCAAAGATTTTCTATTGGATTCAGGTCTGGAGACTGGCTAGGCCACTCCAGGACCTTGAGATCTTTCTTACAGAGCCACTCCTTAGTTGCCTTGGTTGTGTGTTTTAGGTCATTGTCATGCTGGTACACCCAGCCACGACCGAATCTTCAATGCTCTTACTGAAGGTAGGAGATTGTTGGCCAAGAATTCACGATACATCGCCCCATCCATTCTCCCCTCAATACAGTTCAGTTATTTCTTCTACTTTGCAGAAAAGCAACCCCAAAGAATGATGTTTTCACCTCCATGCTTTACAGTTGGGATGGTTTTCTTGGGGTTGTACTCATCCTTCTTCTTTCTCAAAACATAGCGAGTGTAGTTTAGACCAAAAAGCTCACTTTTTGTCTCATCAGCCCACATGACTTTCTCCCATTCTTCCTCTGGATAATCTAGAAGTTCATTGGCAAACAGATGGGCCTTGACAGGCGCTGGCCTGAGTAGAGGCCCTTGCGTGCAGGTTTTAATCCATGACAGCGGAGTGTGTTACTAATAGTTTTCTTTGTCCTGCTGTGTAGTTCTGGGCTTATCCCTCACTATCCTCATGATCATTGAAGCCCCACGAGGAGAGATCTTGCATAGCGCTCCAGGCCAAGGGAGATTGACCGTTGTCTTGAACAACTTCCATTTTCCAATTATGGCACAAACAGTTGTTGCCTTCTCACCAAGCTGCTTGCCTATTATCCTATTGCCTATCCCAGACTTGTGCAGACATATGCCCCTGCCTCTAAAAGTTTGGCAATGGTGAATATATTATTGAGCTTGTTTATATATATTAATATATAAATAATAATCTTAAAAATATTCAGCATGATGTTGGCTTCCATTCCCCATGTGGTGGCC